>JAVLUX010000042.1:3272500-3410000 GCA_032164185.1 Moxostoma hubbsi
TGCCACCACCCCCATTCTTCACCGTTGGGAGGGTATTACACAGGTGATGAGCGGTGCATAGTTTAATCCAGACATGATGCTTTTAATTGAGGCCAAACAGTTAAATCTTTGTTTCATCAGACCAGAAAATCTTGTTTCTCACAGTCTGGGAGTCCTTTTTGGTTCTTTTTAGGTGTCTTGCACTGAGGAGAGGCTTCTGTCTTGCCACTCTGCCATAATACCCAGATTGGTGGAGTGTCAGAGTGATGGTTGTCCTTCAAGTTTCTCCCATCTCCATACATGATCTCTGGAGCTCAACCAGAGTGACCATCGGGTTCTTGGTGTCCTCTCTTACCAAGGCCCTTCTCCCCAGATTGCTCAGTTTGGCCAGGTGGCTAGCTCAAGGAAGAGTCCTGGTTGTTACAAATATCTTCCATTTAAGAATTATTGAGGCCACTGTGGGGGAACCTTGGGGTCTGAATATTTATGTCAGTGCGATATTTCAGTTTTTTCTTTTGAATAAATTTGCAAAGTTATCAAAAATATGTTTTTTGCTTTGTCATTATGGAGTGTAGATTGATTTTATTTTTATTTTTTTAAAGCATTTTAGCATAAGGTTGCAACAAAACAAAATGTAAAAAAAAATGAAGGGGTCTGAATACTTTTTTAATGCAATGTGTATATATATATTATATACAGTAAATGTGTTTTCACCATAGTTTAAGAATGTCTACATATCAAATAAAAGCATTTTGTGTACAGATTTTTATACAGATTTTGGAGATTTTCATTCACATCTTGGTGTTTCCATCAAGCATTTTTCTTGTGATATCCCAAAATTTGCATAAAAATATGTGGATGGAAATGTGTGTAATGTTTAATCCTCATAGCCATACTTTCTAAATGTTTATTTTAACATTTGTCTTAGTGGAATGCCTGTTATTGTGCATTTATAAGTGTAGAAGTGTTACTGTAAACACTATTATTGTTTGTTCTTTAAACTAAGGAACGTGTCTAAATAATTTTCTGTGGTAATCAAAAGCATGTTTCAGAAAGATGCTGTAAGCAATTTTAGCCATTCTAATTTCCACGAGACTGTGCCGTTGACTTAGCCATGCCCCTTCTTTCCAAAACACAGCATGACAAAATAGCAGTAGCAAAATAGCACCGGACAAATTATAAATCAGGATATGGCATTAAGCCTTAATAATTTACTGCAATGACAACACTATGAGAACGCACAAAATGATTGACAGGCAGAAAGCCTCATTGATCGGGCACATTTTTGTTTGTGGTTTACAAAGTCTAGAGCAGTCACAGAGACTGGTGAGATATCTCATGGCACTTCTGAATTTCTTTCAGGGAGTAGGAAACTTTTTTGCATACATTTTCATGAAAAAAACAACCAAAAAAAAAAAACGCTTACAGCACCATTATCTTGTATTGAACTCTGAACGTTCCTTAACTAAACTAGGCTCAAACTGATAACTAAATTGTCTAGATTTTTCATGGCTCAGTAACTCAAAGAATATTTGCTAAATGTATGCAAGGACGCCCTTGTGCCACTGCTGTAACCTGTATGATTCAGCCTACATTCCTGTCCAAACATGTCTCAATTCAGAGCCCACTCTACTGATTACCAATGACTACTCACTGAAATCATGAATGCTCCCCGTCTTTATTCTAAAAGCAATTTTGAAATGTGTCTTTAAACACTATAATGGTTTTGTAATATAATGCATTGTAAAATCATGAGCAAACTGTTGACAATGACAACATTTTGCAACTGAAAATATTATTTTCAGACATTTAAATGATTGGAAACGGTTCTAAAGAGACAATCATTTGTAATGCGTGTTTTAAATATGCTAAGTGATTTATTGCCATCCATGTAGTCACAAGAGTATTGTTTTTTTGTCAGCCCTGAACTCAGTAGTTCTACACAGACATCATTATGAATCATGTTCATCCCATAAAAACAGGCTTGAGATAATTTTGTTGTTCAAGAGCACGACAATACATAATACATGGCCAGGGTCCAAATTTAACACTCATTAAGCACAGAATGCAAGTAAAAACAACAAAAGTTACATGCCAGTAACTTTATTAAGAACTTCAACATTACATGATTTAAGTCAAATTGTAAGAATATGATATGATCCGACTCTCAAAGGTAAGTGAAGTGTGTGATTCAAATAAAAGATATTTAAACCATCTACTAAAGAAAACATCTGTCACGTCGCAACTTGCCATCTATTCCTCAGTGGAAAAATTACCATCAAGTAATTTAGGATGCCTCACTTTCCTTTTTCTCCAAAACTCCATGTTGCAACACATGCATGGAACTTTCCTTAAATTAAGCCACCAAAGCAAAAATTTGAGAAACTAAATCTTGGTGGGACTTCTTCACACATTTGTGACAGGTGCAGTTTCATCAACAGATATCTTTTATATGATGCAGCAAGTGACCTAAGCTGTTTGTCACCAAAGCACAAGGAAAAACTGCTAAATAATCCCATTGTCACAGTGACAACATTTTTTAATAAAAACAATGCAAAAAACTATTGGCCAGTAAGAAATATATTTGGCTGGCCACTCATCATTGGCAGGTGTGGTAAAAAAAAATACATTTTGGGCCCTGTATATTGCTAAATATGTTTGAATGTGGAAAATGGTCAATGTACAAGCATCTTTTGTGTTAAAGGAATGTTCCAGGTTCAATACAAGTTAAGCTCAACTGAAAGCATTTGTGTCATAATGTTAATTTCCACAAAAATATATTTCAAATCATTTCTTTTCTTTCAAAAAAGCAAAAATCGAGGTAGTGAGGCACTTACAATGGAAGTGAATGGGGGCCATTTTAACATTAATACACTCACTTTTTCAAAGGTATAGCCATAAAACAACGGATATCCGTGTTAACATGATTTTAGTGTGATAAAATCACTCATAAACCTTTTCTGTGTAAAGTTAGACAATTTTACAACTTCGTTACCATGACGATGTAATGTCAACAACCCCAAAACCCTAAAATAACTGCAAAAATTAGTATTTAAAATGACTTTACTACTCAAATATTACACAAGTTTTAACAAAATAATTAATGTGTGCTTTTACAAAATGAAAAGCTTCAAATTTCTGTTAAAACCCTCCAAAAATGGTCCCCATTCACTTCCATTGTAAGTGCTTTTTTAAAAGAAAAGGAGGAATGAGTCGAAATACATTTTTGTGGTAATCAACATTATGCCCCAAATGCTGTCGATTTAGCTTAACTTCTTTGAACACAGAATATTTCTTAAAAGAACCAAGGAATCCAACTAGGAGAAAGGGTAAAATTATCATTATATTATCAGTCATGCAGAGGGAGAATGTATTAATAAACAAGCCAGAGGATGGGAGAGATCGGCAGAACCTTGATATCCTTCATGCTTCATTCGTCTTATTTGGGGTGAAATTGGAAAATTATAAATATTATCATTACCACATGTCTCGAATCTATGCAAATGGACTAGATTGTTTCAGCTACAAGAGCATGTCCTAATGTCAACTGCCTGACTAATGAATCAGTGAGACAAAGTTCCCCAACAAAGACTAAAGCTAAAAAAAGGTTAGTACTTCCTAGGCACAAATACAAGGTTAATCTTGCTGACTATGTCAACACACAGCTCGTTGGGCCTGTTTATCCACCATTGTGCTTGTAAAGTGTTAGTTCGAGTCAATGGAACACTAAACCAATATAAATTCATGTACATACCATTTATGGGCAAAGGGCTGTCTCCTCCTGGATGGGTGAATCCGAGACGACCTTTGAGAGAGAAAGGTATAGATTATTGCATGATTGAAGTGACATACACTCATCTCTCTGGTCAGTGCAATCCACATGTGGTTTGTGTTAAAGAATAGCAGAGATGCAGGCCTCTCGTTTTCAAAACTCCACACCCACTTGAATGTCCAGAACAGGTTTAAAGGAATAGTTCACCCAAAAGCTTTTAATTCTGTCATAATTTACTCACCTCATGTCATTCCAACTGGTACTGTGACTTTTTTTACTTTAAGGAACACAAAAGAAGATGTTTTGCAACATCTCTGCACAGCTCTTTCCCATACAACAAAAGCATATAGTAATCCAGGATGTTAAACTCCAAAAAGAACAAAAACTGTGTAGGAACACTAGACTAAGATTTTAGTCAAATTTTTATCTGACCACTAAGTGTTCTGCAAAGAGTTCCTAGCTATAAAGGGTCATGAAATGGAGAATCAAATTTTCCTTAGACATATAAGAGGAAACTGTATTACTAAAATATCCTGTAAATTTCAGAATTCAAAACTTCCTCCCCAGTCTAAAAGAGCATTTATAGTTATCACCCTGCTTAAAAGTCTTGTTTGGAAATCTGTCTGTTCATGATGTCATGAAACATCGCTCATTTGTATTTACACATCCTTTAACATGCATCATTGCACCCATGGCCTTGGCCACTAGCGCACAGTTCGAGAGAGGAGAGCTTGTGTGGCTAACTATTCCTAAACACCTAAGGGGACCCATCTGAATTATTTTGTATATAAACATGAACAACACTTTGACCGCTGCCATGTATCTCACCACTTTTAAAAGATGCAGTTTCAAATTACAACTCTGAAAGACAATTCTATGTGTCCTTGTTAGGAGATGATCAACATTATTTGCTTCACCTGTGAGTGATCAAATTTTGGCTCATCAGTGCATGTAAACATGTACTTAGATGGACGTCGTAGACTGTTTTGATGTGTTTTCAGTGATATGTGTGCCTCAGTGCAGGATGATTTTGTATATATGTGCGTTTAGTTTCACCGCACTTGACTATGTGTGTGCATTTTTTTCAGCTTATGTCTGCATGGATCGCTTGTTAACAGGACATAATACGATTCAAGCTTTGCAAAAGGAACTGTAATTGAAGGATGGGACAGTTAAAAATATTATTAAAAAATGTAAGTAAATCGTTTCATTCATGAATACGTCAAATGTCATGACTGTTTGATAGTTAATGGTGCTGAAATGCTTGAGTGAACAGTTTAACATATTCAGATGCAATGTGTTTGATTGTGTAAACCCTGTCTTTTAGTTTTATAATGTTGTGGGGCTTGTGTTCATTCTCTTCTGATTGAGTTTGCAGAATTGGAGGGGCTGCATGATCAATTGTGATTCAGACGATGACTTTCAATGCCATAATAATATTCTAATAATATTGTGAGGTGGTGGTGTATTGGGCTAAAGCACATAACTGGTAATCAGAATGTCGCTGGTTCGATCCCCAAGCAAAACCACCATTGTGCAGAGAGCGTGCATGCTATGAATTGTCGGACGATGTGCAGTCTGGACAGGGCACCTATAGTTTGATAGATGATTCTGCTGACGGATGACAGAAATTCCCAATTCATCAGCGCTACACAGTTTTGTTTTGCCTGTAGCCAGGAAGTGCAGTGTTGTCAAAACCTTTATCCCCAGAGTATTCGGGTTGTTTCAGTTTGTGGGAGAGGTAACTGCATCTCTAACTAAATCTACAATAATTAAAACACCCTCATGATTCAGGCGACACCTTTTAAAGGTCAATGTCAACAGTATAATATTTATCATTTTAGAATATTATATTATTAAAATACATAAGACTCAATTGTGATTCAGAAAATGTCTTTTTAAATGGTAAATATCATAATATTCTAATAAGACCGCAGCTGTGATTTGGATCATTTGAGTCACTGTTAAGGATTTAGAAGTCCTCAGGACAACTTCTAAGCGGTCGTGGGTTTAATCTAAATTATACATGACTCACTCTAAGATTAAAATTTCCTAAAATTAGGATTGACACGGCCCAAATTTTTTAGAGTTGCTCCTAAATTTCTGCGTTAGGAGCTAAATTTAGCCTTAAAAGTTGTTGTGCTTACGAGCCCAGATTCCATAAAATTACCATAAATGTAGTCCACAGGGTTTTCAACTGGGGTCTGGGAACCCCCAGTATGCCAGAAGGGGGTGCTAGGGGGTCCACAGGAAATGTAACAAAAAATAAATAAAAATAAAAAAAGTTTGACATAAGTGAATATTATATACTGTTCGGAAACTATTAAATGAATCACCATAAAGACCAACAAATATCTGCATCTAGTTTTGTGCTAAAATACGAGGACGCATGGACATTAGAAGATCGAAACATCACGCGCTGACCACTTGGCTCAATACAACGAATACATATTTCAAAGCTGCATGTTTTATTGTTGCAGGAAAGTGAGTAGACACTATATTTAATTTTTTTTATTTGTGATGTATTATTTGCTTACACCAGAATCCCTCCCGCGTGATGACATATCCTGGTTCGTTCAGTTACCTGAAATATTTTGCATGCTCAAAGCCTAGTGTGACCGGCCCTTAACATCTACTCTCAAATTAAAAAGATAAAGAGACACTGTAAACAGAATAAATTAAAAGTAAATACTTTATCTAAGAGATATTTTAATCTTGTACTAATTGGCTTTAGTACAATGAAAATAAAACATTCAATTATTTAACTTGCTAATATGTTTTCTTTACCACTATTTTTCTCACAGTAAAAATGGGTCTTTATACATGAAAATCTAAAGCTGCATTTTTTTTCTAGGTAGTGGGGTCTCTAATGGGGGAACCATCATAATTGACAGTCCTTCACAAGAAAAAATTTGAAAACCCCTGCTCTAAATGATGGCTTTGTGTGAGTAACAGCCCAAAAATAACTCACCATCCACTTAAATTTGCTCTGAAGGACTTACATTTATTTAAATTTCTGTACAGGGTCTGAAAATACATTTTTAGCCTACCAGACAAGGTGGCTAGTAGATGAAAACATTTACCAGCCAGATAGATTTCTTACTGGCCATTTTTATTTTTATTCTATTTTTATTTATTTTTTATTGCATTTTACAAGTGGATTTTACAGACATGAGAGACAAATAAACAATACTGTAAGCATGTTTAAAAGTGAACTTTTTAAAGAATTGTATTGTTTTATTATTTACGAAATATTTTATTGCCAGATAGTCCATTTAGAAGTATTTTTCAGATTATTCACTTATTACAACAAAACTAAATTTGTATTTGAAACTACATGTCATATAAACGAATAGTAAGTAACTCATGAATCTCACATTACACATAACACACTAACAGTTCTTGGTTTATTTGAAGTCAATTAATTCAGTCAGCTCCAACTGATTCATAAGTCTTTTTAACTTACTAAAGGGAGCCAGCGCATGTATTTACTGCTAACTAGGGATGTCCTCATACCATTTTTTTTTTTAGAACAAGTACAGATACTTCCCTTTCAGTACTCACTGATACCAATAACTGTTTTTTGTTTTATTTTTTCTGAAATCAATATCAACAGTTTAATTTAATTAAAACTTGAATCAACTGAAAATAGAACAATTCATTTTCAACATAATACTGTGCTATTTTTATCAAATGAGGTGGTGTTATTTAGAACCTCAGCACAATCCAAAATACATTGTTATTTTTGTCAAATAAAGTGCTGTATAACAGAGCATAACATAACAGTCAAATGTTTATTTACCCATGCAAAAGAGAAACGAGCAGCTTTTGATTATGATTTGAGCAGAGTGATTGCAAGAAACTGTGTTGAGCCCTGTGTTTTGAAAATAAAATTATATAATGTGTAATGGGATTGTCCATGTTTTAATTCAAGAGTACTACAAGATTATAGGCTTGTTAATGTCACGAGTTATGTTGTATTAAGCCAGATATTCCAATCAATCTCTTCTCAAAATCACAGATGTATGTTATACTATATGTTATATATATCCTGCGTAATTAATCAGCACAGTATACATTTTCTTATAGGTCAGTTATGCATAAAAGCAGTGTGTAATTGCTTTAGATACACCCTTCATAAGTTTTCACCTCTGGAAAAGCCAGCCGCTACATGACTCAAAGTGATTATTAAACTGCAAACGGCTGCTATTTAATTAAATAAGTATGTAGTCTGTATGAAGTGATTTAGTGCTTTGCTCGCAGTAATCTGCTACAAACAGAGGGCGTGAGTGTGAGCCAAGGAGCTTGTAAGAGCAGATGGCTTCAACACAACACCTTAAAAATATTGCGATATCCGATTACATGTTCAACCCCCCAGCCTAGGGTCAGTGAATTTTTTTATTGATTTTGCTTCAAAAATGTAATTCATTTATTGAAACATGAAAAACATAAGACATTTCTAAATTCAAATTGCACTTTAAACTAAATGAAAAGCAATAAAATTAGGAAGTGATCAAAAAAATATTATTGAACCTCCTCCCCAAATCCAAACATTTACCATGTCCAACGGCTCCATTTGCCATCATGCAAGCATCCGCCAATGACAACAGGTGCAAAATTACTAATAGCCTACAGATTAAGAACTAAAGATAATTATAAATGTAAAGACAATAATAATTCAAATAAATAAGTGAGACTAATAAATTCCCTTGTGTTCCCAAAATAATGGTGCCAAATGTGTTCTTATCGATTTCTGTGTTTAATTGCATTTTGGTAATACATTTATTGCTGCCTAAAGAAACCTCAATTGTAGGTTCAAGGTGAACGTGTCATGTATTACTTCATGATTTAATCACTTTCATCTTTGTTTCATTAAAAGAAAGATATACACCAATCAGCCACAAAACTAAAACCACCTGCCTAATATTGTGTAGGTCCCTTTTTAATATATTTGTCAACTTTCCAGATCCATGGTTTTGCCATTTAACAATATTGTCAATCGTCGTCTGTTCGCAATCGGCATCGGGATCTTTGTAAGACATCATCGATACCCGATTACATTGTCCTATCGCCCAGCCATAATACATAAAGGAGCCGCTCAGTGCTGTATCCTTCCTGCTAACTGAGACTTTCAATGAGCAGCAGGACTAGCTAATGAGAACCGTTCCATGTAAAGACCTGCAACCTTACAGACTGAAGATCTACAAAACCCCTTTGATGACAAATCTGGAACATGTTACATTATTTTACAAGCAGACACCAACTGACGAAAAAGCTCCCGCAAGAGTGGCTTATGACACCATGAAATTCACCAGCCAAATAGAAATTGTACCCACATTTGGCTCTTTGTAGATGTTAATTTCAGACCTTGTTTTTGTACAATTAAATTGTGCATCAAGACACGGTGGTTTGACATTAATGATGCCAAATGCCATTGGTTCTTGTAATCACTCGTAACACAACATATTTAAATGTACACAAAGTCGAATGGACTACTTCAATTATACTTTTATAGTGCTTCCCTGTTCAGGTGGTCAGTACATTCTTTAAACATTTCACTTAAGAGCCAAGGTCATATGGCTCTGGAGCAACAATGCGAGTAAATGACAAAATTTTCACTTTTAATGAACTATTCCTTTAAGGTAAGATCAAACTTACACAATAGTGCCAAAATCAAAAAACATCCAGTGAGCGGCAGTTCTGTGGATGGAAATTGTAGTGAGAACACAATCTCAGAATGCTATTCTGATGCGGGTTGGCGCTGTTTTGGCAGCACGAGAGGAACCTACACAATATTAGGCAGGTGGTTTTAATGTTGTGGCTGATCGGTGTATATATTTTTCTCCTGAACACAATAATGGAGTCCCACCAAATTACATTGGCTAGATACAAATTCACAGATCACCACTGTTCTGAGGGAGCACACATGCCATAGTACTGCCCCCGAGGATAATAGTCATCAAAAGGATTGTTAGCCAGGTTTTCGGTGTTAAATTATCTTGAAATGTGCATCTTTTTGTCTGTGTCCTAGGCATTATTACAATACTCTCCTGGATCCAGATCGTTTTCATTCTCATACTGAGTTCTGCCACATTCAGTCTCCAGTAGAAGAATGAGAGGAAACATCACGTAAAACCAGCACGGCTAGGACAGTTTAAATATTGTAACACACTTTAGTATTAACATGGCTTTGGCCGCCTTCTCCTTTTACTTATCACTCTGAGAGCAGTATGGTGGCCAGGGCCAGCACACCATTTTGTTGTCTTAGAGAGAACAGAGAGCTCTTTTACAGGCAAAGGACAATGCTGGAAGCTATTCAAAGCAACTTGTACATTGGACTGATTCTCTTCCCCCGCCTCTTGTTTGGTCACCTCTGCCTCACTGGGTTGCTGTCTGCAGGGTCACCCTCTGAGCTCTGGGGGTGTATCTTTGCTCTGTTAGAGAAGTTGACCCTGAGAGCTGCCCTAGTTTGCTTATTGAGGGAATGTACTGTATGTACTGTAAATTCGTTCACAATAGTTTTATTAAAAACTTACATTATATACTGATTACATTGTCAAACCCCCACTGCAGAGGGATGTAATATTTTTTGCTTTACTGCTTTTGTGTTAATTTAATTCATTTATTGAATACAAAGAAAATGCAATTAAAATAAAGTGGTAAAAAAAACAAAAAAAAAAAACATATTTATCCACCTCCCATTTGCCATAAACAGTCCCTCAATAGCCAAACTAGGGCTATTTTTCTGATTATTCCTGGGATTTCTGATAATAATCAGCATCTGAGGTTTCATTCAATATATATATACTCTTGCAGCATCTATGTCTGGACTGATACCACAGGAAAGACAAAGAAAATTAACACATTCAATATATTGATTTTAAAAACTGTTGGCCGATTAATCAGTTATCGGTTTTATTACAACACCCATGGTTCTCTGTATCGGAAAAACTCAATATTGGTCAACCCCTAATTGACTAGACAGTTGGTAGATTGTGGAATACACACAATGTTGAACTAGCCTAGTGCTTATTTTAATTTGTCAAATCAGGCACAGTCATCGGACAATGCCCATCATCTCAAAAGGTAAATTTGACAACTTGAAAATAACAATAAAAAAAAAAAAAAAAAAATGGAACAGTTTCCTCCACAACATCTATTAACCTTGCTAAAGCTACAAAAACGAAACCCACACTGGACCACATAATGCAAATAAACAATTCCTATCAAACAAAAGCAGGCAAATGTGTTTGTCAAGACGTGTAGCCTCAGAGTTGTTTCTGAGGAAGGAGCTCTGCTACAGAGATTCACAGCCATTTGTAGGTCACCGTACAGCTTTATCTCTCCTCTCACTCTGTGTGTATGTGTGTGTGGCATGCAATGATTCAGCGCTAATGGGCAGCTTTTCACAGCTGTTCACTCTCACACCAAAAATTTAACACATCTGATGTCAAGAATGTTGTAGAAAACACAGGGTGCAAAATGACACAGGAGAAAGTAAAAAACAAAGAACAATGAGAATTAGAACTCCGCATAGACAAACAGTTTTACGACCTTTTCCCTTTGATCAAATAAAATTGTGATCGGTTCAATTGAGAATGGTCAATGGGACAGTAGCCAGTCACGGAGTCCATAAAAGCACGAGATTCAGTGTCTATTCCAGAACACGGGCTAATAAATGTTTGGAATAACCAAAGTCTTTATAGCAAGTCAGAGCACTCGGTGGCCATCTTTAAAATGCTCTTGGGCCAGCAGGGCAATTATTTTTGTATGTAAACAATCGGCATACAATTCCTATAAACTTGAATGGAAAAAGAACGAAATCTTGAGATGATGCTGCCATCATCGAGTGGTTATTGGTTAAAATTAGCTTCTTTTACTGACCTCATGTGAATTCTACTCATAGAATGAGGCATAGTCACTGATGACACATTTTAATGTCACATTAGTTAAGGTTTTACATGAAGTATTAAGAGTCCTCATACATGTACTTCTAAACAACACACACAGCAGTGTGGTGTGTGTCTGAATGTTCACAAACAGTGTACCGTTGCTCAGCTGTTTCAAACTTCTTTTTACCCCTGAATGAAGAATGAAGAAGAACTTCTCTGGAAGTATATTGAGGCCTTAAGGCAGGACTTCCTTTCTGCATCTGTTGACCATTCCAGTTTCTCTCATTCATTTTAATAGAACTGTCCCATCTCTGCTAAATAGTCTATTAATTGTCATTTGCATGCTTTAAGGCTTTCAAGGTTTAGTCCTCATTGACTGTGCCTTGTGAGCAGCATAAAAGAGGAACATGAAAGTTACTTTGCAATAGACCTTATTCAAAGCAGCACTATCTTTGATTTTTGACAGGGTTGACAACAAGGCTCTGAGGGCTAGATGGGTTGAACAGTTTTTTTTAAGTGTTTTGGATCATGTTGATGAAACATTGAAAAAATATAATTCTTACAAATTTCAGTAGACAAAAATACCAGACAACGTGATTTGGGGAAAATTAGATGTGATCTAGCTTTTTGATAGCTTTATACTGTTCATGTCATTGTAGAGACTGTAAGTCTATCCCTCACAGCCTTGATTATTTTATATATTATTATTAATTCCTGTGAATAAGGTCTATAACCAAAATGGAAGGAGAAATAGCTTAGTAACAATGCTCACCCTATACTTTCAATGCATTTTTCCATACAATTAAAGTAAATAGTGCCCGAGGTTGTCACAAATAAAGACAGAATTTTCATTTTTGGGTGAACTAACCCTTTAAAAGCAAACTTCTGGCAGTATTATTGGAGTGAAAGCCAGCTACAGCTTACATTTGATTAGACAGAGAGGGTAGCACAACTCAAACCACATGCGAGTGGCTGCATGAATCTAATTGCTGGAAGGACAAAGGTTTTCGCCGATCAATATGGTACTTTGACACGCAATCTCCTTTCTTGAACTCTTATCTTACCTTTCAGAGTGTCTTGCTCGGCCCTCATGATGTCAATCAGAGAGTTCTCCAGAGAGTGCATGTTGAAGCCATCGAAAGAACGAGGACGATCCTGTAAGGGGTGAAAAGAGGCTGAGTGTCATACGACAAGAAAAACAAAACTATGATATTTTTAATTTAGCTCAGCTCTGCAGGAACATCCCTTTCACCAACAATACAGTTCAAGCTGGGGAGCTTCTGTTACTTTCAAAGACCTATATGCTGATGTAAAAAAAAGAAAGTCGCAAATGTGCAACAGGAGGTCTAGACCATGATATAAATTCAAATTAGTTTCAATAAATACTCACACTCTAGTTTAAAATATGTGACAAGTGTAATGGTTGACATGATGTATAAACACAATGGTCACGAGCTTGCTGAGACAGCAAGAAACAGCTTGAAAAAAAGCTCAACACACTTACCACAGACATTTCACTTGACATTTAACAGTTCCTCCAAGTACCAATTGTTGGGTTACAATGACCAACAAATGACAAAGACACAAACATTCACAACTCTTACCAATACTGAAGTATTTCAATCATTTCTAAAAGAGACAAGCCCATTGTTAATCACAGAGAAAAAGCTTGAAATTAAAGGAATGGTTGACGCAAAATAACTTTTCTTCTGGCCATTATTTTGGCGACTTAATGCATGGTCACACATACCATCACAGAGCAAAATTTCACCGGCAAAATGCAATCATATCAATGGAAATCCATGCGATAGTGAATTTTGCGTGATGAACTTCCAGTGGCGAAGAATTTCCCCAAGCGGATTTCTCGTGGAGTTCAAGTTTGGTGAACTTTGATTGGCCAATGGGAAGTTGCTTGGTTTGACAGTGACCTCTGTGTGGGCGGAGCTTCGTACTCAGCTACACGGAATATTCACAATGGACAAAGAATAAAATTTTTGCAGCGAGTTTCCTTTTAACTTCAGTCTCACAGATTATAAAGTGCAGCAGTAAAAGAGGCTGCATGACCATTATATTTTTTCTGGTTTCACACAAGCTCAAAGTCTGTGCATTTAGGCCGTCAGTCCCTAACATTGTCTAACATCTCCATTTTTGAGTTAAGAGAGAAAAGATTCTGAACAGAGAAAGCCATACCGGTTTGGTACAACATGAGGGTGATAAAATGAAGAAATTTGTATTTTTGGTTGAACTACTACCAAAATTATTTCTGACACTGACAAATTTGCCACAGTTCTCAAAGATGATGCAAGGGTAAAGTGCTTTTTAATACACAAATACTACATTTCTTGTTTGTCAATCAGTTAAAAGTATACAGTTAAACAAGAATCTGGGTCATTGTTAGATACATAGCGTATATAGCTTGGGTTCAGGTAATTCATGGGAGATGTAATAAAAACTGAGCTCTATGTTATGACTTCGGTTGTGAAAAGCCAAACAATCGGCTCGTGCTCAGTCACGATCTGGCATCTGTGGAGATCTTCAGAGCAACACTCATCCCCCTCAGCTTAGAGAGGCTGTGTGCTCACGCAGGGCACTTATGATACAGTACAGGGCTGGCACACCAATTCAGAACATGAGAGCGGGCCAAAGGCCATCTTCAGAATTACTGCTCACATTGCACTCCACTGAAAACACTTTGATGAAGAACCAACCTCATAAAAGATGGGAGCCATCAGTGAGTGCATTTACATGCACGATCTTACACTGATTACGCTTCATAACCAGACAACATGGAAGGTCATCTAAATGCTTTAAACAGTGTCAGGGCTCAAGAATACATATTTTCTCTGCTGGTCCGATTGGGCCAGTAGTTCAGATTTTTAGTTGCCTTAAAAAATACTTCACTGGCTCCACCATAAAAACATTTTTTTTTTATTTTAGCAACATCACTTTAAGTGTCAGAAATATAATATAATAGGGTTTGATTCTTATAAAAATGTATAGACTTTTTGTTATATGGAGGTCACATTAAAATTGAATTGGAAAGGCCTTCAATTCTTTTTCATTTTTTTTATATTATAACTTTTCAAATCACTTTAATGTATAGATTTTGTTGTTTTACCCTCATACTCATACCCAGACTTTCAATATTAAATGTAATATCATAATATTTAAATATTAATATTTAATGTAAATCTATTCTAAAACAAATAACATGTTTAACACTTTGATAATCTAAACAAAGAGTGAATCAAACTGTCATTTTGTCAAATTATGCAAAACATTAAGAAATTTTAATTGTGTGTACTTAGGATACATAAAATGTTAGCTATGAAATTAGCCTTACAAAGACAAAGAAGCCTGCCATAGGTTTAAATAACGGTAGAAAAATGCAGTGAGGATGTGAAGAACGTTTTAACGAGACATTCTTTTAACAAATCCAATGCTAATAACTCCTGTAGTTGAAGAAACAGATTTTTCTTTGTTATCAGCATATTGTTTTACATGTTAACGTACTCATTGACAAAACAAGTTGTAGGCCATTTTATAAGCCGCATCTTATTAAAAAGGTGTTAATAAGCATTTCCTGCTAATACGAAAGCTATTTTGGGTTTAACTATAATTAGACTGCTCCCACAGCTTGCTGACTCAAAGGCCTTTACCCACCAGGGGTATGTTTTCAGGCCATCGTAGTTCAAGCTATATGGAAAAAATGTCTGCCAAGAGCTTTTCAGAAACGGACCTTGATGGAACACCCTGATGCAAATGATTAAGTGTGGCATGTTACTGCTGTTTCAGGAACAACATTAATCTGAAATGTCATGGCTAAACTAATGAAAATGGGGGGGGGGGGGTCTTGACATTGTGTTTTTTTGTTGCAGCAAAAGGTATTTCAATGTCTTCCACATCAAATCACTGTAAAGCCTATTAATCCAGCCTTTCCACACGGTTGGAGGGCCAGGAGGTATGGAAACTTTCCATGGAGGATTGACTCTGCGCTATTGACTCGGTTGATAAAATAATTAATATGCAGAAAGAGCTCTTGGTCAGAAATATCTGGAATAAAATAAGCATAGCCTCATATTTGAGGCCTCTTCCCATTGGAGGATGTTAAATGTGACTTTATTGACAAAATACCATTAAAACTGAAGGACACTGAGGTGACACACAAAATGCATGGGTCTCTAAACAATCCTGAATCACGATCCCAGAGTTAAACCTACCTTTTGGAATTGGAATTGCGATCCACACAAAATTAAATAATTAAATGGATAGACATCCACTCTAGCTGTTATATTACCCAAAAAAAAAGAAAAAAAAAAAAAAAGAAAAAAAGATTTTCCAAAGATTTAAAATTATTATTTTCAACTACATCTGAGAATTCAAAGCTGAAGTGAAATACTAAAGCGCATGTCGACAGTCGACATAACATACAGTAGAAGTCAGATGTTTATATACACCTTAGCCAAATACATTTAAACTCAGTTTTTCAGAATTCCTGACACTTAATCGTAGGAAACATTCCCTGTCTTGGGTCAGTTAGGATCACTAATTTATTTTAAGAATGTGACATGTCAGAATAACAGTAGAGAGAATGATTTCAGCTTTTATTTCATTCATCAAATTTCCAGTGGGTCAGAAGTTTACATACACTTTATTAGTATTTGGTAGCATTGCCTTTAAATAGTTTAACTTGGGTCAAACATTTTGTGTAGCCTTCCACAAGCTTCTCACATGAAGTTGCTGGAATTTTGACCCATTCCTCCAGACAGAACTGGCGTAACTAAATCAGGTTTATAAGCCTCCTTGCTCGCACATTCTTTTTCAGTTCTGCCCAGATATTTTCTATCAGATTGAGGTCAGGGCTTTGTGATGGACACTCCAATACCTTGACTTTGTTGTACTTAAGCCATTTCGCCACAACTTTGGAGATATGCTTTGGGCCATTGTCCAGTTGGAAGACCCATTTGCCACAGAGCTTGAACATCCTGATTGATGTCTTGAAATATTGCTTCAATATATCCACATAAATTTCCTTCCTCATGATGCTATCTATTTTGTGAAGTGCACCAGTCCCTCCCGCAGCAAAGCACCCCCACAACATGATGACACCCACATGCTTCAAAGTTGGGATTGTGTTCTTCGGCTTGCAAGCCTCACCCTTTTTCCTCCAAACATAATGATGGTCATTATGACCAAAAAGTTTAATTTGTTTCATCAGACCAGAGGAAATTTCTCCATAAATAAAGAGTTTTGTCTCCATGTGCACTTGCAAACTCTAGCCTGGATTTTTTTATGGCAGTTTTGGAGCATTTGTTCCTTCCTTGCTGAGTAGCCTTTCAGGTAATGTCGATATAAGTCTTGCTTGACTGTGGATGTAGATACTTGTCTACCGATTTCCTCCAGCATCTTCAAAAGATCCTTTGCTGTTGTTCTGGGATTGATTTGCACTTTTCGCACCAAAATATGTTCATCTCTAGGAGACAGAATGCATCTCCTCTCTGAGTGGTATGATGGCTACGTGGACACAAGGTGCTTATACTTGCGTTTTATTGTTTGTACAGATGAATGTGGCAACTTCAGGCATTTGGACATTTCTCCCAAGGATGAACACGACTTGTTAAATTTTCTTTTGAGGTCTTGGCTGATTTCTTTTGATTTTCCCATAAGTTTGAAGGTAGGCCTTAAATACAGTACTGAGCAAATGTTTCAGGCACTTGTGAAAAATGTAGCAAAGTAAGGATGTCTTCAAAACTATACCTGGACACAGTTTTTCATATTTGTTGGCAGATAGGATGTTCAAAGCTTCTTGGAGAATTCACCACAGTTCTTCTATCTATTTAGGTTGTCTCAATTGCTTTTGTCTTTTCATGAAATCTCAGACTGACTAGATTTGGGGGGGGGGGGTTCTGTGGAGGTCATGCCATCTGTTGCAGGGCTCCCTGTTCTTCTATTCTATTCTATTTGCAAAAGGAATGTTTGGGAGTTTAAATGTATATTTCCTAATAACACACTAAAGCTGAAGATATAAATAACTATTTTAAGACAAATGTTTTTTTTTTTTAAAAGATCTTATGTGTCTTAATACTTTTCCACAGTAATGTACATCCACAGGTACACCTCCAATTGACTCCAATTAGCCTATTAGAAGCAAATTGCCTAAAGGCTTGAAATCATTTTCTGAAATTTCCCAAGCTTCTTAAAGGCACAGTTAACTTAATGAATATAAAATTCTGACCACTGGAATTGTGATATAGTCCATTAAAAGTGAAACAATCTGCATGTAAACAATTGTTGGAAAAATTACTTATGTCAGTAGATGTTCTAAACGACTTGCCAAAACTATAGTTTGATCAAATGGAATCTGTGGTGTGGTTTAATGATTTCAACCTAAGTGTATGTAAACTTCTGACTTCAATTGTAGCTTTAACACAAGCTTAACATGAAAATTGTGTAATTTATCCACCATTTCACTTCAAACTATTTCATTCCATACTTCCTTGTGTGGAACACAAAAGGAGACATTTTGAAGAATTAATGTATGGGAAAGACCAGCTTGAACAAAGAAAGCATACAGTGGCGGCTGTCAAACTCCAAAAAGGACAAAAATGCACCATAAATGTGGTCCATCTGACTTGTAGCAATAGTTATTGGAAAAAAAATTGTAAACTTGTGCAATTACGGAGACAGAAAGATGCTTTTTGAGTAAGAAATTAGATGATTCTTACGCAAAATAGCCACTTTAGAAAAGGGTGCACCATTCACATTTAGCATTTCATAACATCAAGTTCTCTAAAAACAAATGAATCTCCAATGTGATTGGGTCAGTCTATTACTAGGTTTACGTACACACCAGAAAGCTGCTTATTGCAGGAAAGCAGAATTCGGTTTTACAAGCACTGCTTAAGCTGTGTACCGTGTAATCTCATATATATGTGGCTAGGTCAGTAAGCAGTTTTCCCCCATAGTATGAGGAAGACTTTTCTGTTTTATTCTCTGTTGCTTAGCTTTATTTCAAGATATTCCAGTTGCTGCTGCATTTGTAACCTTAACTTTCTATTGCAACCTGCAGCGAATTTGCGCCACAATAATGGGGTATTCCACTTAAAACTCTGGGATTTCCCCAGTGTATTAGCGCATAAACACAAACATGAGGGACAGTCAATATTTAACACTGGTGTGTATAAATGGGTGTAGTTTATAGTGTATGTGATTTTATCCACTGTACTCCTTGAAATGTTGAATTCATGATGCTGTTTTGACTTGTTGGGCTCCAATCCCATGTTGTTTGTTCTCCAGTTGGCACATAAGCACTATTCAAAAACCTGTTAGAATGCAGCTTATGCGTTAACATGACAACATTAAGCTAATTTCTCCAGGAGAACAGTTTTCTTTAGTATTTGTAAACATGGTCATTGTGGGTGGCTGTGGCTCAGATAGTAGAGCGGGTTGGCCACTAATCGCAGGGTTGGTGGTTCGATTCCCGGCCCACACGACTCCACAGGCCGAAGTGTCCATGGGCAAGACACTGAACCCCAAGTTGCTCCCAATGGCAGGCTAGCGCCTTGCATGGCACCATTGGTGTATGAATGTGTGTGTGAATGAGTCACAGTGTGAAGCGCTTTGAATACCGTTAAAGTTAAAAAGGCGCTATATAAGTTCAGACCATTTACCATTTACCAATGTGAGCCCATTTTGAACAACCTTCACAGCAAATCTATTCGCCCCACTTAAAAAAAACATGGGGACTTTTAACCCCAAATACGATCCTTTTAGTTATTGCACAGTTATTTAAAAACTTTGGATTTAGCAATCTCAAACAAAACTGGAAATGGAAAAAAGTATTTTGTCTAAAAATAAATGTAATAATTGCATAAATCAGTAACATTTTAAAAGTTATTAAAATGTTATATCAAATTACTTCCAAATTACCCTTTAGACATTACATCTGAATACCTCATTGATCAGGTGTTTAGGAAAGTGCTTGTGGAGGGGGAAGGGGGGTTACCCTACCACAAACTACTTTTCTCTCCATCACAGCACAAAAAGACCACCCTGTATAGAGAAACAGTTTGATGCACTATGGTGCTCTGGATGGAAGCCCGTGCTGAGGCAGTCAGCTCATCTTGAGGCCCACGCAATCATAGAAGACTTTAGAGAAGATTACAGAGAGCCAAGATGATGGCTGGAATTTACAAAGCAAAAGACCTGGCTAGTAAAGTGCCCTAAAAACCCCACCATACACATGATGGTAACGAAAGTGTAAAATGTTACAGAATGAAGCTAGAAAGGTTTGTAAAAGGCATAAATGTGAATTTAAAAAAAAGTGAGGATGATTTGCATGCAGCATAAAACATCAGATAGAAAAATGTAAAGTGTGTCATATTGGGCAATTTTGCTGTCAAATCCTTGGCTAACACTCGATAAAGCAGAGCAACAAATGACTATTTGCCATGGGCACCTGTGCCCGTGAAAATAGCCAAACAAAAGCTGGCCTTGCCAATAAAACAAACAGCTTTAAAATATCTCCATGTCAGCTTGATCGCTAATTGAGCCTTGGGTATATAACAGACCATTTGGGTAAAAAAAAAAGGAAAAAAAAAAAAAAAAAAAAGCCATATTTGTTTTTTTTTGTTTTCTTTTACAATGTCTAAAATAATCTAACCTCGTTAAGATAACCATCTTCGCCGTCATTAATTGCATGTCCCATTTCACATTTTCTCTCAGAGCAACTGCTTAATTACACATCTCGCCAGTGCCTGTTCATGTGTGAGTCTGTCAACGTGTGAGTGTGTGCTTGTGTGTGTTTGTGTCCTCCTCCCCCCTCCGGAGACAGCCTTTGCTTTCACACCAAACATCAGATATTCTTGGCTGAGAGTACACAGAGCCTGTGGAAACTTCCAGCAACATTATGCAGTGCTCGGAATCAAATCACGTATTCAACCAGCTGGAGCAAATAGCTGTGAATAAGAGTGGCCTGTTCTCGGCAGTGGAAGCCGCAGGTTCCGAGTAATATCGAATACCTTTAGTTACTTGCTTTCACAGAGAATGTAACGCATCTAAAACACAAATCTTCTGGCTGACCCAAGTTGCCAGAACTGTTGATGACCTTTGTGTCGAAACGGCTGAATAAGAGGATCTCGAAGGCACCTGTTCCCTGGAAACTAACGAGAGTATGTGGGGCATTTAAATGGAGGTAAAATAAATGCAAGTTGATGGCATATAGAAATGACACCGTTTACTAGAGCTGGGTAAAAATATACATTTTCGATGAATTGCGATCAAGCATCCCCATATCGATACTTAAACCCCAAGATCAATCTATGCACAATCTCCTACATTGCAAGTAAATCGTTTGCATATGTGACCAAATCTTGAACTATGAGACTAAAAATGTCTGTTATTAGGCACTTGCTGGTAAAATTTCAGATTTCACTTGCCAGTGATTGTGCAGTATAGTGGCAAAGAAGTTGAGCGCCGAGATCCTTTCACTGCATGTTAAGAATAAAATTTAGGTTTGACTCAATGTAATCCATGCAATCCGTTTGTCATTGAAAAATTTTAATATCGTTTCTGTTATTCACAGTATTTTGTTGATAAAAAAACAAAAAAAATTTAGCTTAATTCTGATCACACATAGCACGTATGCAGTAAAGATGTGCGCTCAACCAAAACACTGAACTACTGCTATTCTTCAAGACACAGTACCATTTTAGCACTTTCTTTACATATCAATGTAAATACTTTGTTTGTACAAATTATACATGTAAACAATTAACATATACTTAAATATTTATTTATCTGCAATATAATTTGTCCAATTTCAAGACATGTACTGATGGATGGATGTATTTATTGACCTGGATGACCATTTTAGATCTTAAATGTGACCAAAATTATGAAAAAGTAATGAAATAAAATTTGTCAAATTAATCTTGACCAACTGTTTTGTGGATTCCGGTCTTTCCCTTATTCAAGTAGATAGAAGCTGCACTGTCATGACTAGAAATAGCTTCTCGGGACAGTTCCAAAGATGGCCGCCAGTTGACTGACTTGCTAGAAAGACTTTGGTTACAGTGAACAGTTGGGCTGGACATTGAAACAAAATTCCCAATTCGATTTGATTCCTTTGGGTGTTTTTCAGTTATAATGTCTATTTTGCTTACATATGAAAGAAATTCTATTTGAGCTAATGCTGTTAAAATTATACAGAGAAATTTTTGTTTCATAGAGTAGTGGCTAATGCACAGGGCTGCTAATCAGAAGGTCGCTGGTTCGAACCCCACGGCCACCACCATTGTGCCCTTGAGCAAGGCACTTAACTCCAGGTTGCTCTGGGGGGATTGTCCCTGTAATAAGGGCTGTAAGTCGCTTTGGATAAAAGCATCTGCCAAATGCATAAATGTAAATAGTCTCTGCTGTAACGATGCCTGTTGCGATTATTTGATTTAATTGTGATCATATGGATTAACCCTTATTATTGCGCACTTCAATTTCAAATCACATTTTATTGTCCAAATAACGTAATTTTAAGATAGTATAGAATAGATAATGTTCAAATCTATAATCACAATTATTTGTATGACTATTAATCTTCAGCCAAATTTCATAATTGTGACAGCCCTAAATGTAACACTAAATGTAGAGCTAGCAGAATGTGCTGGTCACTAATAAAACGTTAAAAGGTACCAACAAACATTTGATTCCCCTAAAAAAATAGAAAGAAGAGGACCAGCAATGTCACTGAATGTACATGAAATGAAGGTTGTCACAACAAAACCATGAGAGACAAGGACTAGGCCACATGCAAATTAAACAGGTCTGCTAAATGCAACCAATTTCACTTCATTCTCAGCTGTACGTCCTTGGTCTTAAGTATTTTTAATAGGGCTGTAGAGCTATAAAATGTTTTTTTTAACTAATTAATCGCACAGTTTTCTGCGATTAATCATGGTGCACAGTACATAAAAACAAACATTAAATTAAATTTACTTTATACTTTGTCTCAAACAACATACAAGTATCATTTATTGTAATTACTTGAATATGTACATGTTAAAATGTTCCGTTTTTTGCAGATAGTTAAATTACACACATTTTTACAGGTATAAAACCTTTGACAAGTATATACACACCAAAAAATCTGTGGAAATGCTGTAAGTTTCAAGAACTTTTGCTGTTTTCCTGTTTAACAATAGGATCAAATGGGAAGATTGAATTCATATCAAGCGTTATTGGACAAATAAATTTAAGTGTACATTGCCAATGCATAAGAAGACACTATATACACATACAAACCAAATTGAAGGATTACGTTTAATTTGCTGAAATTCTAAATCTCTAAATTATTTTCTTCTCTGGCTGCCGTTCAGTATCTATCGCGCACACAGGTCCCTCTCGAGCGTTTTCTTTTTTTCATTGGTTCAGATTACAGCGAGTGATCATTGTCGGGCGATGTTAAGAGATACAGTTCGGCAGCCCATATCTCTCCCACACCTGTAACCTGGCTCCCCACCTGCGGGTGAAGACTACATTCTCCATACAGTAAATCCGCTCCCGTGTTTATTACAGTATGCCCTAGACATGCGTCGAGTTTAATGGTAAGCGTGCTCCACACAATCAGTTTCTGTGCTAGGATGTGCAGTCGAGCGTGTACCTTCTGGCAATTTATGTATGCCAATTTTAGCCTCAGGAAGTGGGGGAAAACATGAAATAAATTTTATGAAGTGAAAAAAGTATTAATCCTAGCAATTAACGTGTTAAATTTCCCAGCCCTAATTTTTAATGAAGAATGCAACCTTTTATCTTGAAAGGAATACTTTATTTAATATACTGCCAATGCATCCAGCTTTCTGTGTCCTATATCTTCACCATCATAACCCACCCTCCCTCACATGTAGACACACATGCTCTAAACAAACAGGAGTGGTTCAAGCACAGCTTATATCATACATAGCCTAGTACTGCTGCTGTAGCAAAAATTGATCCGTATTGGGTCGTGACACTAATGTTGTATCACCTTTACAAACCAAGAGATTCCGTCAATCCAACTAGCTCCAGTACTGAAGTCTGACACAAGGCCCTATATATATATATATATATATATATATATATATATATATATATATACACACACACTGAATAAAACAGGTTGGCCCAAATTGTATAATCTGCGCTACTATAATACAATGGCTTATGTAAATGTAATAAAATGCTAAAAGAGGTCAAAAGCTACATGTCAACATTCTAATTATTTGCTTTGGAAGATTAGCATAAAACTATCCATGACAGCGTAATGCCTGGCAGTAATTCATTTTTTTGAGCTGATGTCAGCTACTAAAATCTCACAGAGCTGTTTGGTAAACAAACCAGGCAGGGCAAAGTTAGTCATCAATGCTTCTGGCACATGATGCACTAGGCCCAAGTCATGCAGAATTTGTCGCAATATGCCATGAGAGACCAGTAACAGGCAAATTTGAGCTGTGCAAGTGTGCACGAAAACAACACATATTATGGAGGTTACTTTTAGTGGTAAAACTTTTTTTTTTTTAAATGGCTGATGCCGATTCAATATCTAGACAGAAAGTTGGCCAATGGCTGATATAATGCCAACATACACGTAAAAATTACAATGAACGCAAATTAGACGTACACAACAGTGCTTAAATTAAATGAATACTTAGAACTTTTTCACAATTGTTTACTCAAATTTGAATAAAAATCTAAGCCAGAAAATGCATTTTTCAAGGTAACAGTGAGACACTTACAATGGAAAATAACGGGGACCATTTTTTAATGGTTTAAAGGCAGAAATGTGAAGCTAATAATTTTATAAAAACACTGAATCTTTATTATTATTTGAGCTGTAAAGTTCGTAATTTGTCGTACCGGGATTACGCTGTTGTTTCACAGAAAAAGTTAGCAATCGATTTTATTACACTAAAATCATGTTAACACGTATAATTTTCAAGTCATATGGCTATACTTTTAAAACAGCAAGAATTTTAACGATTACAAATTGGCCGCATTCACTTCCCTTGCAAGCGCCTCACCGAGTTTTAATGAAAAAGAGGGACAAAAGTCAAAATGCTGTCGATTGAGCTTAACTTGCATTGAACCCAGAATATTCTTATAAAAAATCTGAAACGATTTACTTGAGTTACACATGTTCGATTGATCGGCCAAGTGCACACAGTTATATGCATAATCTCAAAATGGCTGATACACTGCCTGGCCAAAAAAAAGTTTTGATTCAAATAAGCAGATACTTGAGCCTATGATCGGATCATTATTGCAGTGATTAATTTCTCAGCTGGCAACAATTCTTTTAACCCAAACTGATGCAATGTGTAGCTTCTCATTTCTTAAACAACCATGTCGGAAGACGTATACCATGGTTGTTGAAAAGATGTTATTGTGTTTCAGAAGGGGCAAATTATTGGACTGCATCAAGCAAAGCACACATCTAAGGAGATTGCTGAAATCACTGGAATTGGGAACTGTCCAACACATTATTAAAACCTGGAAGGATAGTGGTGAACCGTCAGCTTCGCAGAACGAATGTGTTCGGAAAAAAAATCTTGAATGATCGTGATCGGAGATCACAAACTCTTGAAGTCACATCGTAAAAAATAAAATAAAATCGACAGTAGAACTCACGGCTATGTTTCATAGTGAAAGTAAGAGCATTTACACATGCACAATGTGACGAGAATTTACAGGATTGGGACTACACTGCTATGTGGGCACAAGAAAGCCACTTGTTAGTGAGGCTAATCAGGAAAAAAAACAACTTCAATTTGCTAGGGAGCATAAACATTGGACTGTAGAGCAATTGAAAACGGTCATGAGTCCAGATGTACCCTATTCCTAAGCTTAGGGCACGTCAGGGTAAGAAGGGAAGTGCATGAAGCGATGCACCCGTCATACAGAGTGCCCACTGTACAAGCTTCTGGAGGCAGTGTTATGATCTGCGGTTGTTTCAATTGGTCAGGCCTAGGCTCAGCAATGTTATGCAGCAATAAAATGAAGTCAGCTAACTACCTGAATGTACTGAATGACCAGGTTATCCCATCAATGGGATTTATTTTTTTCCTAAAGGCACGGGCATATTCCAGGATGAAAATGGCAAGTTTCATCGGGCTCAAATTGTGGTTCAGGGAGCATTAGGAATAATTTTTCACAAATGAATTGGCCCCCATAGATTCCTGACCTTAACCCCATTGAAAGTCTTTGGGATGTGCTGGAGAAGACTTAACGGAATGGTTCGACTCTCCCATTATCAATACAAGATCTTGGCCAAAAATGAATGCAACTCTGGATGGAAAAAAATTTGTAACGTTTAAAGGTTGTCAAAACAATGCCACAATAAATGTGTGCTGTAATCAAAGCTAAAGGCGGTACAATGAAATATTAGAGTTTGCAAAAAAAATTTGGTCAGGCAGTGTATATTGTCTATCAGTAGTTACTGTTACCAGGCCCAAATGGAATCTGAAGACTACATTTTGTGCGCAGATTTTAAGGGGAATTCTGCAGTAGTAAACGGTGTCAAATAGATCTTGAATAGTGAATTCAAGAAATTAGCAAGGAGTGGGGAAAGCATAGAACTTTTATGAATGACATTTATTTTGCATATGGGCCTGACTATTTCAATAATTAGGCAGATCAATATGTCAACATTGTATACGCACCTGGAAAGGGAATACATTCTCGCTTCTGCTCTCATCCATCCAGGACTTGGGGTTAAAGCCAGGGCTGGTGCGGGAGTACTTCTGCTGGGGAATGTGGTTGTTGGGGAAGGTCTTCTTGAGTGGGGAGATGGAGTTCAGAGGCGCCATGCCACCATTCAGGCCTCTGCGGTACTCGCGTCCCTGGGAGCCACCCCAACCGCCATAACCCCCACCTGGGCTCCAGGAGGTGGAAGAGGGTGAGGGAGAGGGACTCTGGTAGCTGCCCCAGGGTGAGGGAGGCTTGCTCATGTTGTTGGAGAGATGCGGCAGCTGGCCAAAGGGGGCGCTGCGGTGGGGAAAAGGCGGCGGGTGGGGGCTGGCCGGGGATCGACGATGCTGCTGGTGCTGGCTGTGAGGGTGCTGGAAATGGGGGTGAGGAGGTGGGTGCTGCGAGATTGGACCAATCTGAGAGGAAAAGTTGCCCCCAAAGCCTGGGCTGGCATGGTGTGAGAAATTCTGGAACAGAAGAGGGCCATTGTTAGCCGAGGCTGCCGGGTTGAAGAAACCCATGTCCTCATTGATGATGGTTGAGGGGGTGGGGGGAATAGCAGCCGACCAGTTGTTGAAGCTGGTCAGGGAAGAGGAGGTGCTGGACTGAGCAGCCGTGCCCAGCCCCGAGGGCTCTTGATAGTCAAATGGTGTCATTACGGGGGACTCTAAACGTAGCTTCTCCTTGCCGTTGGTCCCTTCGGACGATCCGCTCTCAACTTTACTCTCTTCAGATCGAGCCTTTTCCAGCTCAGAGATGATACCGCTCTCCTGGTGGCCGGGGGAGAGCTGCTGCTTCTCTGGGGTCTCTTGTAGCTCTTGTTGCTGGGATTTGGGCTTCTCCGAGCCCAGAATTTCATCTTGTATGTTGCTGTGAGCGGTGGCCGCTGGAAACAGCCAGGTTGAGCCACTGCTGCTGCCATTCCCAGCCGGGGTGCTGCTTATGAAAGCGGCGGGGCTTGCGGTCGCATTCTGGTGGTGGTGTGGCGGTTGCAGGTGTGGGTGAATTCTTACTGGGAAAGCAGACTTGTTGCCAGTGTTGTTTTGCACCAAGACTCCAAACCCGTAATCCCCCATTTATGTTCTCCAGTTCAACCTGGCTCCAACACAGTTATTCTTGCTTCCAATGTCCTGGAAAAGAACAAAGATCCATGGTTAAACTCAAAAATACACCATGACGCAGTTGCACCGAGCAGAAGCTGAAACAGAATAGTTGACATACTAGAAACACTGAGGACATCCTTTCTTGACAAACTATGTGGCACTACGCCATCAGACGTCAAAAATACTGACTGAACAGAAATACAACACCAACATGGCCAGGGAATTTCGTATATGGCATGTTCAGGTTTTCAAGTATTAAAATAGATTGGTTATTAAAGATCCCTTAAGTTAAAAAGGTCTCTCTCAGGATCTAATTATAGACTCGTGACGGTCTCTTCAGCTAGCAGCTAACAGGCTACCGGCTTATTCACCAGGAACTGCTCAAAGGCTTGAAAACATGCGAAAGGCCGACTCGATCACGTTAATCTGACACATAAGTAATAGAGCCAGGAACCTTACACGATAAAATATCACTTTGGCACCGAATAAACAACATATATGCAAAAAAAAATCCTCAGAATATTCTTCCTTTTTCAACGAACGTTCTCTGTGTCTCGAGCCAAAAAATGATGACGTCTTCTGCCCTCGCGCAACAATTATCGAAAAATCACGAGCTAATATACATAAAACTACAACATACGTCTAATATCAATTATATATCATAACTACGTTCATCAAAATCAATAAGCAAACATCAGTTTTCACCTTATGGGCTGATCCAAGCGATGACTGAGCACAGACACTCGTTCCAGTTATTATCACAGCGAAAAACTAACGCAGAGTCTGAAATAAACTGATGATTTGATATCTTAAACAGGGGCTATTTAATCCGACAGGAGTGTCTATTTTTTCCCTTCCTCGTCTTGACGTGTCCTGCCTTCTCAATGACACAGCCCTGTCTCGCTTTAGCCAGCTGCTAACCTTTAAATCACTCGTTTCAACGGTTTTACGTCATTGACTTTACTATTAAAAGAATAGTTTCGTTACTGGTGAACTGCAATGCGTTCACTCGTCGTTTTCATTGTTAGATTTTTGTTTCTCTGTCTCTTTTTTTTCACCAGCGCGATGCTGCTACCACTGCTGTCCTTCTCTTCTACACGGCACAATCTTCTGAAGCCAAATGACAAGGAGAGCAGTCCACACACACTTCCGGCTACAGCCCCGCCTTCATTTAACAAAACCCCGCCCATTAACTCAGACAAGCCGTATGTTCCGCCCACGCTGGTGGAGACACCGTCGTTCAATTGGTCAGCACGCCTGTTATTTCCGCCCACTTTTTTCCTAATTTGGATATGCGTCTGCTCTTTAAGGTCATTTAAATAACGAGGCTCCGCCTTTACCCCATACATCTCCTCCCAGTAAGGTCATTATCAAAGCCAATCATTATTTTGACATATTTATGCTAATTATTTAGTAAGCATATGTAACAGAATAATTAAGTTTATTTAGCTTAAATGTTAACTGATTTGCTCTCTCTATAAAACACTACCTTAATATTAGTAACGTTGCAAATTAGTATTATTGTTTAAAATGACTGTTGTATAGTTCTTAATATATTATTAAATACAATTTTACACGTGATGTCAAAGCCCCATATATAGCAGTAATTTCTAAGAAAATAATGACTCAAAAATAAATGTTTCTTGAGTTACAAATTAGCATATTACAATAATTTCTTGTAAAAACAATAAAAAATGTTTGTGCTACCTAATAATGGACATTGCAATAAAAGTGTCTTTTATCAGTTGCTACAAAAAGAAACAAATTGAAAACAAATCTCTCTAGAAATTCTTAAACTGAGAAAACCTTAGTAAATGATTTTTATCACTCTGAAATCATGTTAAAATGCAAATTGTTTATGTGTTGTGGCTATGCATTTACGGACTGGCCCCATTCACTTCCATTGTTAGTGCCTCACTGTAACCCAGATTTTTTTCTTTTTTAAAGAAAAGGGAGGAACAAGTCGAAATGCCACAAATGCAGTTAACTGAGGTTAACTTGTATTAAACCCGCAATATTCCTTTAATTAGCAAAGTTTAATAGACACCTCATTGAAATAAACAATTAACACTGTCATTGTACACCTTCTGTAACCCCTACATCTCCAATTTCCTCTCCTGCACACTGTCTGCCAACACAATCTTGGATGTTCAGCCAATCAATGTGACAACTGAAGGAGAAGCATGGTGTCTATTTGCTATTTACACTTCTCTGTGGAATAAAGATGCTGCCATGTTGGTAAGTGGATTTAAAGAAAGAGACCAGACCAGTCAGACTGGCTTGAATGGGAGCACACCTTTCCAGCATAGCTCAAATAACCTCTATGCAAAAATTATTCAGGCAGTCAAGTGCATTTACATGTATTGAGGCTATTTGAATGAGGTTGGTGCATTTGAAAGAGCAGATGTGCACTTGCCTCTCCCTGTAAAGATTCAGCCACTGCAGGCACGACCCTGGTTTTATATCTAGTTTCATTTGCCACAGAGCCTGTGCAACTATGAATAAAACATTGAATTCATTAAAAATTAATCACCCCTGCTGAAGGCATAATTATAGCAATACCTTCCTCAAGGGGGGGGGGGTCGTAACGAAGATGCATTGTGTTGTGTAATAACACTTATTTTGTGTGCCATGAAATATTTAGCTAGTGTACACATACCTAAACAAAGCTGTGTAAGTTCAACATGGAAGTGGAATCGTGTTCTCAGTCACAACAGCAAGCGACTGTATAAAAGCTAACAGGAAGGTTAAGCCAAAATGGCTGCACAGTGTTTCCCATGCGCTTTTCAAACAATTTACACAGACATCCACACCTGGGTGTAGTTTAGTACAGTGGTTTTCAACTGATTTTGTTTCAGGTCCCAGATTTTACATCGGACATCAAGTGGTGACCCAACACTGTACCAAAATTGTTTATGGTATAAAATTAAACAAAAATGTACTAAAAAATCATGAATACATTTAATCTGATCAATGTTACCTTGAACTGCATAGGCCTAACAGTATGCAAAATTATTAAAGAAATATTCCAGGTTCAATACAAGTTAAGCTCAATCGACAAAAATAGAAAAAATTGAGGTTACAGTGAGGCACTAACAATGGACGTGAATGGGGCCAATCCGTAAATGTTAAAATACTCAGTTTTAAAAGTATAGGACAAGACATGAACAAACTGTGTGTTCAAATTATTTTAGTGTGATAAAATAGTTTACTAACCTTTTCTGTGTAGAGCGTTATATCTGATTTTACAACTTCATTGCCATGACAATGTAGCGTCGTACACCCTAAAACTACAGTAAAAACATTGATTTAAACTTTACAGCTCAAATAAAAAGTTTTATCAGAAGAATTAATGGAAGTTCTTTTCTAAAATTATAAGCTTCACGTTTTTGCCTTTAAACCCTCCAAAAATCGGCCACATTCACTCCTATTGTAAGTGCCTCACTGTAACATCGATTTTTACCTTAGTACCTCAATATTATGCCACAAATGCTGTCGATTGAGCTTAACTTGTATTGAACCCAGAATATTCCTTTAATATGACAGGCTGAATAGGAAAATGTACCATTTTAATTTCTAAATGTCTTCAGAATTTCCATGGTTTCATGCTCTCTGCAGCCAGTAATTAATCGCACAAAAACACATAGTGGTTTGCATAGATATACATATGTAGAAACCGCATTTGCTGGTCAAGATATATCAACCACGCTTCCATTTTTGAATGGTCAACAAAGAGACCTGTTAGCATGTAAGATGCCTCAGAATGCTGTATAAACTGCTTTGGTGTGGAAACAGTTAAATTAATTGACGATATAGTAATTTGTAGAGGAGGTATATATATAACTTAATGTGTGTATAATTGGTTCTGTATGATTTAATAACAAATATATGATTTGAGTAAACATATATTATGGGTGTTTTTGGAGCTAGATTCATTTATGGTTATGACCTATCCATCCTGTTGCATTTATTATCACTAGTCCCACTGCTTATATGATTGTACTGATCGCATCTGCCAAATCACTTTATGGCAGATGCATAGACTTATCACGGTACATTGGAACAGCTGCTAATGTGCTAATCTATGTATATGTATATGTATATCTTTGGTGGTCTGCACAAATGTATAATCGTTTTAAGTGAACCTGTATTTAATGTAATCTGTCTTTAAATTCTATTTTGTTTAGCCTTGTTTATTTTGATCATGATTTTTCTAGGATAAGGATATGCGATACAACCTGTCCATGTTAGCATCTGCATAGTTTGGCTAGCATATGCCATGTGACAGATACATTTGTGGTAAAATAACATAGAATTTGAATTATCTACAAACTCAACCAACAAAATATATGGAAAGTGTGGTCTCTTTCCTTTTAAAAGTCTGTGAGCCTTTTTTTTTTTTCTTTTTCTTTTTTGTTATACTAACCATGCATGATTATGTGTCTAGTTCCATTTTAAAAATTGCATATAGCATTGTTTTTTTCCTCTGATGACCGCAACCCTGTCTGAACAGACCTGCAACCCATTTTTGGGTCACGACCCACCAGTTTAGTACCCTTTTATTTACTTCCAGGTTCATCCTTGAGTCTTGATCCCATTCCATAAAAGCTTAGCTAAGTGCTAAAGATGCATGATTTATTAGCATGGTATGGCATTCTCCACAGTGGGCCAAAGCTTATGCACATTGTTCTCTGTCCATTTGTTCTTCTTGGGGTCCCTGAGGGATGAAATCCTAATTAAGCTGAAGAGGCCAAAGCAGTGAGCAGCACATCAGCCCTGCTTGTGGGAAGGAATGTGGCTAGGCGAGTACACACGTCACAGAGGCATTTGCGATTTCATTCCTCTGGGTCCTGAGAGGAAGAAATTATTGATGCTCACTATATGCGTATGGGTGTGCGTGTATACGAGTAAGAGATATAATGTGTGCATAGATTGCATTTATACATGGTCATGTGATTACAATGAAGCACCTATTTAAAGGGATAGTTCCACTCCCAAAAAAAAAACAATTCCAACCTGGGTGTCTTAGAATCACGTTACTATTCCAACAATGACTTTAATTCCCTTTCACACAAATCAAAAGTAAAATGGCAGATTATCAGTTAAAAAACAACTTTTCGCCCAGATCCTTACACAATGCTATCTTATGACATCTAAAAAAAAAAATACTCCAGCCCATGACTTTGACATTACATTAAAAGTTTTGCATAAAACAACCTAATACACTTATAAGCTTGTTCAAGTGAGATTGAATTGCATCAGGTAGCTCAACTCATAGAGAGTTGCACTTGCAATTCAAAGGACTGGGGTACAAGACCTAAAGAGCATGTGAATGGACATGTGAGCCGACAGTGTCATAAATGAGGGTTTCAAAAGAAATGAGGGTGAGTAAATGACAGTTTTCATTTAATGTGAAAGTATTTAAATCATAGCAACATACATTTTATATGTCTGTGTGTCAGAACACAATAGTTACAACTACAGGGTTTGGCCTCTAAACTGATATAACTCAACCCCACGAAATGCTGATGCAGCCGATCAGTCTGGGTGGTAGACTGCAAACTGCTGAGTCAGCCTGTGCTGCACCATCCTCCTCCCCAGCAGATTAGCTCTGAGTGTGGCCTCATCAATAATGAAATGCTCCCTCAGCCAGCCGATGCCCATAGCCAGAGCTCAGGTCTCTGCATCTGAGACATGAAGCTTCTAAAGAGCATCTCATTGCATCATCCTACTGCAGTATTCAGACTCCAGGGAGAGTGTGGCAGTGCTAAGCTCCACTATCAGCTGGGTTTTAGACAAGGTGAGATTAAGTATACAGGCTATAAAAGAAGGCTTGTACAGAATGCAATGTCGGTAATTGTGATATTTCAGAGCATTTTGAGATTGGGATAATTGAAATTGTTATTCAACCCCCAGATATCAGAGATACAGTAGTACCATGGAAGTTAATATAGCTCCAGATGTTCCCATCCCTCATATGTTGCTCTAATTTTCCAAAATGTCAAGTACAAAAAGCTCAAAAACAAAGACTCTCTTATGGTGGTTTCCCCGGGCTTAATACAGCCTAATTTCCTAAACAAGTTTGTTGCTGGCCTACTTAAACATGGGTATTGCTGATTGTGTCCGCTTTGGATGCAGGAAATAATAAATAGATAGACGGTAAGATATTTGCCTACAACAGCAAATTAGCATCGACAAGTATTCTATATTCCAAAGTGAATTGTGGTAAATATCAGACATTTTTAACTCAAATATAAAGGTGAAGAGTTTTCAAAGTAAGGTTCCCCTAGAGGACAGCGTGGGAATTTATCCAAAGCGACTTACAGTGCACTCAATTTATACATTTAATGACTTTGTGAGTTTACTGGGAATCAAACCCATGAACTTGGCATTGCTAGCACCAGGCTCTACCAGTTGAGCTACAGGAACCCTACAGGAAATAGTTTTGCATGTCCTCACAATAGTATGTACGGAGCCCCTAAGGGGACATGGTGATGGGAAAAAAATTGGTGTGGAGGGAGAAAAAATTATTAATAGTTTTGCACATTTGCAAAACATTTACGTCCCCCCCCAGAGACTTCGCGTTCTCTTGCAAATAATTTTGTGTTTTCCTGAGAAATGTTTGCATTCTTGCACATAAAATTGGGTCCTGTTGCAAAAAGTTGGTTTTCTCTTGAAAAAAATCCTGCGTTTTCTCAAGAATCTTTGCATTCTCTCACAAAATATTTGCAATTTTCTCGAGAAAAGTTAGCGTTCTTTTTGCAAAACATTTGTGTTCTCTTGCAAATAATTTTGCGTTTTCCCAAGAAACGTTGTGTTCTGTTGCAAAATCTTTGCATTCTCTTGAGAAAATTATCCATTCTCTTTGCAAAACTTTTGCATTCTCTCACAAATAATTTGCATCGGAGAGCGCTTGGTGACGTGGAGCTGACCGCCTTGCTGACGCGGAGCTGACCGCCATGCTTGCCACCAGGTGGAGTCGCCCGGCACTCCCTTCCCAAGCCTGTAGGACTATGTCGTCTCTGTCGACCAAAGCCTACAACGCAGCTGGTCAGGCCATCTCCGCCCTGCATGCCATAGTCCTCTTACAGGTCCATCAGGCCAAGGTGCTAAAAGAGTTGCACAAGGATACTTCTGATCCCGATATGCTACAAGAATTGCGCTCGGCAACCGATCTCACCCTCCGTGCGACGAATGTCACATCACGCGCACTGGGGCAGACGTTGTCCACTCTTGTGATCCAGGAGCGCCGCCTGTGGCTGAACTTGGTTGAGATGAGGGAAGCGGACAAGGCACGTTACCTGAACGCGCCCGTCTCACAGGTTGACCTTCTCGGCGGCACCATCAAGGACTTCGCCCAGCAGTTCTCAGCGGTGAAGCAACAGACGAGGCCATCCAGCACATCTTGCCCATGCACGGTTCAAGAGTGAGCACCCTGTCTGTTCACCAAGAGTGTCCTCCTGCGGCGGCACAATTCCAAGAGTCTCCGCCCCAGCCTGAACCAAGCTCTCGGCCTCGGCATAGAGCCCCCCGCAGGAGAGCGACACCCCCCCTCTTGACCTGCCGCTAAGACCCCCAAGAGGGTTCCTAGGCGACCCTGAGACAGGAGACCCAAGGAAGGAGACGACTGACGGAACTCAAGAGCTGGTAAGTAGACCACTCCATTCCTTGGTGGAGGGCAGATAGTGCGGCATTACCTGCCCCCCTTCTGCAGAAGGGCACGATAGAGCCTGTCCTTCCATCCAAGGTGAGGCAAGGGGTTTACAGCCCTTACTTCATTGTTCCGAAGAAGGGCAGTGGGTTGCGGCCAATGCTGGAACTGCGAGTTCTGAACCAGGCCTCGCACAGACTCCCGTTCAAGATGCTGATGCAGAAGCATTCTGACGTGCATCCAGCATCAAGATTGGTTTGCGGTGGTAGATCTGAGGGACGTGTACTTTCACGTCTCGATTTTACCTTGACACAGACCCTTCCTAGTGTTCGCGTTCCACGGTTGTGCGTATCAGTACATGTCCCCCCTTCGGCCTGTCCCTGTCCCCTCGCGTCTACACAAAGGTCGCAGAGGCAGCCCTTGCCCGTTAAGGGAAGTAAGCATTCGCATACTCAATTACCTCGATAATTGGCTGATTATAGTGCACTCTTGTGTGCACACAGGTATCTGGTACTCACGCACCTCAGCCGTTTAGGGCTTCAGGTCAACTGGGAAAAGATCAAGCTCTCCCCGGTTCAGAGCATTTCTTTTCTCGGTATGGAGTTAGACCCAGTCTTTATGTTAGCACGCCTCACAAGCAAGTGCACGCAGTTGGTGCTGAACTGCCTGAACTTATCCAGGTGGAGAACGGAGATCCAACTTAAATACTTTCAGAATCTCCTGGGGTATATGGCATCCTCAGCAGCAGTCACGCTGCTCAGGTTGATGCATATGAGAACTCTACAGCACTGGCTTCAGACTCAAATCCCGAGGTACGCATGGCGCTGTGGTGCACATCATGTGGCTATATGCACGCCAGCCTGCCCCCGCCTCTTCAGCCCTTGGACAGACCTTGCATTCCTGTGGGCTGGAGTCCCCCTACAGCCTTGAGTTGCCGGTAGTACAGCTCGCCCTGTGGTGGCTATTGCTGTTGATCCAGGGCAAGCATGTGTTGGTCCGGACAGACAACACAGCGACAGTGGCTTACATAAACCACCAAGCTGTTTATGCTCTCGTCGCATGTCGCTACTCGCCCGTCACCTCCTCCTCTGGAGTCAGTGGCAAATCAGGTTGCTGCAGGCCACTCACTTCCCCAGTAATCTCAACGTCACAGTGGGTGCATTATCACGGCAGGTGATGTTCAGAGGAGAGTGGAGACTCCACCCCCCCAGGTGGTCCAGCTGATTTGGAGTCGATTCGGCAAGCACAGGTAGACCCCCCAGAGGCTGCTGCCCCCCCACCCTCCCACCTTGAAGGTGTTTGTAGTTGCTATAACAGCGCACCATGACGGAGTAGATGGTAAGTTTTTAGGGAAGCATGACTTGATCATCAGGTTACTGAGAGGCACGAGGAGGTTGAATCCTCCTAGGCCATGCCTCTTCCCTTATGGGATCTCTCTATGGTCCTCTGAGCCTTTGGAGAGCCCCATTCGAGCCCTGGAGTCAGTCAAGTTAAAGGCCGTCTCATTAAAGACCATCCTCCTGACCACACTCACTTCCATCAAGAGGGTCGGGGACCTGCAAGCATTCTCTGTCAGAGAAATGTGCCTGGAGTTCGGTCCGGAAGACTCTCACATGATCCTGAGACCCTGATCGAGTTATCTGCCCAAGGTTCCCACGTCCCCCATTGTGGGAACGTGGTGAGCCTGCAAGCGAAGCTGTCCCGGGAGGAGGCTAACCCAGCCTTATAGTTGCTGTGTTCGGTGCATGGTTTGCACATCTTTTTGGTTCGCACGTAGAGCTCTAGATGCTCTAAGTAGCTCTTTGCGTAAAGGAACGCTGTCCCCAAACAGAGGTTTGCCCACTGGATCATGAATGCCATTGTGTTGGCTTTCCAGGCCCAGGCCGTGCCTGCCTCTTCGGGTAATACGAGCACACTCTGGAATCCTCGTGGGCACTGGCCAATGGCACCTCACTAGCAGACATCTGCAGAGAAGCGGGCTAGGCAATACGCAATACCTACAAGATTTTACAATCTCCGGGTTGAGCCGGTTTCGTCCCATGATCTTTCAGGTGCGAACAGGTAAGTTTTGTAATATGGGGCAGCTGGCCAGGTGTACTGCTTGCATATAGCGCCTTTAACCTCCACGAAGTGAAGCCATGCACTCTTCTCTCCCATGCTTGTTCACGATCCGTGAACCCTGGATGTCCTTCCTCCTCGCCCTCTGGCTCACGAATTCAGTGGAGGAATTCGTAGTCGGACCCAGTATGTGTGCTAACATGCCCTGTACTGGGTAAGTGATCCACAGGTAATCTCATGTGATGAATCTTCCGCGGCACGGCCTCCCTTTCATAGACTCCGTGTCTCCCTTGGGCAGAGCTCTCTCTGACCTGGTCACAGTGTTTGTAGAGCTCCTCCCATTCGAAGGGCAGGATTTACCAACGCACCCCTTCCATGTGTGGCCTTGAGCCCATGTGAAATATTTGCCATATGTTTCGGGGAAGGGTGTGGGGTCTTTTCCCCCTGAAAGAATAGGCACATTTTATGGCCCCAGCCGAATCTAATACTCTGTGGAGAGAAAACTTATAGAGAGAAGGCCGCGGCTGATGCGGCCTGCTCCCATACTAGATACTGCCAGTACAGTAATACAAAATACACTTTTTTATTAAATTTTTAATGGTGTTAAAAATACAAAAAAACTAAATATCTTATCCTGTGTTGTTTCTAAAACAAGATAAATCAAATTAATCTTATTTTAAGGATTTTTAGATATTTTTACAGGAAAACAATACAAAAATTATTATCAAGAATACGATTTTTGCCCTAATATCAAAGGTCTTACTAGATAAAATAAATAATGATCCAACGTGAATTTTCTTGATAAAAAAAATATGATCATGCCTGATAATATGTGCATTTAAAATAGCTAAAAAATAGCATATTAGCTTAGCGTAAAGATGACAATTTACACAAGGTTTTTTTATATTTCTTCTGCACCAAAATTACTTCAAACTTATTTCTCTGTCTGCTCGTAACAATGTAACACATCATAAGAAATTGTTTCAGTGCTGTTCAAATGCACTTTGGATTACATAATTTAAATATACACAGTTTTCCATCTGAAAGGACTAAATATTAAATGAAACAAATGACAATAAAATACAAAATAATCTCTTCAATAATCAAAATACTTTTGAATGTAACTCTATTCTAATTACCAATGATTTAAACTGTAACTGTTGTGGAATACAGTTACTTATATTTTGTATTTTAACACGTAATCCCATTACATGTATTCCATTACTCCCCAACCCTGGGTGCTTGTATGTGTATTCCAGCATTATTCCAGCTTTTGCGAGTTCAACAAGAAAGCTAGTGTAATGAAAAGAGTTCAGCCCTAAAATGTATAAAATGTAGGCTATGCACAAAGCATAATCCTATGGAGCCCCTTAGAGGATAGCGAGGGAATTCATTTTCTAAAATAGTTTTGCGTTCCCTCTCAATAGTTTGCGTTTCCTAACAATAAGTTTTATGTTCCCTCGCAATACATTTGGCATTCCCTCGCATTCCCTGCCCTGACTTGATTCCAGGCCTCAGACCCTTTTGTCGTGCGGGTTGGAAAGACGTGTCCTACATCTCTGGGAATTGCTCCACAGCTGCTGGGAAGACATATTGGATAATTTGCTTCTAAATGCTTTGTGTTTGTGATAATATTAGGATGAAAGGTGGTTCTATTTTTGAAAATGCAAAAGAGAAAAGGATGACATATTAATTACACATGTGTAATTAATATGTCATCCTTTTCTCTCTGTAGTAGTCTCTTTTATTGTCTATGGATTGTCATTTGCTAGCATTGCATTTTTATTTGACCAAAAACATGACACATTCCCTTTTTCTGGGGCTCAATCCTATCTCAATGTATTTTTCATACACCCATTCCAATTAATTGATTATAGAGCGTGACCTTTTCATTGTCATCAAGGCTTGGGTACAGAGATTGATTTTCCACCCAGCTATGTTTCAGAACTCAGTTCACAGGGTTCACAATAAGGACACATGTTTAGCTGATCTGGTTAAGATATGGGACATGGGTCATAAATCAGCTAGGAATGCATTTAATACCACCACAATATTTCTGTGACATTGAGACAAGCAGGTAAAAAAAATCTTATCATACTTCCTGCAGCTATCCCTAAAAATGTGTAACTATTCAGCATTTTCATTGATCGTCATTTATTCTACCCTCTAAAGGAACCTTTTTCTTATTTTGAGGAAGATTTTGTTTCTTTGCCTTTAAAATTAAGTTTTGCAATGCTGGATGTTTTTGTGTATTTGTTGATACCCTGAATGAAGAACTCTCTTACTCCAAAAAGTGTATGAATTACTCTATTGCCCATTGCTCTAAAAAAAACTTCATATGCTACTGTGGGATTTAAAGTGATTTCATGCTCTACTTTATAGCTTTTTCTTGCTCTACTTTTTGTAAGGAGTTTCAGAAACTTTATTGGCAAAGGAAGTGAGAAACGTTTTGTTGAAACTTGGTTCTCCTCTAGGAACTTAACTGAGCAGAAATGAATAGTGTTAACAAAACTGAATGATTAATGCTTATCATATTCATGTACTATATTTTTTTACATGATGCTTTAATTTGCCAGCGCCATAGTACCACTGTCATGTCTTCAAACGAACAGAAAATTACCATGGTACCATGTTGAAAAAACATGGTACTGCCATGGTTCTTCTTTGTTAGTCTGTGATTTATGTACATCCACACTGTTTGCTGATTCTAAGTGTGAATGTATTCAACTAAAAGTAAATGCAGGGTGCAAATTAGTAATTAGAATGTATATTTTCACTCGCCGCAAAACTCATGAACAGAAGTCGTGTTCGCTGGGGAGGTAACCACAGAAACAGTATGCAAGCGCATTGACAAATCATAAATACAGTCATAATTTATCATTTTATAATTGATTTATCACAAATGATACTGTTTTAAAAGATACTTTATGATAAATGATATGAAGCTAACTATGCTAGAGACACCAGAAACAAGTCAGTTTGCATCCATCAAGCTTCAACTGACAGCAATTCTAAAATTACCAAAAATATTTTTCTTTACAAATGTAGACCCCTGAAAGTCATTGTATAATTCGCACACTGAGTAAAGACACAATTATGTAAGATTTGGGGGAAAAAAACAGTGTAACACTGAAAATAATGGCTAATAAAATATTCTGTGCTTTATTACATTTTCACCCAGTAATATACTGTACAGTAAGTGATGTGTTTTTTCTGTTTTTATTTTGCCTTACCCACCATTTCTCTTTCAGTAATTTGTAGGCCTCTGCTAGAGACAGATGGTGTGACGCCATATATCAGAGCAGCAATCTGCACTCCCATCAAACATTTACACATTTTCACCTCCCTTTCTGCAGAACACACACACACATACACACAAACATGCACGTACTTTCCTAGCAATGTGTGCTGTTTATCCCAGTCCTGTTCTCACTTAGCTCTGGATCTCTGTGGATTCTCCCTGCCCCCTCTGCAGCTTTCATGCCCACTCCCAGCTCCTGTGAAGCAGAGAGCCAGTGTTTGAGACTCACCGTATGGGAGATGTCCTGAATGGGTCATTCACAGAGGCCATCTAGCTATAGGCCACTACATAGTCCAGTCAAATTAATACACATAGCCATGTGTCAATAGATCTGGATTGATCCAAAGTAATGACCACCATCAATTTTGCTTGTCAAGATATTTCTAATCCTAAGGGAAAAGTCAGTGCCTGAAAATGCGTCATTTGAGGCTGTAATATCACTATAGACAAAGGGTGTTTGTTTGTAGTATAAATATAAATGTTGATTTTTATATTACATTAACATTTTTACATGCTACCATGGTATTACCACGGTTTTTGGACACATACAGTAGCATAGTATTACCATGGTTTTTGAACACACAACATGGTATTATCATGGTTTCTGGACACAAGTAATGGTGTTGCCATGGTTTCTGGACACATAGCATGGCATTACCATGGTTTTTGGACCCATATCATGGTATTTCCATGTTTATTTGACACATAGCATGGTATTACCATGGTTTTTGGACCCTTATAATGGTATTACCATGGTTTCTGGACACATAGCATGGTTTTACCAAGGCATTTTGACCCATAGCATGGTATTACCATGGTTTTTGGACACAAATAATGGTGTTGCCATGGTTTCTGGACGCATAGCATGGCATTACCATGGTTTTTGGACCCATATCATAGTATTACCATGGTTATTGGACACATAGCATGGTATTAAATGGTTTTACCATGGTCTCTGTACAGATAACATGGTATTGCCATTGTTTTTGAACACATACATTTGTAATACAGTGGTTTTTGGACATTAAATGGTATTACCATAGTTTTTGGACACATAGAATGGTGTCTAACAGCATAAGGATGGGAAATGAGGAGGAGGCAACCGGCTGAACATTAAACATAAATTTCAATGGTAAACTTAAACCAACATAAACAAAAGTGCAGCACAGCCACATGCGTCTCTCTCTCTTGAACGGTGCCTCTGGCTGCCCTTTAATCTTGCTCTCCTGCTGATCAGCTGATTCAGCAACAGCCGTGCTCCATCAGAGTCTGGCCATGACCTCCTCCTCGGCACAAGGTATTATCATGGATTTTGGATGCATAACATGGTATCACCATGGTTTCTGGTTAAATAACAAGGTCATACAATGATATTTTTTAAGTACATTTTAAGCACCATGTACATTCCATGATATAAATATGGTAATCATTCAGTATGATGTTATATGTCAAAGTGCAATGAAATTACCATCCGAAACCATAACTGTGCCATGATAATCTCAGAGTACATATTGTGGTCGTTGAACATTTTGTTTTTAAATGGTTGCCGCTGATGTAAATGGTGGACAATGGCCAATCAAATGCTGATATATAATAATCTAATGACAAACAGTAAGATGTACATAGAAGTGTTGAATTTAAATGAACATTTATTTTACACAATATTCACTCAATATTCACTTAAAAGTAAAAAAAAAAAAAACAGAAAATGTGCAATTTTTTGACAAGGCTGTCTGCAGGTTTTGGATTGGACACTAGAAGTTTCCCCCAGTCAAGAAAAACCTGGAATTATAAGGGAACTTTGAAATTGTGATTTCCAGGCAAGATATACTAAAAGTCTTAAAAATTTACGGAAATGTCTGTTATGATTATTATTATTAAGATTTTTAAGTTATGCTCGGCTCATTGGCTAGAAATTGCTCTTTGTAAGTGCAATGTCTATAAAAAAAATGTTTTTTTCATCTTTAGCAATTTATCACAAAAGACTGGAAAAGTCATTTAAATTCATTGGTCAATTGTTACTGGAACCCTGCACTAGGCAGAATGACAGATTTCTGTAAGTTGACCAATCAGGCACAGTTTATGGCAAAATAATGTAAGGGTAGTAAAGCTATACTTACAGCATGCCTTGTTGTTTTAAACACAGTAATTACCATAATGCATTATTTCTGTATTTCAAAAGTGCAATGTAAAGCAACTGCAATGTAGTGACATTTTCACATTACAATGGCCTTATTAAAAACCCATTTCATTAACATGGTTAAATTGTAGCTTCACAGGATTGTATCAGTAATACAGTGTATGAGTGCATTCCATTCATGATAAGAGCCGACCACTGTACAAACCTTAATGTATAATGACAATTCATGTTTTAGTTTAGTGTGCTGTGTCCTGGTTTACTGTGGGAGTGAGGCGTGGGATGCAGTGATACACAGAGTGAAGTCTACTGTCCTTCTGTGGGGTGGCATGCTACGTGGGCAGCGTTCACTCAGCTGCGTGCAGAACAGAGCGATAGCGTCACAGTGAGAAGCATTGATGCATTCAGCCAGGCAGACACAGCACACAGATCTGCAGCGTAAACACAGCCTTGTCCCTTGGGCCAACTGCAGACAGGCACATTGCTGATCCAAAATCAGGGCAGTTGGACTGGTTGTGGATGAGTGATTCAGTGACTCCATGTAATTTAGTATATAGTGAGTGTGTGTTTGTTAAAAGTTAATAGCGCAGTCCGTCTATTCAATGCAATGGCAGTGGATAGTGCCTCACTTTAAAGCTTAAAAAGGACCCAAACGTATCATAAAAGTAGTCCATGTTACTTTTTGTGTGCCATTTTCCTAGTCTTCCGAAGGCATACAATAGTATGATGAGAAACAACCCGAAATGTTATTTAATTTCATCTTTCAATGAAAATCTTGACATTCATTGGCATTAATTTGCACTTCAAGAGAAACTCATAAATAGTGGCTTACATGTTTACATTAGAATTTGCATTGTATTTTTGGGTGAACTATTCATTTAAATCTCAGTCTCAATTCTGCATATGCAAACTACGTGTTTGGAATGACATAAAGAGGAATAAATAATGGCAGAATTGTCATTTTTGAGTGAAAGACATTGGGCATCCTAAGCAGACCTGAATTAAAATCCTGTGACCTTTTGTTTAAATACGTCTTTTTATTTAATTATCCTCTTTGACATTACACAAAGGAAAATGGATGAGCAGAAATGTGAGCTTCAGGGATCCATTTCTATGACAAAAGGCTAGCGTTACCAAGGGTTACTGGCTTTTTCCAAGTACGGCTCTTATCACGTCAAACGGGTGCCCGGCAAATGCACCGTAATCAAATTCCTGACAGAGGGTAATTAGTTCAGCTCCTGTGCTCAAAGCAGGGGCAACCGGCAAACCACAACATTGTTCTCATATGTTGTGCTAGCATGGCTAATGCTGCTCTTTGCCACATACACAAAAAATGTGTTGTGTTCAGCTCCGTACTACAGTGCCTGTTAAAAGTACTGCCAATTTAAATGTTCATTATCTGAATTCAATTCACTTTATGACACACATTAGAAGTATCACATTGTAATGCAACTCTTCTGCAACTGTAAGTTTGGTATTGCCACTAAAACGTTTGGCTCAAAGACCTGAAATCATTTGTGCTCTTTGCAGATGCTTTCTTACCAAAGCGACTTTGTGCTTATTGCGTAAGTGGCAATTACTAGGGCAGGTAGTTAAAAATACATGTGAAGTGCTAAAGTAGGGCTTAAGAAAAGCACCAAAAACACAATGGCAAACAGAGCCAAAATGAAGAAAGTGCTAGATCAGGTTAATAATGTGGAGTTACTAAAGTCGACTAGTACTCAAAGCACACTGCAAATCTGATTGCGGAGGTTAATGGGGGAAAAAGTGTTATGCTGCTTGAATTATCACCAGAATTATCATAAGTATGAGGTGCAGACTTGAAAGCTGCACAAGAATGCCCCCTCAGATTTTAATAACAACTGGGAACTATAGAGATAATTTTGATACCCGAGTTGAGATGGCATGGTAGAGAAAAGGAAAGTTTCAGTAATGAATGTTGAGAAATAAATCTTTTATTTGTATTATTATTATTATTATTATTATTTTACCTTGTTAGCTGCTGCAGTTTAAGCAATTTAAGTATTTTAATTGTATCTGTAATCATTTGTTGCATATTGTACATTTCATACATTATTCTCACCGAACACAAATCACTTGAACATGACATTCGTCATTATGACATATTAATTTGTATTTATTGTTTGTTTTTATATTATTCATTATAATGGCATATCCAGTATTATGACTTTTATCTTCCCACAAGCATGCTAAATGGATAGTTTACCCTAAAATGAAAATTCTCTCCTTTTCTCACCCCCATGCCATCCCAGAAATGAAGATCTTTAGATTTTTTTTTAATGTTTTTTTCTCCTTGGAGATCATGATTTCAAACTCGATTAAACTTCCTAGTGCCATCTAGCGCTCTTTGCATGCATCAATCAATAGAAAGTGTTTGGGAAATCTGTTTAAAAACTGTTAGTGTGTAGGAGTTAGTGTTACTGTTAGTGTGCATTTGTAGGAGGAAGATTTTGAACAGATGTTATTACTGTTAGCATAATAGGGTTAGCTAGCATAGCATTTTAAATATAAGTCCAGTGCTACTTAAAGCATTTCAGTGTTAGATATTAGCAGATCTGTCTAAATTATAGTGGCTAAAAAAAACTATTGTAACAGAGTGTTTAATGAAGTGGAGTGGGCTTTTTTCTTACTACTAGTGTGATGTTTTTTAGGTTAAGGTTGGCAGTTTCTTCTATAGTTGTGGAAAATTGCTCCCCACTCTATTACAATCAATACCTCTGATAACACTGGTGCCTCAGACAAGAAAGTGAATGAATGTTTTTTTGAAAATGGAATGCCTGTGCCACACCAAGGGAAAGTCATAAGTAAGATGCACCAAGGGGGCCTGCCCTAAATAGCCATCCAACAGGAACAGTGGTAAGTTAAGGCCCCTATAGCCACTTCCTGCAAAAGTAATCATCATTAAATCTTGTCCCCAATTCTGTCCTAGAAACCATGAGAACTCTTCATTTCTTAGCAATTCATAGCATCACTTCCCTGTAATAAGAATGCTTCATAGTCATAGATCCCCCCCTTCACATGGAAATTAGTGCTGGTTTAAGGTGTGGTCACATTAACTGCACAGCAAAATTCCAAAGGTGAAGAAGGCGTGGGCGTGTGAAATTGAAGAAAAAAATTGCTGCTAAAATTATATCCTTGTCCATTTTGAATATTCAGTGTAGTTGTGTAGGAAACCAGGCTTACACAGAGGTCACTTCCAAACCAAGCAACTTCCTGTTGGTCAACACAGTAAATTGGCCTGTCAAAGTTCACCAAACTTGAACTCCACATTAAATCTGCAAGGGGTAATTTTTTTGCCACCAGAATGGCGTCAAAGACTGTATTTCACCCATGGAATTTGGCAGTGCAAAGTTAAATGTGGCCGCACCTTTACGATTGTCTACTCGGCAGAGCCTGAATACTGTTGCTAATATAATGCACACTTCAAATCACAACACACCCAGTAGAACTATAACACTCAGACACCTACAACACTCCCACATTCAAAGTTTCCTAGTTTGCAAACAGCATTTAGGCCAAGAGAATGCGTTGTCATTCTCAATGACAAACCTATTTTGTCTCTGGTGGGGATCCCTGCTGTGGTAATATGTCAAGATTATACCAAATTTACCCTTCCAGAAGAATGGTGGAGCTTTTTGTCAGCAAGCTTAAACTGAAAGTCAATAGACACGATATGGCATGATGGTTTTTATCCCACAAAAAATGCTTCAACTTTAGTCTCAGTCTCAGACGGCACACTGATGGACCGCTTGCAGTTCGTTTACTGATTAGCTGGTTGTCCATCAAACAGTTTTTATGGGCATTCTGAAATTGCACATAAGAAATCCTGAATGGAAACTCTTGGTATGTGGATAAACTCTCAAAATTGACTCTCGAAAATAATCATGCACTAGGCAGAGGTGGATTTTCTAGTGGAGTTTCGCATTAGTTATAATACTTATTAAGGGGATGGAAACGATGATGTTCTTTGACCATTTGTGGGCATGTTATGAGTGTGCGATAGCTTGATGTGACTGGCCCAATGAAAGGGCACACAGTTCTTCAAACAAAGCCCTTGATATTCGGAAGTGTTAAAACCACAGCTGGTTGTTAAAGTGGTCCTAACAGTTTTGAGTGCAGGCGCTCCCAGGTATGTGGAGACTGGTGGCATGTGGGCATTGCTGCCCATTTTAGCCCTCATTTAATCAGATATTACACTTATTCTGCAGAATCTCCTGGCAGCATTTAATAAAACAAGCTTCAATTGCTCCAATCCTGCAAATAAAACTGTCCCCAAAGCAAGGACGTCATTCAATTGCTCTATCATGACAAGGTGGACTCCCTCAAGATTGCACTCATAATTGCCAAGCGCTGGATGGCATTACCAGTTCCAATCTGGGGTGCATTTCCCAAAAACATTGTTAGCCAACTATGACCACAAGTTCCATCATTACCAACAGTTCAACGATTTGGTGTTTCCCGAAACCATAGTTCAAACAAACATTCGAACAACAGCATCACAAAGTTGTCTCTTTGGAACTACAGCCCTCCACCTGTGGTTAGAAGCATAGTTCCTTATTAGTTTGAAAGTGGCTTTCTGAAATGTCACATAAACCCAAGTGCAGTCATTTAAGGGATTAAAGACTATTAAGAGAAAGCGCTTTAACACACAATTTTTGTCAGAGAATATAGCCTTTATGTGTTTATGAATATGTTTTTGAAGAGTACGCAGTACCGAAGTCTAATATAGAGGGAAACCCCATTGTTGCAGCAAATTCATCAGTCACATTACAAAGTGCATGCCGCTTTCATGTCTTTAGCAGATTTCTTTCATTAAACAGCTTTCTGGTGTACAATATAATTTTATATTTAACGACAGCTCAACCAACGTAGTGCGAATGATGGATGGTCGAACGATAGTTACTACGGTTTCGGGAAACAGGCATGACTAGCTTTTTAATTTCTAAATTGATACATCATGCTGTGGTGGTTATGTAGTGTATGTCATGTCATTGTATGGGAAACACGCCGCTGATTGGCTGGCTTTTTGCAAATTTCGGGAGTATAACTCTTTTTTTTTTTTATCGGACCACCTGGAAACAATGTTGTTTTACAACTAGGTACCAGGACCACAAAATCTGTATACAAGTTCTGCTGTTTTTTTCAGTGTTTTCTGTACAGCCTTTGCCATTCCAACCATACTATCATGCTCATCCACGTAGCATGCCACTATCATACTATCATAAATCATGAAATCATACAATCAAGTTGGCTTTTACTCCCATAGGAAAAGAAAAATGAACCAAGAAAATAATGGTATTACTTTTCCTAAGTTTAACACCTAACTCAAACATAAATCTAACCATAAAGTGTACCCCAGTGAATAGAAAAATCACTGTTCTGTACCACGAATGTTTTTGACATACATCAGTGTAGAACAGATCAAGTTCATGGGCAAGGAAGAGGCGAGAAACCGGCTTGACATATAAAATAATAGGTTTAATGGAGAACTCAAAAGACAAACACATAAGACAACAGATATGTCCGTGAACGATCTCTCTCTCCCGCACGTCGTCCGCAATCGGCCTTTAACCCTCTCGGATGCTTAATTAGCCTAATACGGGACCGGGCGTGTTGAGTCACGACCTGGACCCGCCCTCCACCGTGCCACAATCAGTTATTTATTTTGTGTAAATACATAAGGAATGAATGATGAGTAACCAAATTTGTTTCACAGGCGTTTCCTTTCTTAATGTGGACCAGAATTTGTGTTATATCTGAAGGTTAGTTAATCTTTAGATTCTGCAGTCCTAAAAAAAAATAAAAAAAATAATAATCATATGAGGCACTACCATACTACCATTATTCTGATACATCAACAATGCATTAGGTGTCCATAAGGTTTTACAAAAGCAATAATTACCATGACAATGTAGCAGGGTGACATGGCAGGAGTTGGTGTATTTAAGGCAATGACCTCAATGTGATTCATCACCCGGTGGCGTCACTCTTAAAAACAATTGTTTCACAGCTGGATGCTCACTTACAAGGTCAGATCACAGGGAATGTGCTCGACTGAGGATGTCGTCCCTGTTTGTTTGCCATGGCAACAGAAACTGTGGTATGGCAGCTAACACACAGGCTCAAAGGGGAACCGAGATGTATAAGCAGAAATATGAAACATCCATCATCTTCTCTAATGACAATTAATTTAAAATTAGGTTGAAACTGGAGACTAGTACAATTATATCTTCACATTTGTGTGTGATAAGAACCAGACCAAATTCAATTTCAAATATAAGTTTTTATGAAGACAGTGACAGACTCATGAAGGTGTAAGAAATATGACCAAACGAGACAGAGAGCAGGATAGAGTTTAGTCAGAGGAGGCTGAAAAAAAGAAAAAACTGCCAAATGCATAAATGTAAATGAATGATCAACACCCAGGGATACAACAGTACTGCATAATGAATGGAGTATACTACTGTCCTTGTACTACCATCGTAAATATAATATGTCTTTTCTAACTAACGTCTATTGAGTTCAAGTGGTTTCACTGCAAATACATTTTCATTCTGAGTATTTTTGTCTTGTTTTCCAGTAAAAAAGCTAAACATTCTAAAAACATGATACATTTACTTGAGAAGCAAGTCTGGTTTCCAAAGGAATCTAACAACATTTTGTAAAACTTATTCTTATAGCAAGAATTTTGTAAAAAAAAATGTCTTAGCCCATTTGCCAACAACTTTGATTCAAAGGGAAAACACGTTTATTTTTCTTAAACCACTGGCAATTAGTTTTCTCTTGTTTAAAGCATAAGTCACACCAAATTTGGTTAGATTTATCTGAAAACAAGCCTCAAAATCTTACGGCATTCTGCTTCTCCAGTCCTTTTTATTTTCTTGTTTTACGGTTGACAAAAAACACAGTACTAAAATATTTTTTTTCTTTGCTGGGATTAGCTTGTTGGACATAACTACCCCATTATGCAAGTAAAAAAAAATTTACGCCATCAATGACCATTGATGGTCTTGTACTCTGTCGAAATACATTTTTTGCAAGCAATATATAAATTGCTAATTTTTGTTCAAATGGCAAGTACGACATAAAAAAAAAAAAAACATCTGTAGCATCCATTAGAAAAGATTTTCTCTTTCTTGGGGTCCTGCACCAGCCAGCCAACTAATGTACCATTGAGATGAATGGGAATGCTAACTGATAGCTTTCTCCAGGTATTATAAACCTCCTTGGTGTCTACACTGACTATGGTCTAATGGGAATTGTTTGAACCATGAACCAGCCAATGATTTAATCTGAGATTAAATTTAGTTGCTCAATTGATAATTAACGTATCAAATATGTAAAGCTAACAAAAGAACATGAATAATACTTCATGATAATTGGATCCACTTTAATCCAAAGAGGTGTCTTACACATTTGCTGATCAGAGTACCTTTAAACATCTCCACTTTGGTGGGCATGGCTGTCTGTGTTCTCTGAAGTGAGCATCCTTTGAGAGCCGTGTCCTGGGCTGTGCTGTAGAGATGGCAGCGATGGTGCAGTGAGATTTTCTGAACAGATGGGGCATGTGATAGGTCACATCTGGCAGTGGGGGAGGATGTAGGGAAAGAGACAGAGACTTTCCAGTGACCTGCACTGAGCCGGATGTGAGAAGGTGGCAATTTCAATATAGTAAGACAACGCTTTCAACAACATGACTATTCCACAATTTAAAATGCAAGGTTTGATGCATTTAAGCAAATAAAATTGAGAAAAAAGGTGAGTTTAGTGCTTGCCTGTGTAAAATGAATCTACACTATGCTGAGGTGTTGTTAGGTAGTTGCTAGCAGGGATGTGAAAATCAGCATATTTTAAAAACCAAATAGCCCGTAGGTTGGATGAACAACTATTCAGCTAATCAGCCCTGTGTAATAAGGATGGTTTTGGATTGTCCTGACCTGGATAGCAATCTTCACAAACCTTTTTGCATAAGATGTGTTCAAAAACAGCAAGACGGAGCACATTAGAATGGAACAAAATGCAAAATGTCTCAAGATGCGCTTTTAAAAGGACTACTGTGATGGCATCTGAAAGGAATATTCTGGGTTCAATACAAGTTAAGCTTACTTGACAGCATTTGCGGCAAAATGTTGATTGCCACAAAAATACATTTTATATAAATAAATTAATTAATAAATACAATTAAAGTTATAGTAAAATACATACAATGGAAGTGAATGGGGAACATTATTGGAGTGTTTAAAGGCAGAATAGTGAAGCTTATAATTAATAGAAGTACTTACATGAATTCTTCTGTTAAAACGTGTTTATTATTTGTATCTGTAAAGTTGTTTTTATAGTCGTTATATGGTTTACAGTGTTGCATCGTCATGGAAATGAAGTTGTAAAATTGGATGTTTGAATATGATGTCCACAGATGTCTGAATATGCATGACTGCACTGTTAAGAGAGGAGTGCCCAAATATTGCTTAATTGTATAAAAAAGACCAATTTACAGTATTGTCCTCTGCTAAAAATAATTAAAAAAAATAGGATTAGTTGTGATGTATTATTTGCATTTTTTTTTTTTAAATCCAGTTTTGTCCACGACCATATCAGAACAGATTTGTACCAAAATTTTGGGTCACGACCCATCACTTGATAACCACTGCTTTACATAATATGTTTCTATTAGGATGGAGTACCACATGTCTTGGCAACAGTGTGTGTTGGTGTATGTGTGTGTCAGTGTCTGTGAGAGAATTCTGCAGCTTCATGTGATCTGACAGCTCCCATGACCGGATTACAAACAATGAGCTCCATACAGAGGCTTCACTCGCTTTCCCCTGCTGTATATGTTTCAGCGCCATCACCACACACGGGGTGTTCCTCAAGGTTTTATTTCAGGCCCGTTCTAGCTTTTCACCCTCTCATTTGCTTCTTTTATTTCATCTGAAGCTGAAAAAAATGTTGTCCTACCATAACACCAGTCTTGGTGAGTAACTGACTAAAAGTAACAGTGCTGCAAATTTTTAGAACCTCTAAATGTAAAACTGATGGTTTTAAAGTGTTTAGTTAATGTGCATTTGCTTTGAGGTCATCTGTGTGCTAGTGTTCTCCTAAACATTGACAAAATGTACTTACTTTTTTATAGTAGCAAATATACACATTTTCTATTCTGGGAAAATAGATAAAAAATATGAATGCTCTCTACAGATATTTACCCAATCAAATACTCTCTAGAATGAGAATGTCCCTCCCCTGGCTTTGATAAAACGAAAGACTACTGGCTAATTAAAACAAAGGGGACAAGACTTACGATATGTTTCGCCCAAACTTCCTGTTTAGTTGGAAATATGGCAAGAAAGTCAATTCAGAAGGTCTTTAACTACATTTTTCATATCGTGACAACACTTTAGCTGTTTTCAAAACAAAGCTTTACGTTTTAAGGCAAGTAGCGTGATAAAAAAAAAATGTCATATTATATTTCACATGGAGTGAACTGAGATAATCAAACACACTCTCCTATAATGTCCATTCACCCATGCGAAGAATTGGGAATCTTAGAGAATCTGTTCATTTGGATGGGTCATGAAAATGAACCGGTTCTACAAACAGTTCACCAGTTTATTTGAGATTCTGCACTGAATTTTACATATTTTTTTAAACAAAATATTTTTTTCTACTATGTTTCTGAGTTATATACTGTGATATTACAGCTTAAAGGTGCTATATGTAAGATTGACAACTAGCGTTTGAAATGGGTACTGCAGTCCAAATTCAAAATATTGGAGAGTTGTCTGCCCCGCCCGACTCGAAGCACATGCTTTGCCAGAATGTTGACACACAATTTAGCCAACTCAGCATCCGTTTTAAAGGATTTCTTGTCTCCATCTTCCAAAGGCATCTCCAATATTTATCCTTGTTTTACTACGCCTCTGGTCATGGTGGTTTTTAGATGGATGGTGAGGCTTTTTAGGTCGGTTGGGATCTGTTATCTCTGATCCAGTACGTTTGCTGGCGTCCATGGCTGCAGCAGGCAGTGTTTTTGCCTGCAAACTTGTTCAAAACTGGCAAACTGGCGGTGTCGAAATACTATTGGTGAGTGGGCAGTGGGTGGGATCACACAGGCTAAAACATAAACAGAAATTCTGGCCCGGAAATTAAACTTCAAAGTAGAATATACTGGCTGTAGCATTGTTATTGGAGAAGCCATTATTTCAACTTGCATGTTTCATAATTTTCTAAAGGCATATTATGGCCATTTTATGATTTAGTACAGTAAAAATATTACATATAGCAGCTTTAATTAATCTATTTCAATGCTGCCACTTTAACTGAGGTACTCTTTAGTTTTTAGATATGTGCAAAACAACCCATTTTCATGATCAACTAGTCAGTCTGTTGTTTGAACGACTAGTCGGTGTTAAGGATAATAATGTATAATTAGGTTATGGTCACATGACACCAATCAGACATGATTCAGAGGGATATACGGATGCAGCGATGTAAACAGAGCTTGGGAGTCATATGGCGATCCTCGCTGGACATTCAAAAGGGCAGAACTGCAAGATAATATTGCGAGTAAACATCTAGAACTATGGTCTGCTATATAAGTGCAGACCATAGTTCACACCATCAAGCAGTTAAACCTTACTAACTGCAACTATTTATTTAAGCATTGACAGAGAGAATCAGCAAAATAATTTCATCTCTCCACAACACCTCACAAATATGTGAATATTACTCACAGCAGAGGGTTTAACGTCTGATGGTGATCATCTTGTAATGTGTTGTTGATGTGGCGCTTTGATGGTTGTAGCAGCAGAGGAGCATAAATGGACTAAACTTAAAGCATTATAGAGACGAAAGTTCTTGCACAGGGTTTTACTATGCTGACTATTATTCTTTTTTAAGCACAGCAAGCTAGAATCATGCAAAAACGCTCTCCAAGAAGTTAGGTCTCTCAATTAATTTGTGAATTGTGTCTCCCATTAAAACCACCACTACAAAAATATTAATGTTAGAGTCAACCCAGTAATCGATTATTCAGTTGTTGTATGACTAGGTGATTAGTCGACCACAGTTGCACACAGAGGTGGACAGGGAAGAGAAATCGGCCCAGGATTTTACATAGAAACCGGCCCAAAGTTTGAGCCGGGGGCGTCGCTGTCATAACATGGCGCCCCATTTCAGTTTATTGCGGCCCATTCAGCCCCGTTTCATGGCCGGCCCACCAGGAAAATTCCCGAAAGTCCCAATGGCCAGTTCGCACCTGGTTGCACGTCCCTACTGGTTTGATGCCAGAAAAAAATTAAAATTGCAAACAAATATTATATTATCATATCACATAGATACACATTTAAAAATATATTTCTCCCTTAAATAGCTTCAATGTATTTAGCCATTTTTACAAATATTTGTTATGCTGCTAAATAAATGTAGCTTGACTGTGCTTTTACTGCTTTAAATTCTCAGTAGCTTTTCAATGTAGCTTCCCCAACACAGCATAACAACCTTTCAACACTACAACACATTCATTGATTGTAATAGGAACGTTCTAGTTTTGTCGCTCCAAATTGCCTGCATACAGGGTGGATGAATGCAGAAACACACTCACACACACACACACACACACACACACCATCAAATGCGATACATGCTTTGTGGCTCTTCTTGGCAACATAACATAGGCCTATATTTATTTAAACTGACTGAGATGAAGGGTACTTCACTTGCGATTATTTCGAAACAGATTCCTTCACTTTAGACTTCATTTACAAATGCACTTACACTGGAAATAAGCAAAAGTAACTATTTAGCCTTCTTTAGCAGTTCAAGTAGTCATGCAGAATAAAACAATATTCCAGATGTGAGTGAAGGGTGTGAACTTTGCTGTCATTATTCCTGTTGAATGTTTCAGGCCTGAGCCATCCATATGCTTATGTAATACGGAAGCTGCAGAGATAATATTCTGGGAAAACTGAGCATAGCACTCTGGCATTTAGTCTCTCTTGAGATTGACTGAGTACTTAGTCTAGTTGTTACTGTCCTAGGGTTCTCCTTAGTTCACTGGTCAGGGAGTTGTCTATTTCTAGAACTGTCTCAATCACAAAATCATTCCAGTGCACTGAAACTTTTGCTCCCCAAATATTCCCAGAATACACCGTAAAAACCAGGGAGAGTTCCCTTACCGGAAATGTTGTCATGTCTTCTAAAGCTTCTCAAGTCATTGGAGGACAAGTGTAAATAAAGGATGTCAAAGCCTTATTTTCTGTTTAAAAAATAATTATCATTTTAATTAATGATATACTGACAACATAGGGAGCAATGGAGAGAAATAAGACACACCCCAAGTTTGAACAACAGTAGTGAACACACACTTTCTTTCTACTCTTTTACATTTATTGCTAAAAATCCATGAGAATTGCAAAGATACATTTTAGATGTTAGAAGGTTGTGATTAACTATTAGTTCTGCTTGTTAAAAATACTTATTTTTTTTGGTGAGCTATTCGTTTAGTAACATGACTTTGGTCTCACACGCAAAGCATCCCGTAATTGTTTTATAGCTGCACTGATGTAAAGTGTAGACATGAATGCACACACACTTGCAACAGGATCTGGATCTTGGGATTTGTGTGTATCCGTATGATGGATCAATACAGGTTTTGTAAGTTCGGGGACATGCCTCTTTAAGAAGGATGCCATTACTGCATCCAGCCCTCAGCACTTATAGAAAAGTCCTATGACAGATGCTGTTTACAGTCCACCATGTTGTTTATTTTCCATCCACAGTATTCGCCTTGCATTCATATGTGCACACACACTCACATGCATTGAGAAGGCCAACACCTTTTCCGTGAAATGGAAACAGACTGATTTCCACTAAACGCAAGTTCTTCCCCTAAAAGCACTAAAACTCTTTCTCTTTTACTCATTATTTCACTGGGATGCAGTATATTTAAAATGTCAATGAAGTACAACCCTATTAGTAGCAAATTACTAAAATGTTTTGCATTAAAAAAAATTCATCTTTCCCGTGTGGTGCTACTGATATCCTGTTGGGCATGCAATCTCCACAAGATGAGTTTTGGTGCCATGGAAACCAGGATGTATTTGCATTTACATAAACAATTGCAGATTTTTCTCTACTGACAGTTAGGTTTATGGTTGGGGCTTCGGTTAGGGCTTGGGTTAATAATCTAAGTCTTCCTGTTAATTGTATAACATCATTAACAACTAAACATCAACACGCTTTTGGCCTCATTCTGTGGGCATTTCATTTCACCAACATTTCCAGCTTCGAATTTTAATTAGAATTTTCAATAGTATAGACAGCTTTCAACAGAAGAACTTTCGACCTCCTGTCACCTAAATCACAGTGTGATCAGTCTGTATTAGCAAACGTCCTGCCAAACATAATGGCTCAAATATTGAGTCTAGGTATGCACGATACCACTTATTTTCTTTTCGATCCGATACCAAGTACTTTTAGGCCATTATTGGCGATATCGATACCAATACAGATTACTCTGATTAATTGCATTTTTGTGAATACTTTAGATAAAATTAACTTAAATTATTACTTAAAGTTTGTATATATTTAGAGGCCTAAGTCGACAATTATTATGCTGCTTTGTTTACCTTTTACTACCTATTAGTAAGTATAAGCAACATATAAAACTGCTAAATTAACCATGGATATTATTATACGGCTACTATTACTAAAACCAAGTTACAATATGGACACTACAGTAATGATGTAACAAAACCATGGTTAATTGTATCAAAACCTTGGTTACTGCAAAAAGAAAACCATGGTCACTTCAGTCGTGGTTACTAGTCATGGTTAATATATTACTACAGTAAATCCATGGTAAGTTTTCATAAGGGTATAATTTATTAATGAGGATTAAAGATCATTGTCAATGTTTTAACACCTGAATTTAAATAACACAAGCCCATTATAATACATGTCATGTGTAGGTTTGTCATTAATTGGTGTGAATAACTCCAGATGCTGTTTTTCTGTCATTACCTCAGGAAAACACTCTTCCCCCTTTCAACGAGTTCTGTGACTGAAAGGGTAAGTGCTGTATCGTGTATTTGAGCATTTCTGCGTGTCAAGATGAGCAGAAGAAAAAATAGTTCCAGTACCATGCAACTATTTGCTCATATAATTATTCCACTTCTAAGCTTATGAGAGCATTAATGTTCATGTTATCTAAATAATAAGATCACTAATTTTAAAAAAAACCTTCAGAATTGATATTTTAATGAGAGGATCGATATTCTTGATACCATGTCAGTATCGGAAATATCTGTACTTTAGTATCGATCCACCCATCCCTAATTGAGGCAACATAACAATAATTGTCAATATTTTGTAGAAGTGTTGGCTAAGGCATTCATTGCTATTACTATTCATACTTAGGGTTAGGGATTTTTCAAAACCCCTGACCCTCCTGTCAAACTTTGTTGCATAACTTTTCTTTAGCTGTTTGTGCAATGGATAAACCTTAAATCACATTGTTGGTTGAGGAGAGCTGTGCTACTTAATTTCCAAGAGATCTGACCAACAATTTTCACCTAGTTGACGATAAAATTGGCAAAAAAATCACATAGACTTGCATACAAGGAAGCACCCGATCACTATCTACAAGAATATCACTGGCCCATTTCCACCTGGTATTACGATGTGTCTTGGGTGATCCGATCACATGTGATCAAGTGAGACTCATCATGGACACCTGCAAGATTTCATCATACAGAAATCTGCCCAATACAACCATAGATCTAATGGGGTCTGGGGGCATGCTCCCCCATGAAAATATTTTTGCAAAAACAACACAAAAGCATTCAATTCTGGTGACTTTGAGAGAAGTATTTTTTTCCTCAAGTATGAGTAGCGTTCATGTAACTATTGGCTAAAAGTAAAAGTATATAAAAGATCAATATTTATATAATTTTTTTTTTACAATAAATCTCCACCTTTGACCAGCCCCAACTAGTATGTGGCTGAATGTGTGGAAGTCACTTCCACATTATAAAGTGGAAGTGAACGTGTAGATTTACAGTAAAAAAGGACATACATTTTTATCTGTTTCTCACCCTCACTTATCACATCACTTCTGAAGATACTGATTTAACCGCTGGAGTCGTATGGATTAATTTTATGCAGCCTCTATGTCCTTTTTGGGCCTTCAAAGGTTCTCTTCACCATTTACTTGCATTGTATGGACCAACAGATCTGAAATAGTCTTCTAAAAATCTTTGTTTGTATTCAGCAGAAATAAAGAGTAAATGATGAGAGAATTTTCATTTTTAGGTGAACTATCCATTTAAAGACTCTTTTTATATCGGATCAGTGAATCAATCTTTTTGGTGAATACATTTAAAAAAATTTGTTGTGAGTTAATGACAGACAAATCGGCAATGTCTGAAGTTAATTCACTAATAAATAAATGTGACTGGTGAAAAAATACCCTTGGGAGTCAGGAACAAATGAGTAAAAGATGCTTGGTGCAATAGGCAGTTCTTGTGATCTGTATACAGAGAGAGTATTGTTGAAAGAAAATTTATCCCAGAATTGTTTCTTGAATTAGCTTTGGAGAAGTCATTGTTGACTTCATCGTCATCAAGGAAAAGGATGTTCTTTGGTCTAATGAAGCACTTTATTACATTTTGGTTGGATATCATACATTTTTCAAACAGAAAGAAATACAAATAAATTACATTCTTGTTCGTTTGACTTTAATTGGAAAATCCTCCCCATCTGTCCTGGGATCTATGTGTGTTTAACAGTTTCTGGTAGCTTTAACCTTGCCTCATTGTAATTATCTACAAAAAAAACAGAACTGTCCCCATACAATCCATTGTTTTCCACAGGCAACATTTCAGATCATTAACTTAACATAACATGGGAAATTATACTGTATGTCTTCATGATGTATCAAGGTAAAATTATGTTAAACTTCATGTGTGGGACATGACATGTTTACTAATGAATACACAGAGATATCGCATGGTTCGCTCAACATAAACAGAATCTACAAGACTGCACCTGATGTGAATATTATAGCATGGTGTGGGGTCCATCCTTCTCTAGATTCTTCCTCATTTTGTATTGCCTTGACAACATCTATTTAGTTTGGTGGACACATACAGTCATTTGTACATTATATTAAACTTTGTTTAATGCTTGTCATTTCATGTTGCTCCTGTCATTAGAAGTCCAATTTCTCACCATGCCTCAAAAAAGTCAATTTGTCTCAATTGAAATTTTCAGTGACACCAAAAACAGCCCTGAAGGGAAGGAAATGTAAAGCTATACGGTCAAAATCACTCAAATGTTTTGTTTTAAGACACTAATCATTATGAATCACCATTATAATCACAATATTGGCTGGTGCATTACAGAGATGCATATTAATACATATATACATTTTTGCACTTATTTTTTTAATCATGCTACATTATCGGAACTTGCTTAAAATGAGTTAAACAACTGAACAAAAATACACTGTAAATTAGAACAGATTACATCACAGAAGACGTGAGATAATGTTACTTATGGTCAGTGTTGGGTACAACAGACTACATCTGAATAATACAAACGATTACTGTTGCATTATGATTACATATCAGGCACAGTAATAAATTGTAGCTAATTCATTTGTATGGTAGGCCTTGTGTGATAGTGCTAAAACTCTGAAAGTGGCCTCATTCCTCATTTACTTAGACTACAGCAATAACAACTTACAAGAAGTCATGAGGATAATATTGTGCAATGCAGTGTTATCATAAAAACTTTGCTTACCTCACAGCACTCATGGAAGAAATAAGAAGGACACATGCCTGTGGGGTTTTGATTCACATTCGGCGGGAATACACAGTGCAACAGCCATTTAAATTTGAACACCCAACGGCCAACGGTCCAGATGTAGAAAAGGAAGTCCCGCCAGATCCAATAGATCCAATCATATTTTAGATTCAGACATTGCCTGTCAGTCAACTCGTTTTAGCTGAACCAGTGTAGTATATTCAGTGCTGAAAAATGAACAAATTCTATGCATTCTTGAACCTTTATCCCTGGAATTCCTCAAAAACCATAAAACTAAGAGACTGCCAAGATGGCACCCTGAAGTCTAGTATGGACCAGCTAAATGAGATGAACCACATCTGGCCAATTAAGTGAACAAAGGAGACTTGTCCAAGATCACACTCCTCTTGAGGATTCCCCTCTTGGGAGACTGAAGCTCCCTTTAGGTTGTTGATCTAAGGTAATTAACAAGTGCCAAATAGCTGGTCAAGGAGACTAATCATTCTGCTAAACAGCAAAACAGCATGATTTAAAACAAAAGGGCCATTGGTCAGAGAGGCACCTGCAACCCACAGGACAGTGACTTGGGTCAGTCTCAGTATGACCTTCTGAACAGGTGTTAGACATAATTTAGCTCAGGTGCAAGCGCCCTTACCGCTTTCCCTCTCCGGACGGGTGCTTGACCACGCCCCTGCTGCCACAATCCGCTTTTAAAAATTATCCAGACGGTTATTTCCTTTTATAGCCGCTAGTAACAGGCAAAGTTTAAACTCTTTGTTTTAGTGCAGCGTTTGATTGAAAGGTGAGGGGCGGCACTTCACTGCTGCCGGGACGCTTACAGGATGGATTAGCGATTAATCACATATAGCCAATACTGCATCAATCTTTGCTGAGAAAGGCCCAATTAAAGAAAATTCAATATCAATAAATAATACATAATAATTCAAACAATTAGATCATTTACATGAGGAAAGTTGAGGAAAGCATTTATTAGACAATACATAAAGTGGCTTTATAAGTCAATATATTGTTTGTTTTATTACCATTTCATTGAGCATAAGCCTGCAGTCCATAGCTTTCCATTTTGCACATTTTAGAGTTTATCAGTCTATTAAAAAACCCTATTTTTAATTGTCGTTTATGTACATGTGTTTCAGACGGATGCTTTTGGAGAGTCTTGTTGATTTTCGTGTGTCATAAATGGGCGTTTTTAGGATGCAGTGCCAAGTTAAATGTAGTAAAAATGTAGTATAATGTGTTCTCTCATCATGTGGCTATTACACTGTGCCTACTTTGCTTATGAGGATTGGTGAAGCATGCTGGCTGTCCTCTGCAGACGGTGCTCGTAAAACACAGAGTAACATGTACTTTAAGCTTGGCATGAGCTTAGTAGGAAGATGGTAGGAATGGAGATGGTAGGAAAATATATGCATTTCTGATGGAATTTACATACAGGTCAGGAAGCATTATTAATTGCATAATTATTTTTAATGCATTACATTTATCAAATTAGCGTGTTCGATATTAAAATGATAGCCAGAGTCATAATGCAAATTTATGTAGCAAAGGTGAAAAGATCTTTCAACCTGTTTCACAGAATATTAATTCATTGTCGCTTTCGTGTTTGACTATTTCAGCTACAGTAGGTATTTACAAGCCACTTCTGACTGCTGTTTTACAGACTGCTGTTGATATGTAAGGTAAAGAGGCTCAGCTAAACACACACACACACACACACACATTCTGCAGCTGCACATGGTAAAACCATGTGATCATTCTCTCAGGCCACGTGAGTCACTCTCTCGCCCTCTATCTGCATTATGACATGCATAAAAGATCACAAACATTCACATACTGACACTAGCCTGCATATACTCACACAGATGCTGGTAAAGAAGGTCTTACAATTTTTTAACGTTCACTGTCTGGTATTGTATATACAGCAAAAAAAAAAAGATAAATTAAAGGGCTTATTAATTTTTGTTTTCTTTGTTTCTAAATGTCACCATCTACCCAATAAATCTCTTCACGTCATCGGATCCTCCTGTCTTCTATGCCAGACTTACACAACACAAGCCATTAGTGCACTGTTGCAAATACGGTAGCGTTTATCCATGCCAGGCAGAGGAAAGGATTACATCAGGCCAGTGCCTGCCTGTGACCTCTGCCAGGGAACACCATGTTCTTGGCTCATTTCTTCATTAAATTGGAAAATTTGGGTGGTGTGGAAGTAATAGTGGCATGGCGGTTATATAAGAAACCTCAAAAATTCTCCAGGCCACTAAAGTGATACAGATAATCTTGTCATCAGAGTTATTGTGAGGTTTTGCAGGATGTTATAGCTTAAGCAAACAGAACACAGCTTATGTATATGCAGGGTCTAAAATTAGTGTGCAATTTCTGTTCCATTAGCATTACCAAACAGAGTTGCAAAAATATTACCTTTTTTCAAAACATGTTTCCTGAACACATCCCTATTGGTCAGACAAAGATATTGTCCTGCCCCAAACTCTCACCATTGGTTGAGCTAATGCAAACTGATCTCAGTGTGAATTCAGTGACAGGAGGTTGAAAGTTCTGCTGCTGAAATTGGTCTGTGCTTACTGAAATTCATAGTATTGCCCCTAGTGCCCGAAGCTAGGAGTGTTGTTGAGGCGAAATGTTCACTGAGATGTATTTTTAGTTGTAAATGATGTAACACAGTCAACAGGAATTCATATTTTATAAACCCGTCCCCCTAACCAGTCAGTGGAGTGAAAAGGTAATTTTACAGTGGAAATGCAACCTTTGAATCACACTCACCATTGTTTATGTGAATGAGATTGTTCATCCATTCAGTATTACCAGTATATATATATATATATATATATATATACTCAAAAAAATATTTTAGCCTATTTTCAAGATTTATCAATTTCAATTGAAGAAAAAATGTCCATCTAATTGAATTGCCTAATCTTTAACTAAATAAAATGTTGAAATCTTTTATTAGTTTTATTAATTACATTTTCTTCAAGACTATTCAATTAAATTAGATGGAAATGTGTATTCAACTGAAATGGATAAATCTTCAAATTAGGCAAAAATATTAATATTAAAAATAATATTTTTTGAGAGTATATTATTGCTGTCCGTCAATACAAATTTTAATCTTGATTAAATATTTTGAAAGTGCTGTAATTTGACACTGTATATACTTCTCTTTCTGTCAAAATGCATTTATTTCCATCTTAGGAAAGAACACAAAACAAAATAAAATTATAATGCTTTATTAACATTTTCTAAATAAAGTGTTCCACAGTATAAAGATAGAAATGCACTAAAATAGCACCAATTCAAGAAACGTTTCCCAAAGTCTAAGTGGGAGTTTGACTAATTGAAATAACTTGTCTCCCCATAGGTTACATATTCATTGCAATTTGCATTAAATCTTTTAAACTCTCATCATCCATAATATTAATCTGCAGGTAGACTATGACTATACGCATTCCTACAGCAATAGTGAAGCTGTGAAGCTGCAAAACAGCATGTGGACTATGCTTTCCTACAAAATAGCTTAAAAGCAGGAATTAAATTCCATTTGCAGTTGGAATGTCTCACATTAAATCACACCTGAGAGTTAAACAGTGCCGATGGCCTTCAACATGTCTGTCAGAATTGTGTGGAATCCCGCACCAATGATGTCACTAACCAGGACTGCTCACTAGTAGTAGTTGGATTTCCCTTTAAGCAAACGCATGCAGGTGACTAGTAAGAGTGCGTATGTCATCAAGATCAGGTTTCAGAGGTTTGTGAACAGTGATTGGATGAGAGCATGGCAGAGGAAATCTAAGTCAGTGCTCTGTTCATTATTTTATTTAAATGGCAAAAGTAAATTAATATGTGTGAAAGCATCAAATTTACAGAAAGTTGAGTTTTGATAATTATTTCCACTCATTTATCATATAGATAATGGAAGATATAGTTTAGTGCTTTGTTTTGATATACAGTACTCCACACGGTGTGATGTGTTGTACATTCACTGAACATTTTATTAGGAACACTATGGTCCTATAATAAACTGGATAATAATCAGCTTATGACTGCATGATGAAAAATTAAAAACAATTAGTCATTGCAGTCATTTAAGCCCTCCTTTTCCAGATCTGGCAAAAAAGTAAATAGTGACAGTGTTCTGACAGTGAAGGAAAAGGGATGCTGACTGTGTGGCCTTTTCACCACACTAGCTCCAAACTGTCTCTCGATTATTGTCATAGGATGTCTGAGAGAGTTGGCACTTTCCAGAAGCATTCTCTCTCTCTCTCTCTCTCTCTCTCTCTCTCTCTCTCTCTCTCTCTTTCCATAAAAGCTTGCTGATGGAAGCCCCCTCCTCCCGTTACAAATTCATACAGACATAACACATTATAAACACTCTATATGTTACTGATAGTTTTTAATGCATTTGATTCCTCCACTTAAGAAGAATTAACCCTTTAAGTGTTTCCCATCATTCACAGCTCCCAATATAAACTCACATCATAAAACTCTCTTGAAAGTCATTATGGAACAAGTGCACACTTAGATCAACAATACAAAGGTCTAAAAACAAAAATGCAAACCTCATGATTTATATATTTATTTTTATTATTTGTATTTTTTTTGGTGACACACAAAAGGAGATGTTAGGCATAATATAATTCAAGCTGTTCCTTCCCATACAGTGAAAGTGAATGGAGTCCATATGATTTTTGTGCAATATTCCTTTGTTCTCTGGGCTTTTGCAGTTGGACTACTGTATTTTTACAGTATGCAAGTGCTGAATATACAAACATTCAATACCGTAATACTTGCACTACTTACAGTATACAATATATTCACTGTTCCAAGTTGTGATTCCTAATTACTATATGCTATATGCCTATATGCCTTTGACGCTATGCTCTCCATTTTTTTTGATGTAGTGTCTAATGTATGCTCTGTAGTGTTTATATATTGACTGGCTGTGTGTATGATCTGAAAGCATTGTTTGACTTTGAGCACAGATGAAATGGTTTTGAGGTGATTGATTGATTTTGTGAATGTTGTTTGAAGATTTGGTTTTGTGTTTAAAGTTGTAAGAAAAGTGTCTTAGCAATTGTGAAAAACTGTAATATGCTATTTTTCCCCCCAAAAAATAGTAGATCAGATGACTTGATCGGAAATGATGTAGTATGATGTCCAGCGTCATGGAACACTAAAACAATCATATTAGAATTCAGACTGCTGCAACCAGAGGTTGGAAGTCACACTAATATGGGCAGAGAGGATCAACACAGACTCAATGATGGCTCAAATGACACAGAGTGGAACTGAATCAGATCTCTTTACTCATACCTGTATGCTTTGGAGAGAGAGCAAGCTTTAGTCATGTGAAATTAGTTCTTATGTACAATTATTATTTTTATTTGTTTAAAAGAGGCTTTTGGACAGGTTTTTTTGACACTAGGATAAATATTTTTTGTCATGCTATAACTTTTGATTACATTGTTATATTACAGTAAAACTAAATTTTACTCAGTTGAAATGAGGCTAAATGATTGGGAACAAAACAAATGCAGTTTTCAGAGCCACCTTATTTACACCCTGAGATATATCATGTCAAATCAGAAAAATATTTTTGGCTCGTTTTTTTATTTATTATTATTTATCAGCAGTTTCTTAGGCTAAGAGTCTAAGAATTGATCATAATGTATATAATTAAAAAAAAATAAAAGTTTACTTTAAAATGATCCTAACACTTGGTAAATGTCTAAATATTTTGATACTTTGGTACTTTTTGATTACCATATTCATGTACCATTGTATTTACATTCGTCTTAAACATTTTATCACAAATCATTTCAAATACACATTTTGTCTGTGCACATCTAGATTTTTTTATTATATCCTATTATATTGAAATCTGTTCTTTGTCTTAAAAATATAGCATTAAAATGTTTAAATACAACTTTTGTTTATGCCCATCTAGATTTTCTATTCTATTCCATTTTATTCTTTATTTGTAATAATTACTCAAATATACTGTTGTAACGTAGTTCATGGAAAGGAGGAGGTGAGAACCGGCTGGACGATATAAATAATATTTTAATGATAAACTTAAAAGACAAAACACACACACATGATGGACATGTCCGTAATTATCTCTCTCTCGTCGCACCACCGTCTGCCATCGGCCTTTATCCCTCTCGGAGGCTTGATTAGCCTGATACGGGACTGGGTGTGTATCATCACGACCCGGCCCCGCCCTCCGCCCTGCCACAACTGTTTATTACTCAAATATTTAAATACAACTTTTGTTTGTACCATTCTGGACTTGCTATTCTATTATATTATATTCTAATCTATTATTTGTATAAAAAATTGTATCATTACAATATTTAATTTGAACTTTGTTTGTACCCTTATAGATTTTCTCTTCGATTCTATTCGATTCTATTCGCTTTTATTCTATCATGTTGTTTATTTTTCAACTAAAATTTTTAAATAGGACATTTGCTCTTCCATATTTTCTATTCTGTTCTAGTCTATACAATTATAATCTATTATTTGTATTTAAAAAATGATCATTAAAATGTTTCATGTCAACTTTTGTTTGTGCCATCTAGATTTTCTATTTTATTCTATTCTATTCTATTCTATTCTATTCTTTATTTGTTTTAAAGATTGTATCATTCAAATGTTTAAATACCTTTGTTTGTGCCCTTCTAGATGTTCTATTATATTCTATTCTATTTTACTCAATTCTATACTATTCTATTATAATCTGTTATTTATATAAAAAAATGTATCATTCATGTTTCATTTTAACTTTTGTTTGTGCCGTCTAGATTTTCTATTATATTCTATTCTATTTTACTCAATTCTATACTATTCTATTATAATCTGTTATTCATATAAAAAATGTATCATTCATGTTTCATTTTAACTTTTGTTTGTGCCGTCTAGATTTTCTATTATATTCTATTCTATTTTACTCAATTATATACTATTCTATTATAATCTGTTATTTGTATTAAAAAATGTATCATTCATGTTTCATTTTAACTTTTGTTTGTGCCCTTCTAGATGTTTTATTATATTCTATTCTATTTTACTCAATTCTATACTATTCTATTATAATCTGTTATTCATATAAAAAAATGTATCATTCATGTTTCATTTTAACTTTTGTTTGTGCCCGTCTAGATTTTCTATTCTATTCTATTGTAATCTATTATTTGTATTACATTTTTATCATTACAAATATTCATTTCAACTTTTGATTGTGACCTTTTAGATTTTCTATTCTATTCTTTATTTGTCTTAAATATATTATCATTAAAATTTTAAAATACAACTTTTGTTTGCGGCCTATTGTATTGTATTGTATTCTTTATTTTTCTTAAAGATTTTATCATTCAAATGTTACAATAAGACCTTTGTTTGTGCCCTACTAGATTTTCTATTCTATTCTATTCTCTTGTAATCTGTTATTTGTATTACATTTTTATCATTAAAAATGTTCATTTCAACTTTTTAGATTTTCTATTCTATTCTATTGTTTACTTATCTTAAATATTCTACAACTCAAATGGTTAAATACACCTTTGTTTGTGCCTTTCTAGATTTGCTCTTTTCTTCTATTTTATATTCTTCTCTTCTATTCTATTTTTTTTATTTGCCTTAAAGCTTTATCTCAATTTTTCAGCAATGACTGATATTTATAAAGTATGTAGTACAGATTCTCTCTCTCTCTCTCTCTCTCTCTCTCTCTCTCTCTCTCTCTCTCTCTCTCTCTCTCTCTCTCTCTGTCTTGGTTGTGTCTGTGACCTTCCTAGTTGCACGTCACAATCTCATTAACACACGCATGCACACACACGTAACACCCCCTATCCCCTCAGACCACCACCACACACACACACTTCATTTCACACTACTCACTCTCTTACGCATTCAGGTGCTTGCTGCACAGTAAACCTTGCTTATTCTGTTAAAGTAAGCAGTCAAATGACATTTGCTGTGAAAACTACTCTAACACAGACACATTATGCACATTACACACACACACACACACACACGTTGGTGTAGCTATCATTATGAGGACTCTCCATAGACATAAAGACTTTTATACTGTACAAACTATAGATTATATCCCCTAACCCTAACCCTCACAAAAAAACCTTCTGCATAAAACAAAAAAAAAACATGGCTTAGTATGATTTTTAAGCAATTTGAATTATGTGGACACTAGAAATGTCCTCAAACCACATTTTAAGCATAATACACATTTAATTACCAGTTTGTAACCTAAAAACAATGTCTTTGTAAACCACACACACAATGTACCTCACACCATATTAAATATTACAGAAAAAAATCCTCATGCCAATGCCAGAATCCACACAGACAATAAACACACACAGACACACACTTCATATATTCAGCCCTCCCTCCATGGGCACAGCGAGGGCTAACACTATGAGCAGGAGTTTAGATCTTAATTAGTCTTGGATTCAATTATTAAGTGTGGGAGAATGTGTAAAGACCCATTGAACTGAAAGAGAATCAACTCTTTCTGCCCTGCTGTGAAGTATGTGTGTTTGTGTGTTTTTGTTGTTGTTGTTTGTGTACTTGTTTCAGTAAATGTGCGGAGGCCAAATTTCTGAAAATGTCCTCACAAATGTAGTCAAACCCAGTAAAAATGATTAGCATGGGCATCCTTATTCGTTAAAATCTAAAAATGCAACGAGTTGTCATTAGGTTTATGGAGAGGTTGTAATAACTACAGATATATTATTTAGCTAGATAATACTAGATTACAAGATTATTAAGATAACAAGATAATGTGAATGGTTCTTGCCTTTGCAAAAGTCACTGCTAAATTTATATGGTGTTGTTGGTTTGTTGTCAGGATGTTGCTATGCTGCTGCAGTTTGTGTGAATATATCTGGTTATAAATATATAGAAGTGAGAGTCATGTTTAAATGTGTTTTTGTTCATTTCCTGTTCCCTAATGTGATCCTGTCATGTGTTTCCCCTGTTCATGTGTCTTTTTTTTTAAAATTTGTTCATTGTTTGATTATCTCGTTTCTTGTCATGCCATTGGTTCATGTTTTAGTATCTAGTTATCTTAATATTAGTTTATTCTTGTTATTGGTTGTCATTGTCATGTGTTTGCCCATGTCCATGTATTTAAGCCCTCATGTTTGCCATTGTCCTTTGTCAAGATTTGTTTGAGTAACATCGTGTCAATGTTCAGGTCAATTCATGTTTATGTTTTGTTTTGGTTTCACGTTTGGATTTCACATTCTGGAATATGTTCGTTTGTAGATGAACTGCACTTGGGTTCTTCAAATCATCTCGTCTTCGTCTGCCTGTCACTGCTAGCAACGTTACAGAATACTTGAACTGAATAACATGAACCCAGCAGTTGCACTTCTGCGTCTCCACCAGGGGAATCATCCCCTCGAGGAATATGTTGTGGACGTTTGTGGATTGTGTTACTTGGTGGACTTTAATGATATTGCCCTCATAGACTGTTTCCGCTTTGCAATAAACGAGCCTTCATGGTGCCTAGCAGTCAGATTACCCTCAGTCTGGCTCAATACATGGATTTAGCCCTGCAAGTGAGCAGTTCATCTTTCACTGTGGTTGATGAGGAACTATGCACTCCTATAGTGACTGCCATGTCAGAGCCATCCGCCATCATGGCTGCAAAGCCAGATTTCCCAGTCATGGTTGCCGAGCCAGGGTCCCACGTCATGGTCACCGAGTCAGGATCCCACGTCATGGTAGCCGAGCTTGTGCCACCTTCTGCCCCGGATCCTGAGTATGCTCCATACCATGTCACAGCCACATCTAAGTCTACTCCATGCCATGTCACAGCCATGCCTCAGTCTCCTCCATGCCATGTCACAGCCACGCCTGTGTCTACTCCATGCTATGTCACAGCCACGCCTGAGTCTGCTCCATGCCATGTCACTGCCAAGCTTCAGTCTGCTCCATGCCATGTCACAGGCTCACCTCTGGTCCACGAGCTAACGCAAAAATAAAACAATTCCGGGAAAGTGTTTTGGTGCTTCTTTGGTACAACTAGGCTATGTTCCTTAGCTGACTGCAGGCTTCTAGTGGGTGCGTAGCTCTGTAGAAATGATTTTAGGTATGTTGGAGCAGACCCAGTGACTATTCTGTATGCCAGCATCAGAGCCTTGATCTTGATATGTGCATCAACAGCTTGATACGTGCAGCCAGTGAAAAGAGACAAGGAGTGGTGTAACAAGTGCTCTCTTTCTTTCTTTAAAGGCCAGACGTGCTGCTGCTGCATTCTGGATCATTTGCAGAAGTCTAATTGCACATGCAGGGAGGCCTGCAATGAGAGCATTACAGTAGTCCCTTCTAGTACACCTAGATTTCTGACCGTTTTGGAAGGCATTACAGTAGTTGCACCCAGCTGCACGTTGATTTGTGTTCAACAGCAGGGTTGGCTGGAAAGACAAGGAGTCTTGGCTGGGTTAAGTTGCATTGGTCACCGAGCATATTAACCTCCCTCACAATCCACTCTGTCCAGCAGAAAGGGGACTTAAGGTTCCCTTTGCAATGGTGAGATAGGGGCAAGGACTTCCTGTTCAATACAAAACCAGGGATGGGCTCTCTCAGGTGGAAGGGACCAATGAGCCAAATGTCTGAGACCGAATGCATAATAATAAAACACAATCTTGGGTAGGCCTAGCCCACCTTTGTCAATCGGCCAATGTAACTTACTGAAGTGTAATCTGGAAGTTTACCATTCCTAATGAGGACTATGCTATTATATATCTTGAAATAAGAGAGGGGGACATCTATAAGGAGAGATTGTAGCAGGTAGTTGAATTTTGTAATACAATTAATCTTCCAAGTCATAGAAAATAATGAAGCCCACCTGCCCACATTGCTCAAATTTTTTTTTATTAAAGGGTCAAAATTAACTGTAACTAAATCAGACAAATTTGCTGGAAATAAAATACCCAAATACTTAATTCCCTGTCAGGGCCACTGGAAGGCACTCAGCTTAAAAGCCATTACCTGGAATTAAGCTGTCAGCTCCAGCTTCGGATTTAGACCAATTAATTCTGTATCCTGAGAATTTAGAAAAGGAATTATTAATTCTATGGAGGCAAGGCAAAGATCTAGTAGAGTCGTAGAGAAATAACAAAATATCATCTGAATAAAGCAAAAGCTTATGCGCCACACCTCCCGCCATCACCACTGGAAAATTCTGAAAAATCCTTTCTTATTGCGGCTGCAAATGGTTCCAGGGCAAGACAGAACAATAATGGGGAAAAAGGGAAAACCGGCCGGGTGCCCCAGTCCAGAGTAAAATAATCTGAAATTAATAAAAAAATTTTGTGTAAGTAACTTAATCCAATAAAAGTATTCCCAAACCCATACATTTCCAAAATCTTAAAAAGATAATTCCATTCTACCATATCAAATGCCTTTTCGGCATCAAGTGAGATGGCAGGGACCAGAGTCTGATCATTCACCACTGACCACAGGATATTGATGAAAAGCCTAATGTTATCAGAAGAACTATGGCCCAGAATAAACCCCTCCTGATCTATAGGTATAGGAGATGTCAAAACTTTACTTAATTCGTTAGTCAAAATTTTTACAGTATTTTAACATCTAGCTGAATTAGGGAAATTGTACATTAACTATTACACTTGCTTGGATCTTTGTCCTTTTAAGAAGACTGATCTGGGCTTGTGTAATGGTTGGCAGAAGCTTTCCATACTTTAATGATTCTTTATAAACTTATAGCAAGACTGGAGCAAGTTCCATGGCATAAGATCTAAAAAATTCAGTGGCAAAGCCATCTGGCCCCAGAACATTGCCTGTTGTCAAGGCCTTAATTGCCACACCAAGCTCCTCCAAGTTTATCTCAGAATAAAGATTTTGCTCAGCCAACAGTTTAGGAAGTTCTAATGAATCCACAAATGTTCTAATATCTTCATAAGTAGACAAGGATGTGGAACTATAAAGATCAAAATAGAATTCTCCTTATTAATATCAGTGGTCAAGGTAAATATTTCACCACTAGCAGAATTCACAGAGGGAATGATAGAAAAAGACTCTCTCTGCTTTATATATCTAGCCAGACGTTTTCCTACTTTGTCCCCCGACTCAAAGTATGACTATCTTGCACTGAATAGCCAAAACTCCACCTTCCATGACAAAATAGTATTATATCAGTATTTCAAGGCATCAAGGCAGTTCTCTGAGGCCATTAGACGATATTCGGCACTTCAGCTCTGCCTCAGCACTTTTAATATTCCCTTCCAAATCCAAGAGTTCTTGTGCTTTGGACTTTTTGGTGAAAGTGGCATACTGTATAATTCGGCACCTAAGAACTGTCTTAAGTGCCTTGCAAGCCACGTCCACAGAGGATACTGAGGACTAGTTATATAGACATTTTGTTGGAATTCATGATTTTGCAAGATGGATACATTAAAGCGCCAACTCTATGATTTCCATTTTTTATATGTGGCAACACCTCTAAACACACCAGGGCTTGATCTGATACTAAAATGTTTCAGATTGAGCAATCAACAACAGATGAAATGAGGGACTTAGATATTTAAAAAAAATATATTCTAGAGTAAATCTTATGGATTGATGAAAAAACAGTATAGTTCCTACCAGATGGGTTAAAAAGCCTCCAAATATTTGTAAGACCAAGATTTTTACACATCCTTTGAATGCGTCAGTGTTGCTCTAGGGGGCTTGCACACTTTTGCTTCACTATGATCAAGGACTGAATCCATAAAAAGTCTCCTCCCAGTATTATATCATGAGGGGTGCAAGCGGCTTGCAACATCCCTTCAAGATCTATAAAAAAGCCCTGATCATCAACATTACACTTTGGCCCTGAATTTCATCTAAAACAATAATGACTTCCAAAAAAAATCTCTTCCTAATTTATCTTTATTCAGTTTGTGACATTTTAATTGTAGATGTTTACTTATCAGTGTAATGACTCTCTTGCTATTACTCAAGCCAGCACTATAAAAAAAAATGCTCACCCCTTATCTTTCAGCTTCCTGCAGAGAAAGGTGCATTTCTTGAAGAAACACTATATCATATTTATTATACCTATGAAGAGAAATAACCTTTCTTCTTTTTATGGGGTGCCCCAACCCATTCACATTCCAAATGGTGAGACAATCCACTCATATTAACATTAGACATTTTGACATATAAAAAAATGTATTGTGTGTCAAAAACAGGATTATAAAGACCACATTCCAACATTAGTGTAACAATCAAACCCTGAACATCCCTTAGAAATAAATAACAGAAAATAAAAATGTGCACATTAACCCCACACACAACGGCGCCAACTGTCGTCCATCCTTCCAAACTCAAACAGTCCATGTACACCTACGAGAACCCCCGTGACAACTTTGCCTTCAGATTGCTCAAGCCTGGTGTTTCTATAAACATTTTGTTAGACAGAATTACACAGCAAAAGATAATCTATAAAATAAACTCCAGACAATAGACAGAGTAAACACAAACAGCATTTAGATAAAACTGTCCTGAAGGTGTGTTATTCTACAAAATAAACTCCAGCCGCTAGGCTGAACCAGCACAAAAAGAATGCGCAGATTCTTCAAACGGTCGAACGAATGTTTAGTGAGCCAGTCCACAGGGCTGCAATGTGAGTACATAAGTAAATACTTACTCCAATGACTTTGCAAGAAATACTCCACAAAATAAACTTCAGCCGATGGGTGGCACCAGCACAAAAAATACATGCAGGTTCCTCAAATTGTTATGCGGATGTTCAGTGAGCCGGCCCATTCAGCTGATTGCAAATTACTTACTCACTCCAATGACTTTACTCCACAAAATAAAACTCCAGCCGATAGGCAGAATAAACACAAAAAGCATGTATATTTACAATACCATCCCAAAGGTGTGTTACTCTACTTAACAAACTTCAGCTGCTAGGCAGATCCAGCACTAAAAGTGTATGTAGAATCTTCAAACAGTCAAGTGAATGTTCAGTGAGCCAGTCCAACCGGTCGCAAGGTGAGCACCACAACATGACCCACTCACTCCATTTACTTTATGAAGGACATTGCTTGCAGTAGACATGGGAATTTTTGCAGCCATCTTTAGCATCTATTCTCAATTTGACTGGGAATATCAGTGCAAAAGCAACCTTCCGTTGATGTAAAATGTCTTGCATTCCTTGAATCGATCCCGTTTCTCTCTTGTTGAGTTTGCAAAGTCTGGGAACAAGAAAATGCTGTGGTTCTTCCAAGAAAGTCTTCCTTTACTCCTTTCCACACATAACACAAGATCTTTATTGGATGATCTCAGAAATTTGGCCGGAATTGATCGGGGCCTGTCACCCTCAGTGGATCACCGATCCGGAACCTGTGAGCTGGCTCGATTTCTAGTTTTTGACCTGCTATGTCGAGCAGATCTCAGAAAGAGCCAATCCAGGAATTCCACCATATTCTGTCCCTCCACTCCCTATGGGACTCCCATGATACAGATGTTATTCTGCCGGCTATGGTTATCCATGTCCTCCAACTTCTCCCAGACTCGCTCCCAATTCACCTTGGTCGCTAGCGGATTAGCAGATAATTCCCTCTCCGATGACTCCAGAAAATCTGTTTCTCAACATCCCTCACTCTCAGTAAATTCAGTAAATTAGTAAATTTTGCCTCCATGTCAGTGATCGATTGTCGTATCACAGCAAGATCCTCCAAGTCAGTAACGACCATCGCCAGCATTGTCGACATGCTCAACATCTCTCGCCATAATTCCCACATCTCTCGGACCAAATTGACTCCCCGTTCCGCAGCCCGCTCAGGGATGTCAGCCTGAGCATGTAAGTGCCTTTTAATGTTTCCAGAACCCGAAGATTTTGAATTCTTTGACAAATTGTCCTCCTAGAACAGTTATGGAACAGATTGTATCGAATCTCGCCAGTTTATGTCATTAAAAGGTATTAAACTAGCAAAGTACACATTTTCTATTAAAAGAGTCCCAGTATCCTTCTCATAGTAGGTGTGTAAGAAGCATAATCTGCTGTTTAGATCTTCTCAGATGGGAAGCACCAGTGAGAATTTATTGACTATAGTCTCCCTGTCCAGGTCTCTTAATTATTCATCTGTTCTCCTATTCTCTTATTTTTTTTATTGGGTGTTAAGCAGGAGAAGAGGATGAGGTGAGGAGAGAGTATGATGGTTTCTCCAAGTAAAAAAAAAATGTTATAATAAAGGGATGTTGACACAATCTGTAACGCGGGCACAAGACAGGATGGTTTTATGGTGTCCAAAGGCTAACAAATAAGCATTGTAGTTACTAAATATTTAGTTGGTTATGTCTAAAGCTCACTTAAATGTGTTTTTTAAGCATAATGTTACCCAGCCTTTAAAGGCTGTCTGAAACCAGGTTCCTTACAAGGTGACTTCATAAATGCTGCCTGTGATGTTATTGACTGACTGGGAACTGAGGCAGCAGTCTTTGCTTTCAGATGCAGCCAATGTTTACCACTGTTGCCTCATCTTCCTATTCTCAATTGACAATAACAGAATCTGTTGTGGTCTTTTGCAGATGTAGTGATCTGATTCAAGGTTTGAAAGTGCTGTAAAGTGAGGTTAATTTAGTATTTGTGGCCTTAAGACAGCTTAAATTATTCATAAACACATTTTTTTTTTTTCATTTTCATTGCATATTTTTTTGTACTTACAATACAATGGAATAAATCCCTTAGTGAGCCAATGGCAATTAAATAACTGTATAATAGGCCAAAAGAACAAAAGATAGAGACAAAACAAACTATCCTTATTTGCAGGGGCGTAGATTCCGGGAGGATGGGGGTAACATCCTCCCCAATAATCAAGACAAGCAAGTACAACCCCTCATTATTTATACCATGATCAATGGAAACATGGATAAATGCTGCATGCTGCAACCTGTTCCCCATCATTGTCCAACCCCATTAGCAGACATCTCTCATTATGGCAATCACTTACAGCCACTATCGATTCTCTTTCCAGCTGTGACTCACGGCATACACACTAAAACACTCACATCATATACAGATTGTTCTCAGACTTTACATACTATTGCAATGAACACACACAAACACATTATTCACAAGCAAACAAACCCTTCTCATTGATTTTTCTCAATGAAAAGACAAGAGGGGAGAGTAAGGAAAAATGAAAGAACAGGAATTCAGTAAGCTGAAACAGACAGGATGGAGCTATTTTGAAGATGTGAAGGTGTCCAATGGAAAATTGGACTTTGCAGAGAAGTGCAGTTGGTCGTACTTCCATTATTTTTTCTAGCATCCTGCAGCCCTTTTCAATCAAAAGTACTCGTACTACTAAAATGTGAACTATTTATGTATACCATGTCTGCCAAAATGTGCAGTATATACAAACAGAGAATACTATGCTTAGTACTGTATCTCACAATGCAAAGGACTAAACTTGATCTTCCAGTGTGCCGACTGAACCAGAAAGAATTTGAGCTGTGAATATTAACTTCTTTTTCATAACACATTATTGGAATGAACTGTCAAAAGTTACGAAATTTGTACACATAACTGAATTAAAAATATTAAATAACTATTTCCAATATGATGACTGGAAACCATTCACTTAATTATTAGGTCATATGACAACAATGTAGCATACTAATGTTTGGAGCATTTTATCATTATATACTGTATTCTGTTTCACATACTGTTTAAAAAATAGTAGGCAGTAAGCACTGTGCAGTGTCATGTCTTTACGTACTATTGCAATGAACACACACAAACACATTATTCACAAGCAAAAAAACACTTAGACACATACATTTTTCCATGGTGGGAGCTGCTGGCACACATTTGTATCTGTAATATCATGGTGCTGTCACTCTGTTTGTTGGGGTTTTACCTGAAATCATATCATGTCTTGTGATTGGTGTACATTCTTTGTGTGAGCGTAGGGGTCCGGTTGTGAGGTACCGCCATGTGCTCTTCAGTTGGTATTGTTTCATGTCTGGAGCATGGTGTCTGGATCCTGACTTCCTGTGTGGTTCAGTTTTGGTCTGTGTCGGGATCCGGACACTCGTGCTTCTTGTTCTGTTTGTTTTGTTCTAACTGTTTTGACATTTTCTCCCTCATGTGTTTCAGGTGCCGATGGCACACAGAATCAACGTTTCCAGCTTTATAGGTGTGGGTGCTACCAAACTCTGTTACCATGGAAATGAGCCCACCTTCTGATGTCGGCCGTTCCGTTAAGACAGGGGTTTCGGCGCAAAACGCCACCTCCACAGATTGGTGAACTGTGTACGAGGGTCATCTAGCCTATGGGGTTTGGACGGACCAGTGGCAATATTGGCACATATTGTCTGGAGATGTTCACAGTGTTGCTGGCGTTTTTCCACACATCACTAATGCACATATCATTCTTCTGTGGGCATGGGACTATGTGCTGTCTCTATGAGTCGTAAATGTTCCAGGCCGGTTGAATTTGGGGGCAAATTTTGATGCCCGTAGAGAGGACATTACATTATCAGATTATGGAACAAATCTGGAGAAGGTTTGGCAGAGCGGAAGCGGACCTGTTCTCTTTGAGCGAGACGTCGCACTGTCCTCTCTGGTTTTCCCTCTCGCCCATGGCTCTGCTGGGCATTGATGCTTTGGCACATCAGTGGCGGACAGCACCTCTTTATGCATTTCCAACAATCAACATCATATTTGGTCAGTCTAATCCAATGGTCTTGGTGATATTAAATTGCGAAGCTTTTGAGTTTTTCATTGAAGGGCATATCCCTGGCAGCCTGACAAAGTTTAATGTGAAACAAATCGTATTTTTGAGGCCTAAACATGCTCGAAAGATCATGAAACTTTGCACACGCCTCAAAAGTGGCAAAAATTTACATCTGAAACAGGTTTTAGAATTAAGTGTTGCAAAATGGTTCGATAGCGCCACCTACATAAATTTCAACAATGCAGCCCTCACGCCACGTTTCACCTACACGTAAGAACATTGGTAGGCATATGTAACATGCATCAACAAGTAGAAAAAGGTTGCTTTGAGCCATATCCTAAACCAAATAGGAAGTCAGCCATTTTTAATTTTCTCTTCAATTTTTGCTCAGTTTTTGCCATTTCCAGGCCTCATACTTTAAAGAACTGCTCCAAGAGATTAAACCAGATCAACATCATATTCGGTCAGTCTAATCAAAAGGCCATTGCAATGCTAACTATTGAGTTTTCTTTGAATGCCATGTCCGTGGCGGCATAGCATATTTCGTTGTTTGCCTGAGAAAAATGCATTGTCTATTTTAAATATCTGCTGCTATAAGATTCTGTCAGGCTATATTTCAGTATCATTATTCTAATGTTATTTCTGTATCTTTGATCAAATTTGTTGTGAAATAAAAAGCCTTTACCTCCTTAACTTTCCTGTCCTCTCAAAATGGCATACAAATACATGACCTAAAGAATGAAATAAATTATAACATAAAAACTGCTAAAAAGTGCTCCAAAAATTTAATGCCATTCCCCTGGCACAACAGCCCCAACGTGTACCAGGGTGCGAGGGCCCATTCATGCAGCTTTAATTGTAATTTTACTTTTATCTGCTATGTCTTTTTATTGTAGGTTGGTTATATTTTTGTTAAATATATGGTTAATTTTAGGCATGGGGTGGGGTTAGGCACTCTAAAAATTATTGTAACATAATTTACCTGCCCTTTTCATGTTTAGATTGTTTATAAGTGGTCATTTTTAGGAATGGGGTCAGGTTAGGGGATCTAAAATATTGATATGATAGGATAATGAACCATATTGCAGTTAATAATGAGATAAATCCATCGATTGTCGAGTCTAAAATGGAATAACTTTTTGAAGTTTGCCAACTATCTAAGCGTGTGTGGCAAGCCCATAGTCGCACACAAGCGAATTAAGTTTTCATGATTCAAGCAAAATGTTGCTGACACCTTCAACACGAGACTGACCTGAGAAAGTAATTACTTCAGATATATTTATTCGTCACAAAGGAAATTAAGGGGTCAGGTCAAACACTTTGCATTACGGGATGCAGTACCCAGTGCAGTATGCTCTGTTATATGATGCACAAATGTAGTAGGTCATCTGGGTATTTACATACAGAAAATGCCCATATAGTAACTTGCACAGTTTACATGCTGTAAACTGCAGAAATAATATGGTATTTCAAGCTAAGCCATTTATATTTTGTACTATGTTGCTCTCTCTCTCTCTCTCGTCTTTCTTTTCTAAGGATGTCTTACCCTTTCCCTTTCTCCTCATCCTCTATCTTTATTTCCTCAAGGATCTTCTAGAGTATCTGTCTCATACATTTGCCAATCTATCTCTCACTCTCCTCCCAAAATATTTGATTTAGCTGTGCTTTTTTTGGACTAGACAGATCAGAGAGGGGCAGGGCTGATAGAAGAAGAGTCGCTCACACCTCCATCATTCCCAGGAGTCTATAATTGCTCTGATGATGCTGGTGGAGGGAGGGAGCATGACGTCACACTGAGGGCGTGAGGAGTGGGGGAATACCCTCATGAAGAGAGACGGTGAGGGGTGTGTGGGTGGAGAAGAAAGAAGCACCATCTAATGCCAAATCTCTCTCCCTCTTCCTTTAGTGATGTGTGGTGGAGTGAGAAAGCTGAGACTCCAGCCTGTGTTTAAAGATTCATGATGCAGAGCTTTGCGTCTAAGCAGAGCGCTCCACTTACACACATACCCACACACCATATGCTTCTGTAGCAGCAGAGAAACTCAAGCTCATGTATGCCATGAAAACATGTATAAATACATGTAACTTAGACATGCAGATATTTGAAATACTTGATATACTTTGCATACTTGGGATTTTCCTTTGGGTTTTTATAATGGCAATTTTGGATTTTTAAGTAAAATAAGGTGTGTGGTAAACTTCACTTGACAATACGTGAAAAATGTTTTGTTCTACAACATGAATACACTCAGTCAGAGCTAAATTGAGAATTTTGAAACCAAATTGTACAGCATACCTTTTTTTTTTAAACACTGCAGCTTCAAAATGGATTGAGGTATGACTGTATGTAATTTATGTTGTAGAACAAAAACGTCCACATATCGTCAAGTAATGTTTACCACATACCTTATTTCCGTAGCATTAAAACAAAACTATTACGGTAATATTTTAACTCCTTAGTTCAGAAAAAAGCTGATATATTGGTATTTCCAAACTAGGGTCAAGTATGTATAGCTGCAGGCTGGAGATCTCCAAATGGTGGAGTAATCTCCAATAGACAGCGGGGTACTCCAGAAGGGGGTGGGTTTACTCTAAAAAGAGTGATGCGTTAACTCCAAAAGGAGGCATCACTTCCACTCACGGTTAGGATTAAGGAAAGGTTTAGGTTAGGGGCTCCCATATCTTTACCGGCGGTTTGAAGCTCCTGCTACTTCTTGGACCTCAGCCTGCAGAGGGTTGCCATCCATCCCATAAAATACGGATTGTCCCATATTTAAAGATGGAATGATGTGTCCCATATTGAATCAATATGGGGCACGATTTGAGAAATATTTAGTTAGTAGCTGCTGTTTATCACTATATTTCAATTCAGATATATAAAATGGGCTGTTTTCTAGTTTTAGTAGTTTACATTGAGTATAAATGTATGTTTAATTCAATGTTGTCACCTTGTTTGTTTAATCCTTACAAAAATTAACCATGGGGTTTTACAATAGCAATATTGTAGGAACCATGACTGTTGTAACAATTGTTAATTTTGTGGTTACTGTTGTTGTACTACAAATTCCATGGTTAAACGTTCTGGTTCTAGAAAGCATTTTATTGGACGAGGTTTTTCAACCTCTATGTGACGTCTTTTAGGACAGAAGCAAAACTTTATTTTAATTTGACAGGGTCTTTAAGTTGAGTATCTTGTACATGTGGAGAACTACAGTAGTTTCCCTATCACTGCTGTTTACACATGACCTCTAAATGGAAAAATGGTGTTCATTTTCTTGAATTTCTTGAATATATTTGAATGAACGCGTTTGCCAAACCTGAAGGGGGTTATATTGCAATTATGACCAAATGTCTGTACATTGTCATGCTTACTACACAGCTACTTACCAAATAAATATTGATTTAGGTTGAAATATTTTTTTCTTTGAAAAGAAAGAGGCAATAGAGTGGTACAAGTGGAACTAGCACAGCTATGTAGGAAATCGGTTTCCTGATACAACAGTCATTTGTCAGAATCAAGTATTCCAGAGAGCCATGTAATAATAAATAGGCTATGTGCCACTGAGGTGTACGTACATACAAATAATAATTCAAAATGGATTATCCTCACTTCCACTCATTTCAACAAAATGGTTGCTTGTAGAGCATGGCACTAGCAACACCAAGGCTATGGGTGTGATTCCCTGCTAAAACACAAATTAAATACATATAGATGTTGAATGCACTGTAAATTGCTTTGGACAAAAGGGTCAGCTAAATGCATTAAATGTAAATGCAAAATAAGACAAAAGACCACTCTCCATATTTCTATCAAATACACAAGTGTGTTCCTTTATTTTGGAGCGATTTGGCCATGTGACACATGCTCCATAATGCAGCAATGTTCTTGCTTATCATCGCACGCTGCTATTTATAGAGTCTCCCAAGAGCAGAGGAAGACTCACGTTTGAAATAGCACACACACAGTGCCCGTGCCGAGGGGGCGAGTGAAACGATGGTGGGAGGGGAAGAAGGTAGATTGCTGAAAGTTGCAGGGTGAGAACTTGAGAATGGTTAAAAAAAGGTGAGAAATGGATATATGGAATTGATGGGGACAACACTTGTAAAAGAGAAATATAAAGAAGGTAAGACAAGAGATGGGGTTGGAGGATTTAAACCTAAAATCTTGATTTTTATGCACATTGTGCATTACCTACCCACTAATGCTGTTTGTCGGGATGCTCAAAACAAACAGAACCACTGTTTTTGAAATTTAGGGAGTCAACCTATGAATGGCTTACTTGTAGTTTTCGCAACATATTAATCTGGTAAAGGAGAAACAATTACACACGTCACATCAACTTTGAGAATTGCCAGGACCTGAAAACAGCTTGTCATACTGTTTAACATTTCAAAATAAAGTCAAGGCCATTTGATTTCAAGACTCTGGGAATATTGTGCATGCTAGTCAGCCAATTTAAGTATAAATCATATGTTCCTAACAGGACAATTTCATTACTTTGCTAATGAAAAAAACAGCTAAAAACAGCTACAAAAGTATGGGTTGAGAGACGAAACAACAACTCATTGATGTGAGAGGACATTATCACCCTCTAGTGGCCTGTCCCATAGACACTGTTAAAGGTTTTCTTGTTGTGACAGACTTGGACAGATATTTTTGTATAAATGTGATTTCGAAGTTTTGTAGATAGTAATTATGTGAATAAGTAACCTTCTTGACAACAAAACTGGTATGAAAACTTTATTGCTACATTAGACCTAATGTTTAACTGTAGTAGCTATTAGCTATATCTTAGCTTCTATTATATATTACTTAACATAGCTCATTTTGAATGCTCTTAAAATATTTAGGGATATCTATTCTTCATAATATTAATCAGCATTTGTCTTGTTATGTCTTATGTGTCTTATGTCTTGGATATTCCCAAAAAGAAAAGGTAAGATGTAGGCTACGTTTAAGAATTGAATATCATGGCACCATTTACAGTTGCAAGAATTTCTATTTCTTCATTCATCCATCCCTCTTTATAGAAAGAGAAGTTTGTAGTGTTATAAAAGTTATACACAGATCAAATTGGCAATATTTTGGGATTACAGGGACAATTTTCATATATTTAGGCTAATGAACATCTAGTAGCTGAATACTGATAAATGCTTTGGGGGAATAACCCAGCTAAAACAAGCTAATGCTTGTTGGCTGGTCACCCAGCCAGGAAAGTTGGCTTATTTTAGAGGGCTTTTTTAGGGCAATTTTTAGCTGGTCAGGCTAGGAGTCCAGCTGAGAACCAGGCTGGATGACCATCTTAAACCAGCTAAAACCAGCCAAGTCTTAGACTGATTGTTTTTATTATTTATTTCTCTGCAGGATGATTTGTGAAAACATCTGCTCGTTTCATGTTTCCTAAATCAGAATTCCTTATCTTGACTCCAACGGTTTCTATGAAACAGGAAGCAACTTGACTTTGACAAAGAAATCTGCATACATGTATAAATGAACTAGACATGAGAATGGCTTAGGGTTGCTTTGAAATCCTGAGGAGTGATTATCTTTCACCATTCTCATGTCTACATCTCACGCAGAGCCGTGTGTTGTCTCTGTAAGGAAAACAAATGGAAAACATCCTCAAGAGACATGGATGGATCCCCATTTCAGTCTAGTACATCAGAGTCATGCAGAGAATGTAAATCTCATACAAAATTACTCAAAGTCTGGTTGGCCTGAATGGTGTGCAGTGCATTCCAATAACAGAGGCACTGCAGGAAAAATTGGCTTCTGTATGCCACGGTGAATGATGAGATGGTGGCATGATTCTGTGGCCATGGCAACATCCTATTAAAGGTGCACTCAGTAATTATTTCTTTATTAAAAACTCCTAAATGCATGAATTGTAATTTTGCAATATATGAAGGAAATCATGAGCACTCACATTAAAATGAAGACTCCAGTCATATCAGTAACCTTATAAAAGCTGTTTTACTCTACATGGAGAGGGTCCACACATGGGGGCTGCCATGTTAGATTCACATGACCAGTCGAATACTACTCGCTTAATCTCAGTAACCATCCTGTTATTAAACACTTTTACTCATTGATTAAAGTAATCATGGCTGACTGTGAATAATATATTTCTACAATGACTTCTGAAACTGAAAACTATTGATTTTATATGATGCTGCATCCAAGCCGCTAGGCGTCAGTGTAAGTACAAGTGGAGGGATGTATAAATGTGTGGGTTGATGGATGAATGGATGGATAGAGGCATGTATAAATGGATGGACGGATGGATGGATTGAAGAATAGAGGCATGTAAAGATGGATGAATGGATGGATGGATGGATGGATCAAGGCATGGATGGATCTATTAGCTTTGAGGTCATCTATACGCTCGTGCAATCCTAAAAGTTGATAAAAATAACTTTAAGTAGACATATATTTTTAGAATTTACAATCGTTATCTTCCGGGAAAATGGACCAAAACATTGGAACTCGTATACAAATATTTACAACATGGTTATGTAATATATAAAACATTTTGGGACGATTTCTGTTATCGTGATATTAAATTGTTCACAAGCTTCTGGATACAACGCATTTCACACATTGTCTACTTGCCATATTACAGTAATCTAAAAGCAATACTATAAATAAAAATTAGGAGAGAAAAACTAGAGATAACGGGAACCTGCTTTGTTGTCTTTGACCTTTCCAAAGTTTAGTAGCTCTAGCCATTATGATTGAGTAAAGTTGTGGTACTGTAAACCCTCAGTGCCAATAGACGCAGTGCAGATACAGAGTGAAATAGAACAGCAGAAAGGTTGGATTGCAACTATAATATGTGTTAGTTTCCTGTGCTGACAAGTTTCCTCCTTATTTGCAGCCAAAATTAGATTCAAATGCATTGCTAGAAGCAATATTGTTTTTTACATATGCACAGTGACTTTGGCACCTCATTTGGCTGGGTGATGTTGACAGTGGTCAGAGTGTAGCTTTACAATGTATTCCAGGCCAGCCTTTATCAAAACCACTAAGATACAGAAGACTGCCAAAAAATTCAGAGATTTCAATGTAACTCTCATTTTTTATCAGCTTCTTTCAAGACCACATCAACTCATTTATACTTTACACGTTCATTTTACACGTTATACTCTTATTGTGTGTCAACACTTATTTCAATTGTGTTTATTTTCTCTTAAGGTATTTTAAGAGAAACATTTTAAACAAAGTTGATACTTAAATGAAACACTACTGAAAACATGGTTAAAGGAATTTTTCGGTTTCAATACAAGTTAAACTTGTCCCTCCTTTTCTTTAAAAAAAAAGGCACTTACAATGGTAGTGAATGCGGCCATCCGTAAACGTTAAAATACTCACTGTTTTAAAAGTATAGCCACAAGACATAAACAATATGTTATGTGACTTTAGTGTGATAAAATCACTTACTAACCTTTTCTGTGTAAAAGTTATATCCAATTTTAAAACTTCAGTGCCATGACGCTGTAATGTCAACAAACCCTTAAATGACTGTAAAAATTATCCTCATTTTTAATCCATGTATTATATGAGTAGTATACATCTGGAATTCCTAGTACTTAAAGGAATATACCAGGTTCAATTCAAGTTCACTAAAAAATGTAAACGTACGTAAAGGCAGCATAAAAGTAAGCCATAAAACTCCAGTGGTTAAATCCATGTCTTCAGAAGAGATATGAAAGGTGAGGGTAAGAAACATCAATATTTAAGTAAATTTTTCTCTGAATCTCCACTTCCACTTCCACATTCTTCTTTATTTTTTTGGCAATTCACATGCTTTGTGCATATCACCACCTACTGGGCAGGAGGGGAATTTATAGTAAAAAAGGACTTAAATATTGATCAACAAAACTTGAGTTGTTATTCATTAAATAATAAAGCACTTAAATCAATATGGCATCAAAACTCATTGGTTTTCATCGCATCTCACGAGATGAGAACCAGGGAGGCTGGATGTTATCTATGTAGCCACCATATTTGATTTAAGCACTTCCCTCTATTAATATGATTCAATGTAGCTCGGGTCCTTCCGTAAGTGTAAATCTATGGGATTTATTTATTTATTTTTGCCCTATTTATCATCCAACAGGTTTAAATATGACTGTCTGATCACTTAGAGAAATAATAGCATACCTCACTTTAAGAATATGCACAATCTGATGTATAAAGCATGTCTGTACCACAGATGGGAAGGGTTACTTGTTGAAGTTTAATAGTTTAACTTTTTATTAGTTTAACTAGAGGGGTTTAGAAGACAAACCATCCCTAATATAAGCAATAATAATAGTAATACTTGCCTTAATAGTGAAACAAACACCACTAACTTGATAACATGCATATCAGCCTAGTAGTTATGGAAACCTGTTAAAACGAGCAGAGAAGTGTTTTGTTTTTTAATATGGCTTGAACAGAAGCACCGTCGCACCTAGGATGCACTTCCTGCTGCTGCTCCACTCTGGTAACCATGCCGACAACACAGATGGCTAATCTAATCTATTCCAATCAGAGCAGTGGCCTTCTCCACTCTTGCAAGGAATTATTAATAGCTGACAATTCTAGAGCCACATCAATCTCGCAGCAAACCCACCACCATCTTAACTCGCTCATTATCATGAGGCTTAATGAAGCTCCTGTCAGCTGAGCTCATTGGATGGGTAGACGACTCTCCAAAGTGAAATGTTACCTTGGAGTACCCGGAGGTCATGCCTGAAAAGTGCCCTAGATCATCCGACCAACCTCTCTCATCTCATCTGTGTGTGTGTGTGTGTGTGTGTGTGATAGTTTTGTGAATGACTGAGTGATCCCCTCTAGTAAAACCGTGCCAGGTCATGTCACTCTGCAATCCACTGTGATAATGAGAATTTCATTGTTGCCACTGGCTTTATATTTAATCTGCATTTTATTTCATAGGAGTGCTTCTGCTTCCCATTGGCTGTGAATAAATGGATGAATGGATGGGAAGAGGCATGGATGGATGGATGGATGAATAAAAGTGTGGATGGATGGATTGATGGATAGAGGCATGTACAGATGGGTGGATGGATGGATGGATGAATAGATGGGTGGATGGATTGATGGATAAAGGCATATATAGATGGATGGATGGATGACGGATGGATGGACTGATGGATAGAGGCATGTAAAGATGGATGGATGGATGAATGGATGGAAGCATGGGTGGATAAATAGAGGCATGTATGTATGTATGGATGGATGAATGGATGGACAGAGGCATGTATATATGGATGTAGGCATGGATAGAGGGGGTGGATGGATGGTTTGGCGGATGGATGAATGAATAGATGGGTGGGTGGATGGATGGATGGATGGATGGATGGGTGGATGGATGGATGGAGGCATGGAAGGATAAATAGAGGCATGTATAAATGGATGGAGGCATGGTTAGAGGGGATGGATGGATGGATGAATAGATAGAGGCATGTGAAGATGGATGGATGATGATGGATGGATGGTTGGTTGGTTGGGTGGGTGGATGGATGGAGGCATGGTGGGTGCATGGATGGATGTGTGGGAGGGTGGGTGGATGGATGGATTGATTGATGGGCTGATGGATAGGCATGGATTGATAGAGAGTGGCATTTGTAAATGGAGGGATGGGTGGGTTGATGGATAGAGGCATGTAAAGATGCATGGATGGAGATATGTATAGATGGATGGATGGATGGATGGATCAAGGCATGGATAAAGGGGATGAATGGATGAATAGATAGACATGTTTAGATGGATTGATGGATGGATGTATAGTTTGATGGTTGGAGATGCATGTATAAATGGACAGATGGATGGAAACATGGATGGATGGACGGATGAATTGGGGCATGTATAAATGGTTGGATGGAAGCATGGATGATTGTGTGGGTGATTGGTGGGTGGATGGAGGGATGTATAAATGTGTGAGTGGATGTATGGATGTATAGACAGAGGCATGGATGAATGGAAGAATTGAAGGATGAATGGTTTGCCTCGCCTGGGGTAGACATTGGCATGTATAGATGGAGGCATGTATGGATAGAGGCATGTATTAATGGATAGATGACTGGAGGCATGGATGGATTGGATGGACGGATGTATAGATTGATAGATCGGGGTATGTAGAAATGGATGGATGGAGGCATGGATGGTTGCGTGGGTGGGTGGATGGATGGAAGGAAGGTTTGTCTTGCCTTGGATAGATAGAGGCATGGATGGATGATAGAGGCATGTAAAAATGGATGGAGGCATGGATAGAGGGATGATGGATGGAGGCATGAATGGACAAATACAGTAAAAGTACAGAAGTCCTTAAGTATTAAAAGTAAATTTCCTTTTTTATGTCAACGCATTGTTTTATTATTGTTGCATTGTTGTATGTAATACTTACAATACCTTATGAAGCAACCTACTGAATATATTGACTAGCTTGTGGTATCTGTGGAATAAAGAGCTTTTAGAATCTTACAAAACCTATAGAAATAGGAAAAACTGTATTGACAAAAAAGCCATAATCAACTTTTTTTTATTTAACAATCCTACCCACCCCACAAAAGCAACATGGTAGTGTTCTCACACCGCTCTGATCATGTCTATGTGTATACATCCATCCACATTTGAATCAAGCGGACAGTGAAATTGCTGTAAATACAGACATGACCACGCACTTTGGCTGTAAGTCCAGGACTAGAAAAGACTGTTTATGAAGCTGTTTCATACCTATACATGAAAACTGCTCTCTCTGGCTCAGCAGCAGCACCAACGCTGATTTGAATGTTCCGGAATAATTTTTTTAAAGGTTTAATAGACAGGTGAATCGTTAAACTTTTAAGAAAGAGATTATGTGGGTGTTTGAATCTAGATTGTGATCTTTGCATGGCTGTGCGCATTGCGTGGAGGAACCGCCATCTTCCAATTTGCCAACTGATCGGTGTTCAAAAAATGCTGTGAAATCATTGAACTTCAAGACACGTTACGAAAATCCTCCACTGATTTTCCACAAGCTGCTACATAGTAATGACTTTCTACTCGAGGACTTTGATAGAAATGTAGTGGCGTGAAAAGTACGATATTTATCGTTCACATGTAGGGAAGTAAAAGTCATAATTTTCCAGAAACAATAATACTCAAGTAAAGTACAGATACTAAAAAAGTGTACTTAAGTACAGTACTCAAGTAAATGTATTTCGTTACTGTCCACCACTGGTAGAGAGTAGTGTTTTCGTCAGTGGAATGTGTGCATCATGGAAGTCAGGAGAAAATTGGCAGAATCCTCCATGGAAGCTAGGTGATGAGAGAGATGTTGATGATGTGAGCAACTCTTGGCAAAGTGTCTATTTTCCTTTGCAAATACAGTGCATAGGATCAAACATTTTTGGGGGGGGGGTGGGGGTGAATGAGGAACAAGTTGCCTTGGCAACCTAAAGAAATGTATGCTCATTCAGAGCGGCAAATTAGATTTTTGTGGCCAACTGGGTTCGTTTACACAGACTACTACAGCTGATGAGCTTCTATTATTGTGTGTTCAATACCTTTTGAGATGTCAAAAGGAAATCCAATACAGAAGCTGTGTGGACTGAATAGAGAAAGACAGATAATGCTCTGTATTTTCCAAGCTTTATAATCTTGTATCCACTTTAATTGTTTAAAGTCTCTTATGGATGGAAAAATATAGGTGCAGAATCCATAAATGGAGCCCACACAAAAGAGTGGGCAATAATTCACATGATCATTTGACACCCTTCTACTGCAGCATACTACGTTTTAGAGTGACTATAATGTGGTATTTTTCATGATCATAAATATATGGGATATTCTGTATAATATGTTGGATATTTTCTCTGTTCCAAAATATAGTAAGTTGCCTACAGAGGCAGCATTGTAAAGGCATCACCCATGCAAAATTGTTTAATTGGGAACCACACATTTTAAATGGGAGCCATTTGAAATGAAGTGTTTTTACAACGCTTACAACGCAAGAAAAATGCTTTTAGAGTTCATAATCTGATTAATCACTTAAAGAATGTGTTTGACACCTCAATATGAGGATGAATAAATAAGACTTGTTTCTGATATTATAATCTGACATGTCATTTGGAAATGTCCTTCATTTGCAATGTAAGCGTGTTATTTTTGCGAATGGTTGGTTACCTCTCTTTAATTTTATATCCTTTTACCTATCAAAAAGGCCCACCGAAAGGTAAATAGTGACTTTAAAGGGCTAGTTCACCCCAAAATGAAAATGATCTCATCATTTACTCACCCTCATGCCATCCCAGATGTGTATGGCTTTCTTATTTTCTGCTGAACACAAATGAAAATTATTAGAAGAAACTTTCAGCTCTGTCGGTCCTCACAATGCAAGTGAATGGCAACCAGAAATCTAAAGGTCCAAAAAGCATATTAAGGCATCAAAAAAGTAATCCGTATGACTACAGTGGTTTAATCCATGTCTTCAAAATATATATGATAGGTGTGGGTGAGAAACAGATCAATATTTAAGTCATTTCTTACTATAAATCTCCACTTGACTTTCACATTCTTCTTCTTCTGTTTTTGGAGATTAACATTATTTGTGTATATCGCCACCTACTGGGAAGAGAACAGAATTTGATTAAACTTGAAAATGAAAAATAAGTATTTTGTTATTATTTTCTAAAAATAAATGTGATCATTTCAGGGATTCTAATTATGTACATGAATTTGCAACATTTAAAAATATATATTAAATATTAGATTAAATTACCTCAAATTCAAACTTTAGACATTGCATACAATGGTCTCATGGATCAGGAATATTTTAGCAGTGTATAGTGATAAATAGGTGTTAAGGAAAGTACTGTGGATATTTTGGTTGCTGTTTAGTGTTTTGGAAGAATAAAATCAAATGTGCCATTTACACCAGAATCCCTGTTGTACCCTGCTAAAAAAAATGCCTTGGGACCAGTTAGTCAAATATTCTCGAAAGCATGGCTCCGAAAATTTAAGTTAGTTCTGAAAAAGCTCTTACATCATTTTTTTGCAAATGCCACTTTAGTGTGACTTCAGTGTCCAAAAGTGTCTAAATATGTTTTGGCCCTCAATAGCAAACAAAAACAATATACAGTACATTGAAAAGAGCTGATGAATTGAAAATGCACACTGCAGAATAGTGAAGTATAGCCTATTGAATTATAATTTGTCTCCATCTTGTGGCAAAAATATTTCCCAATCACTCAGGTCAAATGAAAGACTTCATTACTGTTACATTATGGCAAACACAGCCGAGATTAAAACTAGATCATTAGAGAAAAGTTATTTGAAATTAATTTAGAATGCTTAGGAATGGATTTTAAATGCATGAGTGCAACACATTTTATGCATTTAAATGAAATAGAAATATATGGGTGGACCCCAAGTGTCACAAACCTGTTGGTATTATTATTATTATTAACACTGTGAATATTTTGAGTGATATACACACATGGTTATCCACTAATGAGGGGCCATAGGGGACATATTTGTTACATTTCATCTTCAGTGCCACCATGGTTCCTCTCTGTTGTTGCTTGGCAACCATTTCATACTGCAAATGAAGCATTGTACACTACATGATTAAAACCCCTCTAGTTACACAATATCATAATTTGAATGGAAACATTACAGTATGTGATATTCTCTTATTATTCCATTTAATTATCACAATCAGAAAGAATGCACATGTGATTCATGCTTAGATGCCCCTTAAAATGGCCAGGACAATTCAACCTTATGAGAATTTACCATGGTTACCATCGTTTCCTTTAAAGGTACACTCAGTAACTTTTGTCTTTGTGTTATCTTGGACTTACACTGATGCCTAGCGGCTTGGATGCAGCATCATTTAAAATCAATAGTTTTCAGTTTCAGATGTCATTGTAGAAATGTAGTATTCAAAGTCATCCATGATTACTTTAATCAATGAGTGAAAGTGTTCAATAACAGGATGGTTACTGAGATTAAACGAGTAGTATTCAACTGGTCATGTGAATCTAACATGGCAGCCCCCATGTGTGGACCCTCTCCATGTAGAATAAAACAGCTTTTATAAGGTTACTGATATGACTGGAGTCTTCATGTTAATGTGAGTGGTCGTGATTCCCTACATATATTGCAAAATTACAATTCATGTCATTCGGAGGAAAACGTTTTTAATGAGAAAACATTTATTGAGTGCACTTTTAAAATACAATATAGTATAACATGTAGGCCTAGCATAACTTTAAATTGTTTTAAAAGTGTGCTAATTTGAAATTAGCCTCCACTGTCAACAAAACAAGAAATGAAAAAAAAAAAGTTTATGCACAGTTTTTTACACAATTTGAAGGAGATTCCGTGCTAATGCACAGATTACAATAGAAACAAAAACTTAAGGTGACTATGGTATATTGACAGAAATGAGTATTACATTAGTCATTTTAATAAGTTTAAGGTGCTTACTACTTAAATGCGATACGACGTTGAAAACAGACATTTTTGAGCTACTGTGGGTATTTTTATAAGCTAAATATGCTAAAAACACTGAGCATGTCGAGTAATATTGAGGCGCTGTTCTCGTTGCGTCCGATAGGTGGCATATCTGCTTGTACGCCTCCAGACAGACCAACACAAAAGAAAACGAGGAAGCGCTTTCTTTTTCTGCTGTTTTTCTGCTTGTCATTCATGAACTTAAGTTTTGTTTTATTTTAAGTGTTATTTATTGCATTATACCCCGTTTTTACGAGAGAGAGTCTTCTAAGACTAGCGGATTGCGCTTCTTAAGCGCTGTTAATAGCCGGTCATTATTATTTTGATGGTAAATTATGGCAGAAGGCGGCAGTAATATGGCCAGTCTTCCTCCAGGAGACCCGCAGCTCATCGCGCTCATTGTGGAGCATCTGAAGAACAGAGGCCTGTTTGATGAGTTTAGACGAGACTGTCTGGCAGACGTGGACACGAAGGTGAAACACACACGCTGCATCTAGATTTGCACTTGATCCTTTTTATACAACTAAGGTTGTCTCAAAAACTGGTGAGCTGCCTACCTAGACAGCACTTTGGGGCATCACAAATGCTGTCTAGGTAGACAGCTCACTTAGTTTTGAGACCCATCCGTAGGGGTTTGTGTTTTTTACTTCTATCTCTATTCCCCCCTCACTTTTTGCCTTTGCCATCCATCCAATTTCTGTCTAATATAAGCTGACCTGTTTCATGTCTCTCTCCAGCCAGCTTACCAGAATCTCAGGCAGAAGGTGGACAACTTTGTGTCCACTCATCTCAGCACTCAAGAATGGAATCCATCCATCAACAAGAACCAAGTGAGGAATGTCTTGAGACAGAGTGTAGTTCAGTAAGTATCAAGTCAATTCTTCTACTGTTCTGTATGTTGTATGTTTTATTGCTTTGCATTGTACATTACATTGTGTTTAATATTCAGAACAATTCCTTTCAAAGAGTTAGTTCACCCAGACTAGACTGACTTTCTTCAGCAGAACACAAACGAAGATTTTTTTGAAGAATATTTCAGCTCTGTAGCTCTGCATACAATGCAAGTGGATGGTGACTAGAAATTTGAGCTCCAAAAGCACACAAAGGCAGCATCACATTTATCCATAAGACTCCAGTGGTTTAATGAATGTCATCTGTTCTGATGCAATCCAATCAGTTTTGGATCTTTAACTATAAATCTTGGCATCAGCAGTCTCCTTTGCAATCATGATTTCAAGTTTAATTACACTTCCTAGTCCTTGACGTGTGCACAGAATGGTAAATGGTGCTAGAAAGTGTAATCAAAGTTTAAATCCTCACAAGGAGATTTCTGATGTCAAGATTTATATTTAAAAAAAATAGTTATATTTAAGTCTGTTCTCATCCAAAACCGATTAGATTGCTTCAGAAGACAAATATTAAACCACTGGAGTCCTAAGGATTACTTTTATGCTGCCTTTATGTGCTTTTTTGTGTTTTTTGGCTTCTGGTCACCGTTCACTTGCATTGCACAAAGTTAATTTGTTTGTTATACAGAAGACAAAGAAAATAGTTCTTTGGCTGAACATGATTCAATCGTGGACAGTGGTTTCACGTGTTTGAAATGAGTTTTCTTTACATAAAATTACTATGTGATCTCAACAAAGACATTTTGTGTAGAAGGAACATAGTTGAGTTAAATAAACCCAACAAAATTAGACAAGTTAATGTATCTCAAATAAATCTCTTATTTCTTTATTTACTAATTAGTTAAAGTGAATGCTTGTATGTTAAATTCATGCTAGTAGAGAGTGATGTTCAGTAACAATGCTATGATTAGCACAGTATTCATGGGCGACATCTAGCTTCACTCCCATATACACGTGGCTCGGTCAGTCAGCAGGTTTCTTGGCAGTAGGGTTGCAGTGGTATGAGATTTTCATGGTATGATAACCGTCTCAGAAAATATCACGATATACGGTATTACAAAATTATGGTCATCAGTTACAATGACCCTTAAAAGAGTGAAAACACTGCTCAAGTGTTTGCTCACTGGTTGAGCAAACACTTTGAAACCATTTATTTTTAATTGAAGTACGTGTAAAAAAACAAAAGTCTCTCTTTTGAAAATAAAATAAATAAGAAAACTAACAGAATTATAATAAACCAAATTATAAAGCTGACAAAAAATAACATGTAACTATAAGATGTAATATAACTAAAGGGTTTTAGATTACAAGTTAGCATAGCATGTTAAATTAACCACTAAATGAAAAATAACATCAGCTGTTTGAGCTTTAAAGTAACGTCCTATGATTATTAACAATGAATATATACTGTAGCCAGACTGCTCCTGTCTGTACCTTTATCTCAGTGCTTCTCAACTGGTTTTGCTTCAGGACGCAGATTTTATATTGGAAATCAAGTGGCGACACACAATAGTAAAAACATAACCTGTATTTAATGTATCCTGGGTCGCATTTCATTTTATGTTGTATAGTTTTGTTCATGGTTTTTAAGTACAAGGACATGCATCAAGTGACATTATTTTTGTTGTTGACGTCAACAACAAAAGCGACAGGAAGTCTCCCCACTTTTAAAAATCGAAGAGCATATTTACTTATATGTGCTTATTATTATTATTATAGATTGTTTCCTAATTTCAAACATAATTCAAACAGTACAAACATATTACACTGGAGGAAAGGCTCCTCAATACCATGCTTTATTCAGTGTAGCTAATCTTAAATAATAGTAATAATAATAACAAATGATAGTATTTATGAAAAATAAATACTAGCAGAAACACATCTTGAAACTTTAACTGCCACACTTGATATAAAGTAAGGTCCAATAGATTGTTTCATATGAAACTATAACATGCGCTGGTTCAGTTACACTCATGCGAAAGTGCAGACGAGCAGCCTTTAGCTTTAGATTATCATTTAAATCTGCCTCTGCATTCCTAAATAAGATTTCACTCGGGCAGCCACCATAACTTCAATGGGAGAACCATGACATTGTTCTTTCCCTGCTGTCCTTGACCCAGTCAGAATTGAACTACGACCCACCAGTTGAGAAACACTACTTTAACTAACTCGCACACACTCACTTATGTCAGACCCCCTCGATTCTCTCTGACATTTTCTCTGCTGCGTGCGTGTGCGCGTGTGCGCGTGTGTGTGTGGGGCGCAAGTTGACGAGTCTGACAGGCAGTCGAGGATGAAAGGAGATGCGCACGCGCAGGTGACATTCTCTGTCCGGTTGCGTGTTTTGTTTTGTTTTTTTTTTCAATACCGTTGATTAGCAAATGTACATGGTATGATAACCGTCAATTTTCAAACCGTGGTATACCGTGAAACCGGTATACCGCTGCAACTGTACTTGGCAGCAACTTAATTTCCCTGTGATGCATGTGTAAATAACAAACATGGCATCTGAGGAAGGCTACACAATTTTATTGCTTAGATTTATTTCCAGATACTCCAGAGATGTTGCTGTGTTTGTTTCCTTAACTTTCCATCACAATCTACAGTGGAATTGCACTGCAATAGTGGGGTTTCCCTCTTACATAAAACTCTGGGATTCCCCCAGTGTATGAGCGTATAAACGCAAACATGAGGGACTGTCGATATTTTACATTGGTGTATAAATTGGTATAGTTTATAGTGTATGTGATTTTCCCACTGTACTCCTTGAAATGTTTTGTTGTTGGGCTCCATCCTGTGATGTTTGTTCTCCGGTCTGTTTCACACACATGTGCACTCCTCAAAAATCTATTAGAATGCCCCTTGTGTGTTTACATGGCCACATTGACCACATTTACATGCACTTAAGAAAGCGTTTTATTCCAGGGTTTTTTGTAGAATGTGGCATTCTGAAATGTCATGCAAACGAGAACGCAAAAACAAAGTGATTTGATTTTTGATTTGATAAGAGAAAGTGGTTTGACACACCTAGGTTTCGCCGGAACACGGCTTAATGTGGCCATGTAAACGCATAAGCGGCGTTCTTTGGGAGAAATCTCGGAGTGTTAAACTGCTTTCTCTTAATCCCTACGTAAGGAAATCAGCATTCTCGGTTACAAGACCTTTCAGAATGCCGCTTAAACCCTGGAATAAACCGTTTTCTTAAGTGCATGTAAATGTGGTCAATGCTACATTAACCCCACAAAAAGTATTCATGTAGTTCCAAATCAAATGGATTAAGTAAACTGCCATTTTTCAAATTTAAATTGATAGAACGCAATGAAATCAAGTTGTGACGACAATTTTCTAGAATTGCGTTATATTGGATTAAAAACATGCTTATTTTCACAGGTCAGGAATGTTGGAGTCAGGGGTGGACAGAATCATTACTCAAGTGGTGGACCCGAAACTAAACCACATCTTCAAGCCGCACATCGAGAACGCCATTCACGATTTCCTATCCGCAGAGAAGAAAGAGGAGGGGCCGTCAAGTTTAACACCTGATGCTGAGCAACAGGAGACAGCCAGCAATACTGCGGCCAAAACACTATGAAGGTACAATCATTTTATGCTGAGGGCAAGTTCAGGACTGTTAGTTTTGACTTTTAAATGTTGACCCTCACATTATATAGCAAAACAATTACTCATTTAATCGTAAATGTTACTTTTAGAGACAAACTGAACATATTCAGAACCATATATTTTATTTGCATCATCATCATTATTATTATTTGTTTAATTCTTGAGCCCATGATGTTCTAGGTACTAGGATACTTTTTTGCCATTTCACATGGAGATGAAAGGAGCATCCAAAGTTGTCCATCGATGATCGGCTACCATGGATGAACAAATGCTGAGCACTGGGATTTTAGGAGTTCTCATTGTTTTAAGGTGGTTGGGTTGTTTTGGACTATGTGTGTGTACAAAGCATGTTAGATACATGAAAGTAAGCTGTTTAGTTGAATAAAATGCATCATGAATTCTTCAGAGGTAAATAACCGATATTATTAGATTGAATTGAAATGTATGTTGGAAAAAAAAATTATAAAAATGAAACCTGAATAGTAAAATGTTTGGACTGACGCCAGACCATTTTTATATGTCTGGATTTGTGAAATGTGTGTTGTTTTTTTTTAATGTTTTAGTGAGACTCATTTTTAAAATAAATGTATCTTTTGGAGAAATATTGTTTTTGTTGTCATTATTTGAAATAATACAGAATGCTTGCAAAAGTCTGTGGTTTGTTTTGGGAAGCACACTATGTGATGACTTGGCCTTTGAGCAATGCTGCATTCTTCTGGACTTGTTAGTAGTGGCATTGTTGGGTGGAGGTAATCTTCACCAGCTTTTTTCTGATTCCATCTGGACATTAACTGGAGCGAATACCCTCAAGAGTTCACCGTGTTCCATACCATGCAGACACAGTGTTAGATGATTGAAACCATTTGGGGCTTAAAGCTTTTTGACCCGGGACTGCATTGGAAACTCCAGTGTCCTCATGGCATGAACTTCCAGAGAAGGGTTTGTGGTAATGGAAGAGCCTCTGGAGAGGTGTCATGTCCTAGTTCAGGACAAAGGTTGACTGCTCCAGCTTGTTTCTGTCTTTCAGCTCCTCTCTGCTGAGAATGTGCAGCACAGTCAGATGCTTGACAGATTGCTAAAAAGCTGCAATCACGTGTCTTCTAATATTTATTGCAGTAAACCTCTTTGCAGTAGGTGGTGGATACTCCATATTGTTGTGGGACTGTTTCACAGTTGTTCAGTTTATGAATAATGTAATAGAAGAAAAAGAGGAGCAAACTCTTCTTCTGTTGTAAATAGTGTTATTAAATGAATGGGTGTTTCTTCAATTTCGACACTAGCACTGTGGACATCTAAAAAAGTTTTTTGTTTATGTTTACTATTATTGTACATGCAGCACAGGAGATTTGTCATTTTTTAAATTCATGAAATAACCACCAAACCCACAAAACTATTTGGACACTTAAGCCAAGCCTAACAATATACAGTAAATATACAATCTTCAAGCAAAACATTAAAGTAAAAGAAGTTTATGTTTGTTATCAAACATCAGTGGAACTTGACCATATCACTGAAAAGAATTATGTGTTGGATTTACTTCATTTGATGTGTTTGACTTATTCTTAACATTCATAAAGTCATTTTTTGTCAGCATAATTAGAAAACTGTTAGATACTGCATACACAAATATATCAGTTCATTCAACTTTACTGAATTAAATTGTGTGACCTGTCGACAGCGGTGAATGGAAGACCACAGGCAATTTTATTTTCACTTACCCATTTGCTCCAAGAGTAAAAGAAAAAAATCCAATCTTATGTTTGAATGACTTTCCAGAAGAAAAAAATAGAGAGCTGTGGATTAAGACAGTCAGACGGGAGAAGATGCCAGATTTACTGTTACTCTCTCTCAGCAACTGTAATAGAAACCCCCTCACAGCTGTGGTAATTCATTTTTGAAAACTAATTCCAGGGAAATATAACACAAAACGTAATGTTATAAATTTACACTCAATATTGAAAAAAAATGTAATATAAAAAAATGAGAGATTTACGCTGCTAAATAAGGTGGAAATGCGTCATCACAGTCTGAAAAAGGTCTACAGTTCACCCAAATATGAACATTCTCTCTTCATTTACTCATCCTCGTGCCATCCCAGATGTGTACAACTTACTTTCTTCTGCTGAACACAAACAGAAGAATTTAGAAGAATATTTCAGATCTTTTGGTCCATATGATGCAAGTGAATGGTGACCAGAACTTTGAAGGTCCAAAAAGCACATAAAGGCAGCATAAAAATAATCCAGTGGATAAATCAATATCTTTAGAAGTGATATCATAGGTATGGGTAAGAAACAGATCAATATCTAAGTCCTTTTTTTACAATAAATCTCCACTTTCACATTCTTCTTTCGTTTTAGGCAATTTGCATTCTTTGTGTATATCACAACCTGCTGGGCAGGGAGGATAATTTATAGAAAAAACGACTTAAATATTGATCTGTTTCTCACCCGCACCTATCATATCACTCCTGAAGATATTGATTTATCCACTGGAGTCTTATGGATTACTTTTAAGCTACCTTTATGTGGTTTTAGGAGCTTCACAGTTCTGGCCACTATTCACTTTAAACAATTGATTCCCCAAAGAAGTAAAACTAAACCCACGCATATCCACATTCATAAGGAAAAATGACATGGATTGAATAGGGATCCAACTTCAAAAGGAACACTAATCACCCTAATGGTGACTACACAAAATAACTAATTACAGTCAAACAACATCAGTAATACTAAAAAGAGCTAAAATCTCTATGAATTCTAAATAACAGGTCATTAAATGCCCCAATAAGTTCCTTTTGACCAAACAAACATGCTTAAATTATACAAGCAAAATTATGGGTATTTCCCACAACCTCATTTTTTTACTTGAACATTTGAGTTAGTAGTACTTAAAATCTGAATTTGATGGATTTTTAAGCCAAAGAAGTTCAAGGAACTCACAATTATTCTTTTACTTTGTGTATCACTCTTAGTTCACCTTATAATTACTATTTTGTGCTGTACACATGAATTCAAATGTAGTAAATCCAATTATTTTTATAAATGGGTACATTTCTGAGTAGAAGCTATTCATTTTCTTACGTTATGGTTGTTGAGCCAACTAATTGTAGTTAATGTGATGAACTACACCTGCTAGGACACCTGTGTGAACTTGAGGGGAACTGACTTCATACTTAAAAATTACCTTGGGACCCATTGGTTAAAAGTAATTGCAACAATTATAAAAATTCTATTTATAAACCCATTCTATTAGACAAGTTGTGCTTTTTGAGCTTCACCCATTAATATCAGGTGCAGAAATTCAAGCAAATAGCCATGCAATCTCCTTAGACAAACAGTAGAATGGGGTTCACCTTTTGTGTTCTAGCAAGTGCTGTAAGCGAGGTCCCTATAGAAATGGTTTACTGAGTCTGATGTGGAAGATCGCTTGCACAAAGCCCAGTTGTGAAGCCCACTTAAAGTCGGTCAAGCTGAAAAAAGGCCAACAAAACACCATAAAACCACAGTAGAAGTAACCGATACAACTCTTATGCTCTGTTCCAAGTTTTCTGAAGCGATACAATCACTTTATGCGATGAAAGAAATGTAAGTCATTATTTACCCATTCCTATGTCATCAAACTTTAACATTAAACTTTATTGGTCATCAATAAATTTCATGTCTCATGAAATTAAATGTTAAACAAGCACATAGCCTATGGGTGTGGTTTTCAGATGTCCACATTCTTTGGGCCATGTATCGAGTTTTATTATCTCTAATCATTCATACATTTTTAAGTATGGCTTAAGTGTCCAAATACTTTTTGGGGCCTCTGTAGCAGCTAAAGTACAACTACCACCTGGCAGTTACACCCTGGATCCTCATTCACTGTAATTGATAGCAAAATGTTCACTATAATAGCCCAGGTGCAGGCTCATATTTCCAGCACTGATCTTGGCAATGCTACTGGCGACTTTGTCCTGAACCCAGTGTTCACTCATGCCTATTAAGAAGCTTTGCAATCGTTGCTCTCCATCTGAAGAAACCTGATCCAACTCTGATTTAAAAGGCAAAATGTGAACTGAGGGACGGTGTGAAGATCTCGCTTGATCTGGTCATAGAGATTTTGTTCTTCACCACAGAACGTACTGTCCTCCCAAACCCATGTCCTCTGCTTTAAATTATTAGAAAAAAATGGGTTCCTTAATAAAACAAAACAAAAAAGATACTATTGGTGTAATCACTCATTTTAAAGGAATAGTTCACCCAAAAAGGAAAATCCATTCATTATTTATGCTGCCTTCACTGGAATTATCGTAAAATCGAGTTTCCCACTCGAAAGTTGCACATGAACAAACCCTCAAGTTAATTTTGATAATCGAGATGGGAGGAGTCGTAAACTTTCAACATGGCCGAGGTATACAGTTTCTATAGTGAATGACAGGTTTTATTTATTTTATTCTAAATACAGCTAATTGTTAGCACTTGCCATTTCGGTCATTTTCATTTATGTATATCAGCAACCATTTGATCCATTTTTACATTTGTACACCATGAAAATACGTTGTATTTGACCAAAATTCCATTAGAGTCAGGAAGCTAAATGAGTAATATGTATTACGCTGTCAAAATAAAAGTTCCTCAAGAAATATGTAGGAATTAACCTGGCGTCGGCCAAGCACTTCAACGCGTCATACTCATAAATACCACTTCAGAAGTGGGAAGTAGGATAATTTCAATAGCAAATGAAGGCAGCATTACTTACGCTCATGTCAATCCACACCTATGACTTTCTTCTATGGAAATTAAAAGATACATATCTAAAAATTTGCAAATGTGCATCATCATGACATTTGGTCACAAGACACAATGAGAACCAAGGAGGTTTGATATGCTCAACATAGTCACCATTTATATTTAAGCATCTAACTTTATTAATATAGGATTGCTGATTTAACATGTTAATTTGGTGTGATTAAGTATATGAAAAATAATGTCTTCATTATTACAAAATGTGTGCAATTAATCATTGCCCCTGATCCGTATGTAAATTCCATAATAAAAGCATGTATTTTCCAACCAATAGAGCAAACCATGCTTGAAGTACATGTAACTGTGTGTTTTTATGAGCCGAAACAGCAGGGGGCAGTCAGCGCACCTCAATAAATCTCACAAGCAGCACAGCCACAGAATAAGAGTCGGTCACCCAGGACGTGCTTTTGCCTGCTGGAAGAGTTACAATAGAATGGAGGCACCTCGACAAAGATTTTCTAATTGACACAGCGTCAAAAACTTTAAAACTCAGCATAGGGGCATGGAAGCTCAGCGAGTATTGATGCTGACTACCACCCCTGGAGTCACAAGTTAGAATCCAAGGTGTGCTGAGTGACACCAGCCATGTGTCCTAAGCAACCAAATTGGCCCGGTTGCTAGGGAGGGTAGAGTCACATGGGATAACCTCCTCGTGGTCGCAATTAGTGGTTCACGCTCTCAATTGGGCGCATGGTAAGTTGTGCATGAATCACAAAGAGTAGCATGAGCATCCACATGCTGTGAGTCTCCGCAGTGTCATACACGACAAGCCACGTGATAAAATGCACAGATTGATGGTCTCAGAAGCGGAGACAACTGGGACTTGTCCCCCTACACCCGAATTGAGGTGAGTAACCGTGCTACCATGAGGACCTACTAAGTAGTGGGAACTGGGCATTCCAAATTGGGAGAAAAGCTGGGAGAAAAAAAAAATATGCATTCTATGAGTAAAGAACAGCCCTTTGAATTGTAGGGTAAGAAGAGAGGGTGAATGGTTAAAACGAAATTACAACAATTTCTGGCACAAAAACTACTAATTTTAAAGGTGCACTCAGTAACTTTTTTGTTTGTGTCATCTTGGACTTACACTGACACCTAGCGGTGTGGATGCAGCATTATTGTGATCCTAACATGGCCGCCCCCATGTGGGGACCCTCTCCATGTAGAATAAAAGGTTACTGATATGACTCGAGTCTTCATCTCACATCATCTCGAGTGCTCATTATTTTATATATATATATATATATATATATATATATATATATATATATATATATATATATATATATATATATATTTAAAAATTACCATTCATTTATTTAGGAGTAAAACATTTTTAATGAGATAAATGACTGAGTACACCGTGTGGAGAAACAAGTGACACAGCACTTTTGGCCTCAGATATGTGGCAATTAAATCGTGCTGCCCTTGGAGAGGGTTGGTAATGTAGTGTGAAATTGTATGTTAAGGGCATCGGTTGGGGAGAGACGTCTCAGCTGACATTGCATTTGTCTTCTGGACATTATAAATCACCAGAGTAATTACTGAGTGTGAGTGAGTGTGTGTGTGGGGGGGCGGGGGGGCAAAGAAAATCAAACCCTCCATCCACCCCCAGCTTCTCCTGAAACACAGCTGCTGGTCGCTCTGGAGTTGGCCTTCCAATGCGCAAGCCACAACATTGAAATCCCCATTCCTCAAAAAGTCCTGCTGCATCTGTTGAGTTTAATTGCTCTTCACATTTTCTTACCCGATGCTGGAGGAGATTCATTACAGCGTTAAACTAAGATCGCCCCCATTTTAAAACTGCCCAGATGTTGAGGAAGCCCAAGCGAATTGTCTCACTGGACAGGCAAGTTCATTTCCAATGCAGCTATTTGTAGGAATAGAGCAGCATTTGTCTTGGCCAAAATACTTTAGCTCTGAATGCTTGTGCATTTAACACATTGCAATTATTTTTATTATAATCTTTCTCCAAATAGTAAAAGAAATGGATCTTTAAATCTTTTCTCCTATTAATATTTAAGGCTTAGATTGTGGAGATCAGTGTCCTCACACTACAAACAACGGTGTTACCACAATGCTATTAGTGCTCTCAATCGAAAATATTTGAATCTAAAACAATTTAAAAACTTAATTTTACAGATAAATGTCCCCAAATAAATACTGATCAAATAATTATATTTAAATAATTATGAATATTATATATTGTATAGGCAGCACGGTGGCTCACAGCAAGCCAGTCTGAGTCCCGGCTCACCCAGGGCCTTTCTGTGTGGAGATTGCATGCTCTCCCCGTATTTGCGAGAGTTTCTTTTGGGTGCTCCGGTTTCCCCACAGTCCAAAAACATGCAGGTCTAGTGAATTGGAAATTCAAAATTGCCTGTAGGTGAGAGTGTGTCTTTGTGTGTTAGCCCTGGGATGGGCTCTGGCATTGCCCACGACCCTAACTGGGACAAGCATTTATAGGAGATGGATGGATATTTTTGTATATTTTATTTGTACATCATATACTGTATACAAATGAATTTGTCACTCTGTCGGAGGCAGACATATAGGATTTTTTTTAAGGACACTCTGCTGTCAGTGTGGTTTGTTTCCTGCACAGCTCCACATTGTGTTTACTGCCCCTTGCTGAATGGGTTTAGCAAAAACATTTAGGTGGTACTTCAAGCTTTAATTGCTCCGATGGTAAGAAAATTCCTTATTACTTTCCGGGGCATGATTAATTGATTAAATTTTTGTTTACATGTTATTTTTTTATATAGTTAATCATGCTGAATTAATGCATTAAATTGACCTAAATGCTATATAACAAACTTCCCATCCAACTCTATTTAAAGTCACAGTAAAGTGCCTTGACGAACGCAGTTCTATTTTGGGTATGGGACTGGCCGAAAGGCAATATTAGAAAGACAATATTCTTTTCTATAGAGCCACAAACACACACCCTTATTCATTGTGCTGCTCATGTCAGAGCCACTTACCGGAGAAACTTGTGAAGCAATCTCAATACCTGCCCTGCTTTTCCACTGACTTGATAACCAAACGATGATCTAACTGACTAGATTAATACATAACTTGCCCAAAAACGCACACAGCACATCACGGTCTTTGCTTACGACGAGGTTGGAGCCATTGTGCAAGTCCAATGCAGAGGAATGAGAAGCAAGTAACAAGTAAAAGATCACAATATTGTAATGTCTTTACACATGATACACTTAAAATAAAGAATAAAGAACACTTGCACTGTACATCCCAAGATACTTCTGAAAAATGCCTGCATTTAAAAAAAGAATAATAATTTTTTATCTCCAACCAATTTCTTTGCATCTGAATGATGAAACTTCGAAATGTAAAAATTAGGGCTGTGAATCGATCGAAAATTTAATCGCACAGTTTTCTTTGATTAAACACTATTAATCATGGTACATTAAAATAAACCTAAAAATATTATCATTTATTTACCTTATAATTTGTTTCAAAGAACTTGCAAGAAATTGGTTAGTCGTCATTTATTTTAATAATTTAAAATATTCTTTTTTTTTTTTTTTTGTGAATAGATTTAATTAGAACATTTTTACAGATATAAATATCTGATAAAAGAATATGTTTACATGCCATAAAATCAGTGGACATACTGTAATTAAAAGTTTCAAAATCTATTTATATCAAGATTTATTGTCAAGATAAACTTGTGTACATTGCCAATGCATGAGACACTATACAGTACATACAAATACAGTATAAAACAAAACTGAATGCTGAAGTTTCATTTGGTTCGAAATCTCTAAATTAAACTATTGCAGAAATAAATAAATTATACCTGTTGCAGACAGTCTGAGCACTGATGGAGGGATCGTGTATTCCTAGTGTATCTCGGGCAGTTGTTGTTGCCATCCTGTACCTGTCCCACAGGTGTGATATTTGGATGTACCGATCCTGTGCAGGTGTTGTTACACGTGGTCTGCCACTGCGAGGACAATCAGCTTTTCTTCCTGTCTCCCTGTAGCGCTGTCTCACAGTACGGACATTGAAATTTATTGCCCTGGCCACATCTGCAGTCCTCATGCCTCCATGCAGCATTTCTAAGACACTTCATGTAGATGAGCAGGGACCCTGGGTATCTTTATTTTGGTGTCAGTAGAAATGTCTCTTCAGTGTCCTAAGTTTGTATAACTGTGAATTTAATTGCCTACCGTCTGTAAGCTGTTAGTGTTTTAATGAACGTTCCACAGGTGCATGTTCATTAATTGTTTATGGTTCATTGAACAAGCATGGAAAACATTGTTTAAACCCTTTACAATAAAGATCTGTAAAGTTATTTGGATTTTTATAAAATTATCTTTAAAATACAGTGTCCTGAAAAAGGGGAGTTTCTTTTTTGCAGTTTTATTATTTTCTCTGGCTGGTGTTCAGTCTCTGTTGCGCACATGCTGGGTTTCGCTTTTGACACCGACTAGTTCAGATGACAATGAGTGAGAGTTTTCGGGCAATGAAAGCTTTTTCTGAGCTACCTTATTTACACCCTGAGTTATATAATGTGAAATAAGAAAAAATATATATTTTATAAGTATTTTTTTTAAATTATACCAAACACTTGACCCTCCTTGTTTTTTTGTTTGTTTTTTTTTTTTGTGTGTGTTTTTTTTTCCATTGAGCTATATATGAAACAGGAAATCTTTATAAACACCATCAGAGCTTAGAGTTAAGAAAATAAATAGGGTCACTTTAACAGTATTTCAAGAAAAGTGTTTAGGGCATTTCACTGTAGATGTAAACACTTGTGTAACCTATGTAACTGAATCGGAACATGGCCTCCACAAATATGAGCATCCTCCACTGACTAATTATTCACAATTAAATAAATTTGTGTTTCCACACCAATAATAAAGGTTACTTAAATATAAAAAAAAATGAAATATTTTTAAGTTAATTCTAGAGACTGCACTCACAATTTCTAGCCTATGAAATGTATACAAATATATATATTCATTATAGGAACCCTGATATACATGTATTATGCATTCATGTTTGTGCGTGTAAGTGTGTAATGCATGTAAATATACACTGTTAAACCAAAACATCATCTAAATACACAAATGCCCACACACAGCCTTGACCTGCTGCGGTTTCTGGAACATGCTCCATTATGTTTACGTTCTTTGACATAACAATCCCCACTTGCCGTAGTGTTTGTACAATATACAAGCTGTTGTCATGGAGGCAAGATGAACTTTTGATATTAGCGCATGCTATTAGAACATTTTGTGTAATTGAATTGTTATATATCTACTAATAGGAACAGAGCAGAATTAGATTTCTATACCTGGCTGGTTTAAAAAAAATAAAAAAATCAAATGGTAATTTTCACACAGAACAGTTTTTTTAACTAGTAGGAATATTCAGTTGAACCATTTCTGGTTATATGTAAGCCCTTTAAAACTATTAGAATTAAATCAATCTTTCCAAACCAAACTGGAATATAGTATTATCATACTGGAATATAGTTATTTATATTCACAGATCAGCCGCAACATTAAAACCACCTGCCTAATATTGTGTAGGTCCCCCTCGTGCTGCCAAAAGAGCACCAACCAGCATCACTGATATTCTTCTCACCAAAATTGTACAGAGTGGTTATCTGAGTTATTGTAGACTTATTTAGTTCGAACCAGGCTGGCCATTCTCTGTTGACCTCCCTCATCAACAAGGCATTTCCATCCACAGAAATGCCCTTCACTGGATGTTTTTTGTTTTGAGCACTGCTCAAAATGGACAGTGAGCGGACAGGGCGACAACAGTCTCTAGAATTTCTTCCGAATGGTGCTAAAAATATCCAGTGAGTGGCAGTTCTGTGGATGGAAATGCCTTGTTGATGAGAGAGGTCAAATGAGAATGGCCAGCATACACATATCCTCTCCCAATGAAGATTTATAAGCAGAAGTGCTTTAAGAAATGTAATGAAAATAACCGTAAATTCATGGGCAGTGTTTAAAATATTTACTATTGTAGTTGTGTGTGGTGATGGGGGTGGCCAGCAACGTGTGTGGAGAACATGGCAGAGAGTGTGAGTGCGGTAAGTGTTGGCACCCATGGGAAACCACCTCTAACAGCTGTTTTATGTTTGCAGTGAGAGCGGAAAGTGATTTAAAAGGCGATCCAGCCCACCAGAGGAAAGAGAGTTACACACAGCAGTGTGTTCATGTGTGTGGTCATTGTGTTGAAGCTGAAAAGCATTCTTTAAATTTGCGAGAAAACTAAAGATGCATGTTGGATTGTTATCCATCTCCTGCTTCCTCCTTGAAAGAGTTGAAAACCTTGTGCCAGTGGTGCCGAAACCCGGGAAGGAGGAAGGATACACTGTCATAACGTCCTCGCCTCTGGAAGAAATCAAGTCCCTAGCCAGCATCCACCAAGCACAACACCAGGAACCTCTTGGAGCTGCGGAAGAAGCAGAAGAAGCATTTCGAGGTGCTCCTCCAGGCCCAAGCGAAGGACTGGCTGGTGTTGCGGAGCTTGCTGCCCCAGGAGGGGGCTTCAGCAACGACCCCAGCAGGACCCTATGTGACGCTCACTAAGATGGCACTATAGGATAACACGGAGGCCTTCCTGGAGCTCTTCGAGCACACGGCCAGAGCTCTGAAGAGGCCGTGCTCGCATTGGGTGGTCCATCTGCTGCTGCTGCTGTCTGGGGAACCCCAACTTGTGGCACAACAACTCCCGGACATCAACCTCCTGGAGTATTCAGAGTTAAAGAAAGCCATCCTGCAATGGGTCGGCCGCAGATCGGAACAGCACCGCCAGCGTTTCCGCACACTGCTCGTTTGCCTTAGCACAACAGCTCTGCTACACCTGCTGGCAGTGGTTGCTGGCTGAGGAGGGGGGCGACACCGATGATGCCATCAATCGTGGTGTTGGAGATGTTCATCTCCCAACTGCCAAAGGGGATGACGGAGTGGGTCCAGTGCCACTGTTCGGCATCGCTTCAGGAGGCGATCCTGTTGGCTGAGGACCATATTGCAGTATATCCAGGTGGCAGCTAGCTATTTTCCCTCTCTCTCTCTCTTTATCCCTTCCCTCCCTTCCTGCTCCCCAGAAATGCGAATTCCTTCCCCAAAACTGATTCCCCGGTCCAGTGGGCCTTTCATCCCGCTGGCTTACCGGTCTGCTGGAGCTACAGGAGTCCTGGGCATTTCTAGGACTGATGCCCCATGAGGGAGGTGGAGACATTGGTCTGGGTCCCAGACGTCCCACAGGCTGCCCCTGATCGAGCAGGAGCATACTAGATACCTGTGACTATAAAGGGGGATACATATCAAGCCTTGGTGTATTCAGGTTGTAATCAAACCTCCATTCACCAAACCTTGATTCAATCTGAGGTTTTGGATACAAGCCGGTGAGGGGAGGTAAGGTGTTTGCACGGGGATATTCACAATTACCTGTTATTGACAGTCATCATTCAATTTTGGGGGGAAATGAATAGTGTCGACGCCTCACCCCTGGGTATGAATTGGTTAGCATTTACTGCTTTATTGTGGGAAATCTGTGTGGATGGGTCCTGTAACAAAGTAGCTTGGTGTTGTTTGCGATGCACTTGCAATAATCAGTTAATGACTTAAACGACAGCATTTTTTAATGAATGGAACTCTTAAAGAAACTGCTCTCAGAACTTATTTTCATCCTACCTCTGTATACAGTCTCCGAAGGCAACATTTCCCAGTTTTCAGGTGCAGCCTCTGTCTGCATCCTGCAAGACAACAAGGAACACCCACTACATGACATGCCCACTCCCTGTAAGGCCCCCCCTAGGATCACAAAGCGATTCTATTGGCTGAAGGAACTTTTAAACTCCTATGCATTTGCTGTATGATTCTATCAAATATGAATAACTTTAAAATTATATCTCATATATCTTATTATTAAACTGGAGATATAAATGGTTAAATTAAACATTTCTCTGTTCTGTTTTCCCCACATCTCTCACAAGCTAACCGGTTATCCTATTACCTTAGCATAGCTTTTTTTTGCTCCATTTAATTTTCATCACATTTCTCCTCACTGTCGCCACCTTGTGATATGGCAGAATGATTGTATTATATGGAACTTTTAAGCTGCGGTATATTGAATACTTTTACAAAGATTTTAGTTTTAATCTCTGTGGTAAGGATTAGGTATAGAAATAGGATTAAGGTTAGGTTTAAGGGTAGGGTTAGGTGTAGTTGAAGCCAGGGTTAATGCTGGACTCCAAATAAACACAAAAAACACTGTGTGAGTGTGATCCCAATGTAGCAAGTATTAACATTCCACTGGTTATTTGAAGCGACGTAACTTGTAGTGGTCGTGCCTTGTAGTAGTCTTGCAGATCAGCAGACAGACCCTTCTTTGAGCTCCAGATTTTTGGGTGAAATGTTTTGTGCCAAAAGTGAGATGTATTTTTAGTTGTAAATTAAGTCAACAGGAATGCATATATAATTAACTTTACCCCCTAATCCAAACCCCAACCCTAAACCTAACCATCAGTGGAGTAAAAATGCAGTAAAACCCCCAACCCTAATTTTTTTAATTTGGTGTGTAAAACAGCCAGCATTTTTAAACAGACATGAATGATACTTCAAATCATGTGGCTTGTTGAGAAGAGGTGCTATTACTTTTCCAAGTGAAAGTTATAACGATGTTTGCCTGGCAGACAATGAAATCCCCCCAAAGACTTACACTGAAAGAGAAACCCAAGCAATATTAGGGACTAGAATACAGAGTTTCTTTTGACTTGGGTCAGTAAGCATCTGTAATGTAGCCAGCTGGTATGTGATAGTTGTGCAGTGAGTAAACCTCACTCTCCTGGCCTTAAGAGATGCACTAGCGGCTGAGGCTAGAGAGGCCAAGGCATTTATACCCTCCTTGCCAGTGCGTCCAATTCCTATGCCGGGGATAGCCAGTTCGAATGCCGGGGATCGCCAGGGATCGCCAGTTCGAATCCGGCTCGGGGCGAGTTGAGTAGGACCGGTAATACTGGTGCCGTGACCCGGATGGGAGTGAGGTTTAGGGGGGTGAGCATTAACCAGCTGGTACGTGATAGCTGTGCAGTGTGTGTAAACCTCACTCTCCTGGCCTTGAGAGACGTACTAGCGACGGAGGCTAGAGGCCATGGCTGTTATAGCCTCCTTGCTAGCACGTCCAACTCCCATGCCAGGAATCGCCGGTTCAAATCCAGCATGTTGCTATGCAGTGTGTAAACCTCACTCTCCTGGCCTTAAGGTATGCACTAGCGACTGAGACATTGTTCCATGCCTGCCAAATATTGAGTGATCCAAACATCATTTGCAGCCTGAAACTTTTGATAGGAAGTTTGGATTGAATGCACATAGCTGCATAGAGAGCTATAGGATGCTCCCTTGCTACCTAATTAGGGAATGACTTAACTTCCAGTGTGCTGTCTGTCTGCACTGGTCTCAGAACAGTTTGAAATGGACCTTATTTTCATCCTAACGCCATATACAGCCTCTGAGAGCAACATTTGGACATCAGCTTTTGGATGCATCCATTGATTCTCAATGAGAAAATGCACTGTAAATATAGGATATTTTCAGAAAAAAATTAGTCTGTAGTCCATGTATGTGGTCGTTATGTTTAACATCGTGCCTTTTCGTGATAAATAGATTCCAATTTAAAAAAGGCATATTGGATGACACCAAAGAATCTTTTGACTCAAACAGGTTTCAATATAAAAACTTTATTAGGTTTCTTACCAGATGTAGTTTTGTTGGAGTTCCTCCCAAAGACAAATTCATCTGTGATCGACGCCATGTTGTTTGGAAACAAGACTACATACGTCAAAAGTTTAACCCTTTACTGACAGCACAGAGTCTCCTGCACTGAGATCAGATGGTTTAAATTAAATCAAATTATGAGTTGCATATAGTGAAGCCAAAATACAGCATCTACACATGTGGACGCGGGGTCACAAAAGGTTAAATCAACAAAACCTACCTCCCTACCCTAAACCTAAACAAAGTGTCACAAAAGCCAATGCAAGATGATAAATGCAATTGTTGAAGGAACCACGTTATTTTGTGGTACTTCTATGATAATTTTGTCTCACTTGTCAACTCGCGTGTTCTTCAGGACTCATAGTCTGGTCCTTTACATTGCTCTATCAGTTGAGCTACTGCACAATTTGATCATACTTGAATAAGCTTGTAAATGTAGTTGGTTATGTAATGCATACATTGAAATGTATCTCCTTACAAGTCATACACTATAGTAAAAGTGTTTAGATGTCATAATATCATCTAATTATCTGTAATGATAATTTGCCATTTTAATCAGGATTTGTGTAAAGGGAATCAAATTCATTGCTGTAGTTGCGCCTCTAGTGTTCATTTCAACAGGAAACTCCCACTACATGTACAACGATGAGCAATGTAAAAATTGTTTTGCAAAAATGTAGGTTTCTATGAGATCAGGTAGGTTACTCTTCTGAACAAACTGAAATCTGAAGTCTGTAATTTTTCGTTGTGCATGTTATGTAGACTAATGAGCCATTATTCATATACTTTTATTATTGTGGAATGATCTATTTTACATAATTTTGCCCTCAAATACACATAAAAACAAAACAAACTTTGATTGGTCACTTCACATGTCAGTCAGTCAGTCTCTTCCTGTCTAAATGGGTGGTTCTTGGCCAGAAAAAGCTCAAATGAAAACCAGTTTGATGTTTAGTCAAAGGTCTGGCTACTCTAGTTGAGACTGGTTGATATACTGACAATTTCGGAAGAAGTTGTGCAACTCTGTACAGAAGTGGTATTTGCCATTTCTTAGAAAATATAAACGAAAATGTTGCTGTCTCGTTGCATGCAACCAATGAATGACCACAAGTCAAAGAAAATGTATCAGTTTAAAATCTGTCTTTGAGTGCTTAGACCACAAAATATTACTTTTGTCCTGAAGAAAAACAGTTTGTTCTTGTGACTGTTGTTTGTGTACTTGTTCAGACACATTGTTTTCTCTATGCATAAGTCAGAAGGACAGTATGTACCCATATTATAAACACAAGAGCAAACCCCATAGCAAATATAGTAAACATTTACATATTTCCAATCAATTTAGAAGGAATCGGGCAGTGAAAATCATCATCTGTGCTAAATAACCTCTTTCAAACTTCAAGCATTGACCCGTCACATGATGTTATGACAATGGTGCAATACTTTTTTTTTTTTACAAAATAAAGAGAAGGTCCATTGCACAAATTGATTTGGGGAAGAACTTCAAAGACTTTTCCCATGATCAGTAACTACAAGCTGTAACATATAGAGGAACATTTGTAAAAACAGTAATATTATCTTAAGCAAACACACAGGGACAGAGAGAGCTCCTTTGTTATTGGCATTGGCTGTTTGTATTCAGAGCAAAGGATGACTAATGTTTCATACTTAACTACTCACAGCTCTCTACATCTTCCTTAAAACTTTTAGCAGAAGGAGTATTGAAAATTACTTTGAATTGCATTAAGGATTACATGGTCTAAACAGGTGTCCAGATGGGTTTAGTCTTTTGCTGCTGTCCACTAATAAACTTTTGTGTATATAAGACCAAAATCTATGACATTTGTCTCAAATGATGCAAATTTGCTTCACAGTTCTTGTATAAAAAAAATAGATTTTTTTTTCTGATATTTATAGGCCATTCATTGTATATTTATGTCACCCAGTGATAATGCAATTCTCAACCTCAATACTAAATCATGTCATTAAAATAACTGAGGATGAATAAATCATATATTGTTACAATTAGAATAATTTCAACCTACAGGGACTACAGTTCTAAGCCAAATTTGGCCCGTACTAAACTTGCTATTCCCTCTGAGCTGGGGTCTCATTTCCAAAGCTGCTGCACTAACATATTATGGATGTAGGCCATTGACGGCACTAATGTAAGGTTGCCAAGGGAATATGTTTGCTTTGGCAGGAGGCCCTAGTGAAAGCATTCAGCTGCCTCTCACCTCGTGTTCCTCCAGTGATCCAGCTCTGTATTAATAAATAGATCATGGTAAACAGATCATCCATTATACACCTCAAGCAAAACAGTGTGGTGACTCCCTTTGCTTTGCCTTTTGATGGGTAAAATAAGTTTGATTCCCTGTATAAAATTGTATCCAGTTTGCAAATACTTTTGGACTCCACAGTGGTTGTGCTAATGTGCTAATATATTGTCAAAGCATTTCAAAGAGACTTTTTTCTTTATTTGATTAAAGACCAATTAATGAAGTTACTGCAATTTGAAGGTTTTTGCAATGAGCAATATATTAGGCCAAAAGAGTATACCAAAGCATATATTATTATATATTAGCATATATTAATGTGAAATACATTAATATAAAAAATTATATTGTGACCAGGGAGGAAAACAGCATGTTTGTGCCAATCAGTCTGTCACCCTTTTGGATGCGCTCTAAGACTCAGTAATAAATTTTTGTTTAGATCTCTGAGACCATTCTTATGAATTACAAAGAAATTGCGCATGTTGAAAAGACTGGAAGTGCCCTTCAATGATACTAAATGATCGGGGGGTGTGTGGCCAATATGATCATATAAAATATATAAATATATATACAGTGCTGTATATTACAATGAATTATAATAAATTAAGTAAAAATAAATAACTACACTTCTGTCTGTCTGTTTATCTATCTGTCTGTCTACAGAATCTATATCTATTTGTCTGTCTGTCTGTTTATCTATCTGTCCATCCATCTATCTATAGAATCAATCAATCTATCTATCTATCTATCTATCTATCTATCTATCTATCTATCTATCTATCTATCTATCTATCTATCTATCTATCTCTGTCCGTCCATCCATCCATCCATCTGTCTATCTATCTTTGTCTGTCCATCTATCTGCCCGCCTGCCAGCCTGCCAGATCTATCTATCTATCTATGTTTAAAAAGATGCAAGGACGAACAGACCCATCCAAAATGACAAACCAATCTAAAAAGAAAGAAAGAAAGAAGATTGATTGAGAATATTACAAGTATGACATGGATATGAACATTTTCAAACTTTAATCTTAAATCTCTTAAAAAGTACGTTTGTAAAGAACGGAAAAATGACGAGACACCTTACACGGAAAAGATCTACAAAGAAAGAGGAAAAAGAAGAAAAAGAAGAGGAATTTCAATTCAGTAAATGATGAGAAATTGCTGAATTAAACATTTGAAGCTGCAACTGTATGTGCCGCTCCGAACTTTGAATGGAAATAGTCTCGGTGACTGTGATTGGTCAGCACCTGTTCACCTCCTTCATCCAAACTGACATGAGTTTGAGGAAACATAGGCAGCATCCATTCCCCTCTGACTCTCATTACGCCTCTGGCATATGCGATACTCCCTTCACCGCATTTACCACTCTGCGGCAATGCAACAGTGAGACAAACGCTCCGCAGAAGAGACATTCCCAGTTTTACACACGCTAACGTCGTCATAACGAGACATGCATGTCAAATATATCACTGGGGTGTTTTTATTATTACTGGCGGTGCGGCAAATAGACGCGACGGATACAAGCAGCGCTCATGACACCTCACAGGAGAGATTACAGAACATCCAGAAGAGAAGACTGTCTCTGCAGAACACAGGTAACAACGGAGCGTTTGCGCAATAAAGTGACTGAATATTCCACAGAGAAAGGAAATCTGCTTCAGCTGTATGTTCTTAGACACATCTAAAAAATATATATATACCTATTTAAATGGCTCGTACCTTAATTTCGGTTGAAGAAGTAGCCGTATCAAACTTTTATATGCTCTATCAAGCAGCTGCATATAGAACAGAAATAGAGACTAATGTATGCATGGTTCATGTATAGGGGAATTCTACTGCAGAAGTGTAAGTGCTGACAACTGTCATGTAACTGTACATTTTCTAACCTTTATATATGAACATGCATGCATTTTTTTTTACGTTTTAAATAATTGGTTTCAAATCGTTCCATAACGCAAATTTAACACGTTCTAATCGTTAAATCTAGAAAAATTTAACACGTTCTAATCGTTAAATCTAGAACGCCATCATTTTCGACCCTTTACAACGATGCAAAAAGTCCTGATAGAGATGACATCATAATCTTCCATTTTCCGTGTCAAATTTAACGGGCATGGAACGTTTTTGAATAATTCGAATGGGCCTATTTGAATTTATGAACGTTCTAAACCACAATGCATCTAAGAATGATGGTTTTGGTCAAATTTACGTTCAAGTGTTCATACATGATACCTTAAATCTAGAATAGTAGTATTTAGTCCCAGAACGATGCGAAAAGTCCAGACACGACCATTAAACATCAACTTTTCGCGCCAAACATAATACACGCTGTAACGTGGAATGTTTTTGAATATTTCGTATATTTAACGTTCTAAATGACAATATATCCAACAATGCACCTTTGAATGATCTGTAACATTTTAATAGCAGTTTTCTTGTTACACAATAACAGTGATTACAAATAATAACATGATAATAACATAAGATTTCGTTAAGCTATTAGCCTATTAGGTTGTCACACAAAAACATACATGCAATGTATGGAAACCATAGTTTGGTTATAAAAAAATAAAACATAAAAACAACATTCATAGAACGTTAGGAATTGGTTCACCAAAAACAACAAATGGAAACCATACACCAACGTTAGGGGAACTTTCTAGGTAGGCTAATTGACACATGTCCACGAAGTTTAATAAAAAAAAAATATTTTTTTTTTATATATATATATATATATTCAAGATTTTAGGTTTATAATGTATATATGTTAAGGGAGAGTATATCCTTCTTGGCCCTGTGACTGGTCACGCATTTCCTTTTAAGTTTTTAACCATTTCTGATCACCCTTTTGCCTTCACTACAGATCATTGTAGCCTTTCAATTAATATGTGATCATAAAAAACTGCATGTATAATAATTTCACTGCTGATACTGCTAGTAATGTCACTAACACATATGTTGTTCATCTGTATAACACAATACACATATGTAAATAAACAGTAACATGAACACTGTAATGTGACAACTTTTTTCATTAGGTGTTCAAAGTTCTCTCTCTCTTTCTCTCTCCGTTCACTAGTAGAGATTCAGCAGTGTCTGGTGAACGCGGGTGATGTGGGCTGCGGGATGTTTGAGTGCTTCAACAACAACTCCTGTGAGATCCGTGGACTACACGACATCTGCTTGACATTCCTACACAATGCGGGCAAATTTGACTCCCAGGTCTGACCACTTATTTACTCTGATCATAAGGAATTTCAAAGCTTTCCACTAGAATACACCAAAATTCTGATATTGGGTCACACCTCACATTACAGTGTTCATGAATCTATACAGTGATACTAATGAACTACGCATAATTAATGTGTAATTATTACACAATGTAATTATTAAAAAAAATTACACAAAATTGCAAAACTGAAAATAACTGTAATCAGGAGCAGCACATCTACATGGGCAGGAAGGGGAGAGCCCCACCTACATCTTCATCCACTTGAAAACATAGATCCATATAAACTGTATTTTTAAATTTCTTGCCATGTTGTATGTTTCAGGCTGAAGAGATAATTTGCTTGCACAAATCTAGTTTGTGGCAAAGAATATGTGAAATGTGGACAGTATATGTTATATAGATATTGATTGTCAGTTGAATTCTTGTAAACTTAATAAGAACCATGCACTTTTTCAAACCAAGAAGTATTTAGGGACTTTATCATGTTTAGAGCATTATATAACAATATATTGTATTATTCCAGGATTGTTTTTATATTAAAGACAATGTCTTTAATTGGTCTGTTTCACACACATACACACTTTTCAAAAACCTGTTAGAATGCTGCTTATGTGCTTATATGGCCACATAATCAGCTTTTTCCAGGAGAAACCTAGGTGTGTAAAACCGCTTTCTCTTGATCACTTAAACAATGTAAGGAAATTGGCGTTCTCGTTTTCATGACGTTTCAGAATGCTGCTTTCTGCAAAATCTATAGAATAACCGGCTTTCTTAAGTGCATGTAAACATGGTCATTGAGACACGTTGGGGCAGAAATTCATCTGCTCATAAAAGTAGTGCCAAACCAAATGTAACTTTAGTATTAGTGCGTGCCAGAAGTGTGACAGATTGTGAACCTGACAAGCATTATCAATAAACATCTGTATAACAGTGTGTCATTTCTACTGCAAAATCAAGACAAATTGGTCATCAAACAACTTGGTCCTGATAAGCCAGAAATAAAAAAATTGTTTGGTAATCTAAAGATAAGGGGAGGTGATAAGACATTGTATGTTGATAGATTGTATGTCAAAAAGCCTTGGTTCTTGAAAATTTGTTTCACATTTACCGTGATTTAAAACATTATTATCATTATAAAACATGCAGAAATCTTCAAATGGCATGTAGAAGTTATTCTTCTCTCCTCCTCTCTGGGGTTTTTCAACACTTAATAGCATGTAATAACATTTGATTTAGATTTTGATCTACAATAAGTGAGCATTTTAAGATAATGCATTCTTATTTAGAATATTAGAATCAACATTATGTTCTATGGGTTCCGCCTTGTTTTGGAATAATGCTAGGACACATATTGTGTCACTGCGTTTGTGTTTAAATAATGAGTTGAACAATGTTAAAAAAAAAAAAAAAAATTGAATCTGCCCCACCTATATCTGTGGTCAAGAGCTGCTACTGACAGTAATTTTAAAGACTATTTACTACATAATTCACAAAAAGAAAAAAACAGGAAATGTGCACTATTCATTCACAAGGATGTTAGTAGATTTTGGATCACTTCTGTTAATTTGCCAACTGGGCACACTTATCAGCTGATAAAATAATCTTATAATGTCCAAATATTGGCCGATTATTAACTGTCATTCCAATCAATTTAAAGAAGTCATGGCAACCTGAGTTGAAACAGTCTGAAGGTCTGTGCCAAATTTGGTTGATATAGCTTGAAAGCACATGTAGGAGCGGTTTTAATTAATCATTTTGGTCTATAGAATAAAAGTTTGTTGGATTTGTCAAGCCAAAATTATTATAGTGCCACGTAATATGGCCATAGTAACGTGTGATATGGACACTAAATATTAAGACTAAGGTTCTAGTGATATCTAGCATACTTTCCATTTGAGTACTACATAACTGAGAGAAATTTAATTAGACATACTTCAGCTGAAATCAATGTCGTCAACATTTTGCCATTACTTGCATGTTCTAACTGCTATCTTCTGCATTACCACAGGGAAAATCATTCATCAAAGATGCTCTGAAGTGCATGGCCCATGGACTGCGCCACAAGTTCAGCTGTGTCAGCCGCAAGTGTCTGGCCGTTAAAGAGATGGTGTTTCAGCTGCAGCGGGAGTGTTACGTCAAACACAACCTCTGCGCTGCGGTAAGAGAGAACATCAACGTCATGGTGGGGATGATCCACTTCAAAGACCTGTTTCCCAAAGGGTGAGGTATTCAATAACAGAGACAACGTCTACAGAATGTCAATGAAAATCTACTCAAGTGTGTTTAACAGTATATAGTGTAATAATAACCCCATTCAATCACTTGTCAAGTGCAGTTGTAATTGCTGTTGACACATTTTCTATTGAAATAGGACATTGGAGTGGAGTTTTCAGATATAAATGAGGCTGCTCGTTGCACAATAGTCTTTGTCTTGGCAACATGGCGCATTCTAAAAGAGTGCCAGCATCAGCAATCTGAAGAGTCACAGAGCTCATGTCCAAATCATTATCAAAGGACAAAGATTATTTACTCTAGTATAACTAGATGATACATTGTTTAAATGTATCTTTCATATTGCCTACACAATGTGTTTTCAGTAAGTATGTCTTTATGTGATTTGACAGCTTGAATGAAAGACCTATTCATGGCTACATACAGTGAAACTGCATAATTAACATCACGCAGTTACACCAGTTTCACCAACCTGCAAACTCATCAACGTCGCTTTCTTCATTCTTGAAGTACAAAAACCTTTGTAACTTTGGTCTGCCATCTGCACCGCTTCAGCTTGTCGTGTGTGTGTGTGTGTGTGTGTGTGTGTGTGTGTGTGTGTGTGTGTGTGTGTGTGTGTGTGTGTGTGTGTGTGTGTGTACGCGCGCGTGATTCAGTAAATGTTATATTGTCCTCTTGTGGTCTCCCAAAAATATTACACCAGACTGTTAAACGGAGGTCAACTGAGTGAATTGGAAAGCATGCCAACTGGGCTTCTAATTTAAATGTTGGCTAATTTTAATATATCTAAGCCTAAAAAATATATAGATAAGGTGCCAATCGATAATCAATATTTTATGACATCCATAATAAATACCTTTTGTAGCATTGATGAAACTGGAGAGGGAATTTCCATTTTCCAGCATGCTGTGCATGAGACTGGATTACCATGGCCGATGTGAGGAAAACTCTATGTAGAGTCAACCTATGGAAGGCTGCTGGACCAAACATCATTCCTGGCAGAGTGCTCAGAGGATGTGTAGACCAGCTGGCAGATGTTCTTACCGACATCATCATCATCTCTCTGAGCAGCGCTGATGAACGTGCTTCAAGGCCACCACCATCGTCCCCATGCCAAAGAAGTCTTCAGTGTCCTTCCTCAATGAACCTCTATCCCGTTGCACTCACACCCATCATCATGAAGTTCTTCGAGAGGCTCGTCATGAGGCACATAAAGACCCAGCTGCCCACCTCACTTAACCCACTGCAGTTTGCATATCATCCAAACCGCTCAACAGACGATGCCATCGCCACCACCCTCCATCTGGCCCTCACCCACCTAGATAAAAAGGACTCTTAAGTTCGAATGCTGTTAATAGCATTCAACACAATCATTCCTCAGCACCTGATTGGAAAGCTGAACCTGGACACCTCCCTCTGCAACTGGATCCTGGACTTTCTGACTAGGAGACCTCAGTCAGTCCGGATCGGGAACAGCATCTCCACCCCCACCACACTGAGCACTGGAGCCCCCCAGGGCTGTGTGCTCAGTCCACTGCTGTTCACTCTGCTGACTCACGACTGTGCAGCAATGCACAGCTCGAATCACATCATCAAGTTCGCAGATGACACGACCGTGGTGGGTCTCATCAGCAAGAATGACGAGTCAGCATACAGAGAGGAGGTGCAGCGGCTAACGGACTGGTGTAGAGCCAACAACCTGTCCCTGAATGTTGACAAAACAAAAGAGATATTTGTTGACTTTAGGAGAGCACATAGTGAACACTCTCCGCTGAACATCGACGGCTCCTCTGTGGAGATCGTCAAGAGCACCAAATTCCTTGGTGTTCACCTGGAGGAGAACCTCACCTGGTCCCTCAACACCAGCTCGAATACCAAGAAAGCCCAGCAGCGTCTCTACTATCTTCGAAGGCTGAGAAAAGCACATCTCCCACCCCCCATCCTCACTACATTCTATAGAGGGACTATTGAGAGCATCCTGAGCAGCTGCATCACTGCCTGGTTTGGGACTTGCACCATTTTGGACCAAAGACATTTACACAATACGCTGCATCCGCAGAGCAACCAGCATTGTGGATGACCCCACACACACACTCTTCACCCTCCTGCCGTCTGGCAAGAGGTACCGAAGCATTCTGGCCCTCACGGCCAGACTGTGTAACATCATCTTCCCCCAAGCCGTCAGACTCCTCAATACTCAGAGATTGGACTGACACACACACACACACACACACACACACACACACACCTGTACACCATCCAAATTTTGCACATGTCCAGAGTTGCACTTTAATTCATTGTCACTTTATACCTGGCTTCTACCTCAATAACTGCTATGTCCATAGAACACTATTTAATAGTATGTTTGCATTTAGCATTGTAGAAAGTGTCATTTTTTGCACTACTCCGATTACAAATGTGTACTGGTTGGCGCTGCACTGTCTCTTACTGTGCCTATTGTCCTGTTCCTTTTAGCAATTTATTGTACCGTCCCGTACTTTGCACACATTTGCACGTGCACTTTATGTAGAAATGTTATTTAGTCTGTGTAGTCTCATGTGGTTCTGTGTTTGTCCTATGTTGTTTTATGTAGCACCATGGTCCTGGAGGACCGTTGTCTTGTTTCACTGTGTATTGTACTAACTGTATATGGTTGAAACGACAATAAAAACCACTTGACTTGAGTGAACAAATGTTAAAATTAAGAGTTATGTTTTGCATTTTTGAGCAAGATTTGTTGATGGTTATTGTTCTGTTATATTGGTAAAAGAGTGCTTAGGTTGAGGATGGAATTTAAGGTTCAAATGATGTTTGATTGAGTTCTGTTTAGCTCCATTTAACTAAATTATGTTGGCTCAATGAAAATCACTTAAGCTGAATGAACGAAATTAAAAACTTTCTCAAATGTAATTAATGGTTATGCCTTAACCATGCCTTAAAGGGGTCTGAATACTTGCTGAATGCACTATATACTGTATATTATAAATGCTATTTGTTCCTCAAGGTGGCGGTATTGATTTAAATTTAGCATTGGTATTTGATGAAGAATCGACATGGAAGTAAACTTTAGCAAGTACAGCACATGAACTGTATGACATGACTATTATCATTTGGGTGTGCTACTGGAATTATGCAAGTTGTGCATCTATTTAGACTTAACGGGTCTTTCATACATTTGCGAGTAATTTGCGCATTAAATGGACCTTCTCTAAAACTTTCATCAGGATTCACAAACGTGGCGTACACCCCAGATGTTAGTAAAACATGCGTATGTTTATGAATTCAAAATATTTGTAAATAGGGAGCATGTGCACGATTCATTCACAATTATCATGATCTTCCCCATGAAAACGCCATATAAAGAAGGCACCAGACTCGCTAGTAAATGCTTTTTACATATATGCGGGACAGTAATGAAATTGTTTTTATGAATGAAGTGCATTCGCATCGAGGTTTTATTTAGCAAACACAATAGCGTCTCAAAGAAAGTGAGGAACTTGCTGCCACTGCATGTTTTTGCCATCATCAGAGGCACTTTTATGAATTAAACAGTTCAAGAGGCCAATAAAAATGGTTTGATATGAAGCTTTAGTGTAAAAAATGTTCAGTTCCTTCTGGCAGGAGGTCATCCACCACAAATGAACCTTTTCTGCTTCTGTTTTTTTGACTGAAATGCTGTAAACTTTGCATGCTACAACAGTGTGCGGGTATTTTCAGTTTTTCCCCAGTTGTACTGTGTACGCCCCTGTCTGCGATGTGTTTTTTATGGGTTTAACAGCATTAGCATTGGCCATATGTTCTCAACTGAATGTGATTTATCGATGCCTATACTAAATTATGAAATCTAAATTATAGAACTTATATCATATGAAAAAAACTGTCCAACCAGTCACATTAGAGTGCATTAATTGAAACTTTGGTAATAAAAAGCATAAATTTGTGGTTATTATAGTTTTACTACAAAGACCATGGTATTTGTAATAAAACCATATAAGCACAGGAATTACCATGGTTAATCTAGTAAAACCATGGTACTATATGGATACAGTATACTGTATTTAAACCATAGTTTCCGCTAACATGGTTATTTAAAATTTTCATAGTTACTACAATATCACTATAGTAAAACCATGGTTTCTTCCAAAAAAAAAAACATGGTTAGCCTTTAACAAGTAGCCTTCAATAGTAAAACCATAATAACCACAAAATTATGATTTTTATTACCATGGTTTTTGTTTTTTTATATTAAATTTAATGCGAAGAAACGCAAAACTATTTTAGGAAAAAATGTTCTGGCTCCGTAAAACACAACACTAACTCGCATGTTCAGACATGTTCAGACAAAACCTGTCAAAATACTCAATAATTACATGGAATAACCTTGGTTTTACTTCCCTAACCTTCCCGAAAGGCCCCATGTGGAGTTGGTGAACATCCTGTTGGGCTGTGGCGAGGAGGTGCGCGAAGCCATCGGCCGAAGAATACAAACTCAGTGCGAGCAGAACTGGGGAGCTCTGTGCAGGAGTCTGAGTCTCTGTACCATTGGAAAGATGAAGGGCCAGGCCAGTTCCACACTCTCCCCTCCCTCCGCCCCAGACACCACCACCCCAGTGGGTGCAAACGCCAACTCCCTCCCCCCTGCAGGCCTGGTTCTCCCCAAGTCTGATGTGGACACAGTTTGGACTCTCACAGAACGAGATGAAGGTGAAAATCAGAGTCAGTCCTCAGGTCCTCAGTCTAAAGACAATGTCTCTGATGCTGAAAAAGAGCTCAAGAGATCTTTGAACGCCACCAAAAGGAGGTGAAGGGAAGGTGCGCCTCAATGCCTTTAGCCATACAAAACGGCTCTCAAATACTCTAAGGACATATAAGCTGCAGTTCCCAGTGACTCTAAAGGGCTTTTCACACTATGCTAAACACTGAGTTAACATTGTTTATAACCTTGTTTATGAAACCCTGCTGGGATGATAAACCAGGATTACATTAACCCAGGGAATAACCCTGGTGTGAAAAGCCCTTAAGAGTACCAGTGATGACAGGGTATTTCAAGGTGATGTTACAGTAGGGAGCTGCCATTGGTCAGTATGCTACATGTGTTTTGGTTTTGGTTTGATTTAGTTGTCATTTTGTGTAACATGAACTGGTACAACAATATTTGACAGATTTTGCAATATTTCAGTGGTATATCACCCAGGAAATGTGTTTGTGCAGACGTTTCAGAATGCTTAGATTGAGTCTGTCTGATTGTGATTCTGATTTTTTACAATTATAACAAAAACAGGGTTTTGTATTATTTGTGATGACATCATTCCATGAACTCAGTCTTCTTTGTATCAAAACTATTTGTGTGAATCTTACAAAAATATTCCCAGGTCACCCCAAAGGCATTACGACAAATACTACTGTGCTATATAAATACTTGACAAATGAAAGGAATGTTCTGGGTTGAATAGAAGCATTTGTGGCGTAATGTTGCAAAAATTGCAGTTAAAGTGAGGCACTTTGGGGATGTCTTGTGTGAAATGAATTTGTCACTGAATCAACTATCAAAAGAAAAATTGAATCCTTTAAAATGTGTATGTGTACAGACCTACAAAGAGACTTTAGTAGAGGTTTTATGCATTATAAGAACAAAGCAAATCTATAATTTCCCTATAGTTTATGAGCTGCTGAGCATGACTTTTATCAAAATTCAACAGTAATTGTCTTATAATAATTATTATAATTATTGAGTTTCAATAACATCTGTACATTTTCATGTATAAAAATACGTGTCTACATATCTATAGACTGTCTGACTGACAACCTATTACCTAAGGGTTGTTTCGGCTCATGAAACTCATCTATGATTGGCTGGATGGTTGCTCTGTCAGCCCAAAGTAACAAAATGCAAAGATTGCTAAATACAAATCCACCATTTGGACTCTGTATTGCTTTAGCTTGGAAAAGTGTGAGGACCGAATCACTTTGTGTCCCCCACCTCCCCCCTGGCTGCTACGCCCTTGGGTCCGTTCCAAAAATTAGAGAGCTGCCTTGCTATCTCCATAGGCAACTGTCTTCTATGGCAGCATCCTTACTGAAATGATGCCTCATAAGACACCGATTTGGACCGCTCTTCATAGACAGCATGCAAGTAGCTCTCCTCACAAATGAAGCACGCGAGACTCGACTCGCAACTGATTTCAATACAGGTGACGCGAGAAGAACAATGTGAAACTCTGAGCATAAATACTCATAGCAAACACAGATTTGGGGTAAAATAGTAATTTTTATGATATTAAACAACTTTCTAAATACATTTCAGTATTGAATGGATTACGTATATTATAAAAATGTATCTCGATTCGTCCGTGTGGCAGAAGCGGGAACTGGAGTGAACGATCAACAGAACTTTAATTTCAAACTCAGATTTAAACAGTGCAACAAAATGTTGATGCACACACACAGACACGTGTGTCTCTCTCTCTCCCAAACTGGCATCTCTGGCACATCCTTATCACCCTCCCGGCTGATTCAGCGCTGGGCGTGCATCCTCACGGCCTGGCCACACCCTCCTCCTTGCCACAGTCCACCATCTTGGATTTATTTTTCCCCGCGGAAAGATTCATATGATGCTACCTTTAAATTTGTCCAAAACGAGAGATCTCAAGAGGCAACATAATTAAGATACCTTAATTATTGGAACACCCTTCGTGTCGGGAGCGCGCCTATCATGTCTAAAAATGCTGCCTCCGGAGGACGCTCACTAGGCTTTGGAACAGACCCACTATTTCAAAAGTGTTGCCACAAACAACATGCATGTTAACATGATTTTAGTATGATAAAATCACTTACTAACCTCTTCTGTGTTACGTTATATCCAATGTTACAACTGTGTTGTCATGGTGGCAACCTCTGTAACCCTGGTTTTGGATATAACTTTACACAGTGATCTTATCAAGCTAAAATCATATTAACTTGAGTCATTTTTATGTCTTGTGGCTATACTTTTGAAACAGTGTTTATTGTATTTGTGGACTGGCCCCATTGACTTCAATTGTAAGTGCCTCACTGTAACTGCAACTTTTAATTGTATTTTTTTGTGGAAATCAACATTAAGCCATAAATTCTGCTAATTGATCTCAAGTTGTATTGAACCCAGAACATTTCTCTAAATAATATGTAATTATTATAATTTTTTTTACACTACAGTTATGAGAATGAGACCTTTTTGCATAACTCTAATGAGAAGCCGTCAGGAAAATAATATCACAATCTAACTGGTTCTTAAACCAGGCCCAATTTTCAATAAGCAAAGTATAGTTTCATATCCCTTACTTTTGGGATGACATATGACTCACCCAGACATCTACTCGACAGGTCTTGTGAGATTCCGTGGAAGTATAGGGCACAAAACAGGTACAGCCTTAAAGCAGCAGAAATAAGCTCTTATATGACATGTGTTTCATGCAGCAGAGGTGCTCAATCTCAGTCAACTGCAATGTTTCTGTCACCAAGGCAATGTGACGTATATCTAATATATATTATATCAGATATTCATGCTTAGACATTTGATGAAACTATGCCTTCCTAGAAAGAGTAGTCACATTTTAAAACATGATATAATAGACAGAGCATTGATTTTGGACCTACCTCATTTCTTTAACATGCACCTATACTGATATAATGTACTGTACATGTATAATAGATTGCATAAAACATTAGAATGTGTCCCCATATTTTCACAAGGCAACTTGGAAACTTTTCCCCTGCTGTTTCAATGAATATCTTATATAATGAGTTTCACCTACTGTTGCACTCGTGTACACAGTAGTGTGACAATAAAGTGATTTGATTTGATTATATATATATATATATATATATATATATATATATATATATATATATATATATATATATATATATACACGTGTGTGTGTGTGTGTGTGTGTGAGTGTGTTTTTTACATTTATTTTAATTTCTCCAAAGTAATGCATGACAATTAGCATGTGGTCTTTTATTTTTAAATCAACTTCATTACAGCCATTATATAAAGTCGTTATCCAAGTAATTTTTATATAAATGCTTGTACTATTTATTTTTGTTCTTTAACTGTTATTTTGTTTATCAATTACTTACATTTTTATTTGTATCAAAGTAATCAAGTGTATTCATATAAAAAATTAATTAAAAAGAATTCACAATACTTTTACCTTGTTTTCACTTATTTTGAATTAGAACATTCATGACTGGAAAACAAGATCTCTGCTTTGGCAAGTCATAATTATGAGAAGAAAAGTCATAATTACTTGATTAAAAGTCATAATTATTAGATTCAAAGTCAATTATGACCGTCATATTTATAATGTAAAAGTGACAATAATGACAAAGTCAAAATTTTGGGATACTAACTCATAATTATACCTTTTTATCTAAAAAATTATGACTTTGAATTGGTAACCCTTTATCGTGATTTCAAGCTCGATTACATCTCCTATATCGCCATCTAGCACTCCGCACATGCGTCAAGCACTAGGAAGTGTAATCGAGCTTGAAATCATGATCATGCCTAGAGACTGCAATTGTCTACTGAGGCGGAACACTGCTGTCTTTACCAGACACGGGTGGAATGTTATGGACCCTGCACGACAGCCGTTGCACACCGTCTCCAGTACGCGAGCGGGGTCTGAGCTGGGGTGTCAAACCTAATTTTTAGGGTGGCAGCTAAGGCGGCTCTGCTTTGCGTCGGTGGCTCTTCGCCTCTGCATCGTGCATTTTAAATAATTGAACACACACCTAGCCGTGGATTATCCCACACACACACACACATCCATAAACAAAAAGCTCTATTTGAAGTCAACTTCTGGTTCAAATCTAGTCATACAAATATGGGGGCATCCTTGTACAGCCCCAAACAGGCACTCTGTAGCCTATGAATGTAATGAACAGGAGGAACTCTAAAATAATGCTCAGTTTCCATTTACAATTTATATCCAGTCTATAAAGTGCAACATTTAATGGAAAATAATCATTTGTGTAGTAACCCCCCCCCCCCCCCCCCCCCACACACCCTTTGTCATTACCGTAATAATGCATCCACTGTAATATAGAAGATTTAATTAATACAATTATACAACTGTAATACAAGTGCAACAAATACTAAATTATTTACAATTAATATATATATATATATATATATTTTTCTGCAATACAATAATGGAAAAACAAATTATATATATATATATATATATATGTTTTTGTTTTTTTTGCATTAAGAGCACTGCTAATTTTAATCTTACTAATCCTAAAATAAACGTATTTTCTTTAAGCAAAACATTTGTATTAATTTTTTTGGGGAGTGAAATGTGACCTGGACATGTTCTTCACAAGTTTCAATGTGATTAAAACCCTAGTTTTAAATTAATTTTCTTTCAATTCTAATGTGCTGTATACAGGACATTAAGTATTTAAGCAACTATTATAAGAAGTGGCTGCATCTTTGTTAAATTCATAAGGCACAGACGTCTTGCAGCAAGGTTTTTCTGAAGTTTATGCAGAGGTTACCCATCAGGGTCTGGAATATTACAGAATTAACCTGAGATCAAAACATTCTATTCTTACCCAAACAACAAAGTTGATTACAGATATTACAATATTTTCACAAAAGCTAAAAATATGCAAATGAAATGGAAACGTAATCCTTAATACTAACATTGGAAATGAAAATGCTGCCGCATCTGCACTTATTTCCTCTTGAAAATCTAATTCTAATTTCTGCACATAAAATACCACTTTAATGTCCTGTCTTATTGTCCTAGAGAATTTTCAAGCCAGTTAATATGGACTAAATAGTTAAATATATTTTGTATGTAAAAGATTGAATTTGCTCAGCAACTCCCCTGGCAGAGAATTCTTCATCCACAGAAGTTATTTTGAAGTTCACGCCGGGTATGCTGTGATAAATGTGAGTCAAATTGGGCTGAAACCTTCACGAGTGAGTTATGGAAAGCAGTGGGTTGAGTTTCCTTTTCCACTAAATAAAGGGAAAGAGTCGCTTTTTCAGGATGTAGAGCACAGTCGCCAGAAACAGAGCGAGAGCTAAAAAGATCAGCAGTTTGTCGGTTAGTTCGCGCCGATTGTATTTTAGGATGAGCTTCCTCCCCAGATGGATGGTGCCCGTCATAGACTTAAACTCTTCATTCGTCTCTTGCACAGTCCTTGAAGATGTAGCTGGAAATGGAAGCATTGGAGAAAATAAATACAAACATGTAAAACACAATAGTCCCCACCATTTTACAGGAATAGTTTACCCAGAATTCAAAAACATTCTGTCATTACTTACTCACCCTTATGTCATTTCAAATCTGTTTGCTGTTATTATTATTGTAAAACAACGAATTGTTGAACAATCTTTAGGCAGCTCTTAGCCATACAAAGAGAGTTCATAGTGACCACATCTTTTAAGTTTTAAAAAGGACAAAAAACACCAGAAACATAGTCTAATGCACTATATTCCAAGTCTTCTGAAGCTACGCATTAGCTTTGTGTGAGGAACATACCGAAATGTTCATATGGCTTCACAAATCGCAAGGATATTAAAATAATTTTGTGTGCGTTGTTGTTTGGTAATTTATACAGTTGCAAGTAAAAGTATGTGAACCCTTTGGAATTAGCTGGTTTTCTGAATGAATTGGTCCTAAAATGTGATCTCATCTTCATCAAAGTCACAAGTATAGACAAACACAATGTGTTTAAGCTAACAACACAAAAACAATTCTTATCTTTCATGTCTTTATTAAAAACATCACTTTAAACATTCACAGTGTGGATTAGACCTGCACAATGTTCAGAGGGAATTTTGGACCATTCTTCCTTACAGAACTGCTTCAGCTCAGCCTTATTCTTTATATGTCTGGTGTGAATGCTCTTTTGAGGTCATTCCACTGCATCTCTATTGGGTTAAGATCTGGGCTTATGAACAGATATGTTAACCAGTTCCAATGATTCCTTCAAATCTTACATGTTTTACCTCATTGAGCATTCTGCAGTGTGCCCTTTGACTCATCTTGTCTGGACAGCCACTTCTAGAGAGAGTATCCATAGAATTATATCGTCTCCATTTATACACATTTGTCTAAATTTTTCCAACCTAGACTGTGAATGTTTAAATTCTGTATTTAATATTTACAAGACAAATACAATAATATATAAAATGTGTGTTATTAATTAAAACAGATTGTGTTTATTCATTATTCTAATTTAGATGAAGATCACATCTAGATATGTCCGCCTAGATGTCAAGCATTAGACACATATTATTAAAAAAAAATATATTGGATTAATCTGAGGGGGGAAAAAAGGTGCGACTTGGTTTGTGTTTCTGTTGTGAGAAAAATTGTTTACCCTTAACCAAATTTGGTGCATAATGATTTTTTTTTTTTTAGAACTTCTAAATTTTGACATGTAAATTTCAAAACATTTTAATTATTTTTCAAAATCCTCAGCTTCTCAGATTTTGGGCCAGAGTTAAATGTGTTGTGGTAATTAACATTTTTCTGGACATGCTCCAAAAAATGTTTTCCAAAAAGAAATGAAATATGTCTTGATTATTCAGTTTACAATTATTTCAGACATCCTATTTCATGCTCATGTGAGAATTACCTCTGTTCAGCATATGGGTTTGGAATGAAATGAGGGCGAGTAAACGATGACAGATTTTTTTTTTTAATTATTCTTTTATAGTGTTACTTAAACTCATTGTTAAATTATGATTTTTATTTTTTAAAGCATTTCATATCCAGCAATTAATTTTTTCCTTATATACGAAATGTCATGCTATAATAATGAGCCACTTCCATGTGACACTGATGATATTGGGCCCTATGACATAGAGTGTATAGACTCTTTTACCTAAAGTGCCAATGGTCTCTTTACTCTGCTGCACCTGCTGTGCCATCATACGACTGATGCCCATCAGACTCTCTGTGATGTCACTGGAAGTCTGCACAAGACTCTCCTTAGTGGCTTTCCTGAATCCAAAGCAACATGATGAATTAAATAATTGTAAACTAAATTAATTTATTTAATAAGTCTCTGGAATCCTTGATTCTTATTGATGTAACAAGTGGGATAATGTACAGTCAGAATGTGAAGAACAGTTTCACGGGCATGACTGATCCAACAACAGCAGCTGTAAGCAGTGTAATTTACCGCTGTCTCACAGAGTCACCCCCCTGAAGCAGTTCATCTTTCTCCAGGTTATCAATGGCCAGCTTACAGGCCAGATTGGCCTTTCTCCATGCCATCTGGTTACTGAAACAGAGGTAGTGATTATATTTTAAAATATAACATCTAAACAAAGTGATAAGAAAAAGATTATACCCAATGCAAACCAAACAATTTATTGTTTCTCTAACCTTAACATCTGCTTCCGATGGCATTCAGTTTCACTCAAGATAGCTTGCTTGTCTGTCTCTCTGTCCTGTTCTTTAGCCATCTGCTCCATGTCCTTTTAAGGAAACATGTTTATTTTTGTAAGTTACTTGAGCAAAATTGTGTTACTAACAGCAATGATCATTTCAATGAGCATGTTTCATTGTAAAAATCCAGAATTTTGTTCTGGGGTAATATTTACTACTGATGTTTTCAGAGTTTATCATAAAAGAGGTGACCTACAACCAAAAGACAAGTTCTGTTATGTATGTAGTACAGCCCTCACATTTTTGTAAATATTTGATTATATCTTTGCATGTGACAACACTGAAGAAATGACACTTTGCTACAATGTAAAGTAGTGAGTGTACAGCTTGTATAACAGTGTAAATTTGCTGTCCCCTCAAAATAACTCACAGCCATTAATAATAACTCAATGAACTGTAGCTCCCAGTGCCGGCAGCACTCATGCAGCCCCAGACCATGACACTTCCACCACCATACTTGACTGTAGGCAAGACACACTTGTCTTTGTTCTCCTCACCTGGTTTCCGCCACACACGCTTGACACCATCTGGATCAAATAAGTTTATCTTGGTCTGATGGGACATGGTTCCAGTAATCCATGTCCAGTAAACACAGCTGCTCCCCATTCACACCTGAGACCTTGTAACACTAACGAGTCACATGACACCGGGGAGGGAAAATGGATAATTGGGCCCAATTTGGACATTTTCACTTAGGGGTGTACTCACTTTTGTTGCCAGCGGTTTAGACATTAATGGCTGTGTGTTGAGTTATTTTGAGGGGACAGCAAATTTACACTGTTATACAAGCTGTACATTCACTACTTTACATTGTAGAAAAGTGTCATTTCTTTAGTGTTGTCACATGAAAAGATATAATCAAATATTTACAAAAATGTGAGGGGTGTACTCACTTTTGTGAGATACTGTATATATATATATATATATATATATATATATATATATATATATATATATATATATATACACACTTTTACATTTGCTAAAGTAGTTTTATTTGTTAAATGATTGTAGTTCAATCATGATGTCAAATGTATAGTTATGAATAGCAAAATACAAACAACAGTATTGATCGACAATGAAAAGTTATCCTGCAAGCTGAACAACCTTCAAGGGTTAGTTCAACCTAAAATTTATATTCTCTGATCATTTACTTACCCTCGTGCCATCCAATATGTGTGACTTTCTGCTGAACAAAAACAAAAATATTTTGAAGAATATTTCAGCTCTGTTGGTGAATGGTGACCAAAATTTTAAAGCTCCTTTTTAAAACACTCATGTGGTTAAATCCATATCTTCTGAAGCAATATGATAAGTGAGGGTTATTCAATAGATCAATATTTAAGTAATTGTACTATAAATCTCCACTTTCACTTTCTGAAAGTTAAAGTGGAGATTTAAAGTAAAAAAAAAAAAAAAAAAAACGATTCAAATATTGATCTGTTTCTTGCCCAAAGTGATTACATCACTTCTGAAGATATATTATACAACTGGAGTCTGCTGACTTTCTGTGATTTTTGGAGTTTCAAAATTCTGGTCACCATTCACTTGCATTGTATGGAACTACAGAGCAGAGATATTCTTCTTAAAATCTTAATTTGTGTTCAGCAGAAGAAAGTCATACACATCAGGGAAGGCATGAGGGTGAGAAAATTGTAGTGGTTGAACTATCCATTTAAACTAAAATAAATACAAGTTATCAAAAAAAAAAATATGCTAAATAAGAATATAAATATTAATAAATATCAAACTATTTTTATTATATTATTATTCTACCAATTATTCAATTATTATTATACTATTATAATCGATATTATACAATTATGCCTTACAAACAAATGCCATGGTAATAACAGTCCGCCAAAAAAGGATTTTTCTTTTCTTTGTTTTTTTAAGAAAAAAAGATTAAATTTTCTTTTTTTTCCATAGTTAAATAAAATGACAATGATTCTTAAAAGCTTCATATGCTGTTTGAAGGAGATCCTGCATTACCTTAATATTTCAGATATGTAACAATAACTGTACAAACAATGTTATGGTTTAGTTAACTAGGATTGTCATGGCAAATATGTTAAGGAATATGAAAGTAATTATATGATCGTTTAAAATGTTGACTGTACCTCACCTGTATTCTCTGTCTTAACTGACTGAACTTTTCCTTCACCGTGGCATTCATATCCATCAGCACTGTCTGCGGCCCAGAACATTCTCTGATGTCCTGATACAAAAATCATCGTATCATTATTCAGTCATTCAGTCATACTTTTGAAAAACAACAACCTTCAATGTTTCCATATAATGCTCACTGTACTGTTAATAGATGGAGTAGCATAAAACAACAGTTATGGCAATATATCTGTGTTTCTACGGTTAGCTTGCATACAGAATTGAGAATAATACCATGAGAATGTGTTTCTGTAAAGAATGAAGTCTACCTGAATAAGAGCTTTGATTTCTAAATCGTATTTAATAATTTCTTGGCCACATATTCGGACGTGTACATCAGCAGAGGACGCCATGTTTGTTGTTATACGGAAAGTCAGAAGGTCCAACACTCACGGCGTTTTCATAACGAGTTAAGTCTTGCAAAATTAGTGGGCATAGTCAGGTAAATTTCACGAGATCAGACTGGTTCTGGAAACGCAGTATGGTTACTGGATTGCATCAGTATTTGATTGAAGCACTTACAATGGAAGTGAATTGGACCAATTTTGGGAGGGTTTAAAATACATAAACGTGAAGCTTATAATTTTATAAAAGCGCTTACATTACTTCACCAGTTAAAATGTGTTTATTATTTGAGCTACAAAGTTGTTTAAATAATAATTTTAAAGTCATTTTAGGGATTGTTAACATTACATCGTCATGGCAACGAAGTTGTCAAATTAGATGTAACTTTACACAGAAAAGATTAGTAAGGGATTTTATCATATTACAATAATGTTTATGTCTTGTGGCTATACTTTTGAAATAGTAAGTATATTAATGTTACAAATTTTTAATGTTACAGTTCCATTGTAAGTGCCTCACTGTAACCCAGTAGTAGAAATTTTTTTTTTATGGAAATCAACATTATGCTACAACTACTGCTAATTGAGCTTAACTTGTAATGAACACAGAATATTCCGTTAATATCACACAAAAAAAGATAATGAGTCATGTGACTTTTGGAGTACAATAATTTAACTACATCATTTTAAACGTCACATCTTTTTTAGCCAAAATAAATAACCTATAACCACTCAAATGATTTTTCTTATTTTATTTGATATTTTTTTAAAGTTGGGTCTGACAACGCTTACAATTTTTGTTAAATATTTGCAAAACTTTGTCACATATTATGGTGTCTGTGGTGTTGCTCAGTTTCAGTTCAAAATAGTTTTTTATGAAAGTAGTAAAAGTTAGATATGCTTTTGCTTTCTGCATCTGATGTATCTCTAACGTCAAGAAAATGTCTTTAATGTGTTACTACCGGTCACTAACAGTGGGGTGGCGAGGTAATGCTTTCCAAAAATTGTCAAAAATATATGGAAATATGCTATATATTTTATTTAACTTAAATCTATAAGGTTTTTAGATTTTTTTTTTAGCTGGTTGTTCATAATTATTGTTTTATTTTTTGTGGGCTCCGAGCATACAATGTGGATTCATTTAAACTATAAGAAAATATGTTTGAAACATTCACACAGTACTGTGATGGGAACCATAAGTGCACAACTATTAGACGGGATAGTAGGTGAAAGTTTGCCGTTTTATGCTGACTAAGAAATGCATGACAACAGAGTGAGGAAGAGTGAAAGAACAGGAGGAAGGGAAGAAGAGAATGGCATAGTTGGTCATTGGGTCCATCATACTGTACATTTAGTGTACATACATTTCTTTTCTCAAAAATATATTTACTTGTGTAAATCTACTGCCTGCGAGGTATGAATTTTGTGACGTAACTCAAGAGTTCTTGTGTTCACCCTTTAAGGTGTTCTGATAAAAACACACAGATAAAGTACTGTACGTTCTAATGTTTATTTCTGATAGTAAAATCAATAATAGAATTAGACTATCATGGTTACAAGCAGAATTGTGGTACCAACTCCGGGCTGATCCAATGCAGTGACATAATTAAAGGTATTACAAAAATCGAAATCAAATAAGAGGCACAATAACACAAACAGACACATTTTGAAGATCAAATCACAACTGCTTTTAAGCCTACTTCACATCTGGACATTAGCAAGGCTCAATGAAACCTTGCTATTCTCCAAGAAGTTGTGCCGAAACAAAAGAAAGAAAGAAAAGTTAAAGTAAATGTCATAAGCATGTCAAAACAAAACCAGCACAACACTGAAACATAAATAGAACAACTGTCAAGATATTGTATTTGAACAGGCGTATATATGAACTACAAATATAGACATGTCTAATAGGATCAAGTAACTGTTAGTTTCAGTAGGATACACTTCTGCAGAGTTTTGCTTAAGAATATCACCAAGAGATCTATGACAGAGCACTTAGCAATGAAATACAGCCTTCCTACTGTGACTAGGAAAACAAAAGAGAGAGATTTTACACTTGGGGAGTACACACACAGTACTAGCTACTGAAGAGTCCCATGCTAAATTATCAAGTAGAATACCGTACAACATTATTTAGAAGCACAAGTTCACGTATTGTTTTTTTCCTTTTTCTTTTTTTTCAAATGGGTGACAATTACGTCAATCATTGAAAATTGAATGTTGCATGGATTTAAAAAAAGAAAAAGAAAATATCGAAATAAAAACCTTTTGGTGGCCTGGTTAAATTTTGCAAACCGCTTCCAATGTTGCAGGTCAATTCAGTCCTTGAATGTAAATTTGGCAAAGGTTGGAAGGGGGTGTAAATCATTGAAGCATAATCATTGTGAATAAGTGCGCTGATAGGACAGATACAAGGGTTGGTTGTCGGCGTATTTGGTAACATCGGTTGTAGAGTAGTGAATCGAGTGTGTCCAGTGCACATCACTGCAAAGTTAAGAGATCTGGGTCCAACAGTCCAAGTGACCCTACTAGCTCACCATGTCTTCCTCAACATAAAAAAGAAAAACAAAGCAAACAAGCGCTTTCACCGCTACATTTACATGCCCCTTTTCCCACCCTTTGACCACTGGTTCAGTCCAAGTCCAATATGTGGGCCCAGTACATGGGGCCAGGTCTTGGCACAGGTGTTACAGTGGCTTGAGCAGATGTCGTAAAGAGCAACATTTTGGAACTGTTTCTAGCGCAAGATTGACAACACATGCCAAGTCATCGCTCTCATGTCACTGAGGGCGTTCAAGTACATTTTTTTAATTCAGCACCATGGGCGGTGAGACAGGACTCCTACCCAATGTCCAAGTGTTTTTGAACCCAATAAAAAGAAGAGCTTCTTTCCTCCATCACCATGAAAGGAGCCATGCAGCGGAAACCAACAAAAGAAGACTCTGAGGGAGTGACTGGGTGCAAGGAAAGCATGCCCATCCCAAAAAAACCAAAAGGAGCATCGCTGCTTTGCTTATCCATGAGTGGTTTGCCATGCCACTGACAGATGATTTCCCACCCTCCATGACCAAATTCCGTCACAGATCGATCTTGAGGTTGAACAATGCACACATCTGCTTGTGTCGTTTTCATGTTTTTTTGGAAAACCTTGATTATGTTCATTGGAGAACAACCACTGAAGGCCATTTTTATTTGTCGATGAGTGACTCTGCTCCAAGAAAAGTCATAGCCAGCAATCTGAGGAACAGTAGAACCAGAGGAATCAGGAGGCACAATAATCTTGAGCATTGGTGAGGGGACACAATCTTTACAAGCTTCAACATTGTTTTTGCAAAGCATCTTCCACTCTTGAGGGCTTGTGTAGAAACACCTTATTCACCACTGCGTTTCAGCTATCTCAGATACATTTTACAAAGCATCATGTAAAAATGGAATAACCTGCTTCTACTAGAAAACAAACACAGTTAAGGAAGTATGGAAAGGATGTATGGCAAGTACACGGTAAAAAAGAGGAATAAAGGCAGAGACAATTCAAACTTGTGCAAGAACCTACTGTTTTGAGCATAAATACAAATGAAATCTCGAGACAAAAAGAAAACGCTTGAAATACATATAGATATTGATGATATAAACATTTTAAAAATGAGTCTATGATTGCAGCACTCTTTGGATAGTCTTTCAACCAAAATGTATGGGACATTGTCTCAATGTGTTGACTTGTTTAATCAAACTGAACTCCACTGAAGGAAGACTACATTCATCATTAACTGAAAACTGTAGGAGGGCAAAGCAGCAACAGTTTTCACCTGAAGCAAGCTCACTGCACGACACAGCAACAACAACAAAAAACGAAAAAAGGGGGAAACTCGTGTTTTAATTCTTGGCATATTGGGCGAAAATCTCTTTGCAATAAAAAAGGTCAATAGGTCAAGTTTGGATTTTCATATTTGAATAAGGCACCTGATTCTGCAGGCATCGTTTCAAAAATAACATTGGAAAAAAT
>JAVLUX010000042.1:6415000-6665000 GCA_032164185.1 Moxostoma hubbsi
CGCCCCGGTACGTGCTTGGGATGTTTGTGTAAACAAGATCAAAGCGTTCGCCCCTCTCATTGCAAAGTCCATATACTGATGGAATTTAGGGAGCACTGTCTTGAGATTCGCATGGTTGAAATCCCCGGCGACAATAAACAGTCCGTCGGGGTGAGTGTTCTGCAGTTCGCTCATAGCCCCATACAGTTCACAGGGTGCTTCCTTAGCGTTAGCCTTGGGGGGAATGTAAACTCTGGTTATGATAACAGTGGTGAATTCCCGTGGTAAATAAAAAGGTTTGCATCTAACAGTCACAAGCTCCACCAGTGATGAGCAGTAGCTAGAGACTAGGAATTCGCTGAACCGAGCCACTGCAATGGCCGAACCTTATTCTCGGCTCCTCAATGCAAAACCTGAATGAACAGATGCATGATTCCCTCCCTTTATACCCGTATGTCCAGGGTAGGGACATGCAAATTATGTCTGCCAAATTCTCATTGGCCTTTTCTCAAGTTCAGAGGGAACCGAGGCTTTCAAGAAAGTCCCCTAGTGTCGCTTCATTCGACACAACGTTTTGTTCTCTCCATCATGGAACGGAGGTTACAACGGTAACCTAGACATTTTTACACTAAAGCTTTCATGTCAAACCATTTTTATTATACTCTTGGTTTATTATACTATATTATATTATACTTCTGTTTAATTCACAAAAAAATCTCTGATGACAGCAAAGATGACTAAGTTCATTACTTTCTTTTTAGATGCAAGTGTTTGCTAAATCAATATTTTATGATGTAAATGCACTTCATTTAAAAAAAACAACATTTATTACTGTTTTGTTCTCATTTACTCATGAGTCTGAAACCTTACTTATATGGAGTTTCATGGATGTGCATGCACTCTCTATTTACGAACGTTTGGAATTCACTAACATAGTTGTACTAACAAATCTGGGAATAAGAAGTGTTTGTGAATCTGGTGGAAAGTTAACGGGAATCTCCATTTTACACAGAAATGATTTGACATTTTTTCGAATATTTACAAAATTTTCAGGAATGAGGCCCAATGTGTATAAATCGAAATGATTAGGACAGTAGTAGCCAACTTTTTTTTCGTCACTCAGCATGTCAAGTCACTCCCTAAAGATTGTCTCATGATCTTCGAGTCATATCAGGTTTTGTTTGGATTTATTTTAATCGGGAGCATGTATATTTCTGAAATGAAAATGAATTGAATTGTTTGGTTCACTAACCTAATGTTTTTACTAGGGGTGTGATGACACTTGAGTTTTGGGGATGTGAGCAGTTGCGTGTTTGTTAGCACGATACTGTTATGTTTGAAAGAATATTTAAACTGGTTGCATAAAATACTTTGTACTGTATAGGCAATACTCTGATTTGGCTTCTTAAAACACTACTACCATCTCTATGACTGAGGCTTTTATCTGTTTGTGTGAAAGCAGATGTGTTTTGGTTTGTAGTGTGTTTGGCGCTTTGCAAGTCGCTAGGCCTTTTGGATACCAAAAAAAGTACTTCTATTTTGGAAAATATGGTAATCATTCCTCACAGTCTTAGGATTTTCATTAAGAAAACTGTTTTATATTATATATATATAGCTTACCAACCGATTAGCTACTACAGATTGTCATAGTGTGGGTTTGGTTATTCTTCAAACTAAACATTATGGAAATCATGTCAAATGTGAATAAGTAAGGCAACAATCCAGCTTTTTTCTAGCCGTTTCCACTCATTAGCTGCGTTTTCACTATCAGGCCAGTGCGTGCCAGGGTTATCAACTGGCCAGCTGGGGCCAATTGTCTCGAGCCACGAGACCAAATTTGATCTGCATTCCAAACATTGGGGCAAGAGCTCCACCCTTAATACTCTGCCCTGGTGCCAACGTTACACACCATACCCATTTCACAAGCAAGAGGGAAACTCAAGCTTAGGTATCAGACTCTATAGACTACCTATCCCTCGTAATGAACATGGTGGAGAATTAAGCTATTTTGGTCTTTGCTTGGTGAAAAGCAAGACCCGATTTAGCAAAACTTCGCCTTTGACATTGACCCGGCCTCAATCCTCAGTTGACCTTCCGTGGGCCAAAGGCACTTGGCTCAGATGAGGCAAAATTAAGCCCCGGAAGTAACAGTGGGTACGCAGTGGTCCTGGCACGCACTAGCATCCCCCTCGTTTGTCCCAATAGTGGAAACGCGGCTATTGATTGCACAGTGAGGTACAAGCATAATTAAATGTTTTCCAGAATATAACACCAGTCATCAAAGGGTATTATAAAGAAAGCAATAAATGTGATTGAGTGACTAATAAATAATAAGTAGCCTTGAGCTTTCATTAAGATGTTCAGGTAAGCTAAAGGGACTTTTATTTTGACTGTGGCACATGGATGTCCCCGATTCCATGGTTGAGTTGGCAATTGATAAGGAGGAGGTGGCATTCTTTAAGGAGGTGCTTATTTACATGACTGACTCACTGGGATCACCTTCAAAGCAGATGGTAATGAGATGGGAAGAGTGAGGAGGGAGACCGGCCGCTGCATGTGGTGCAGGGGACGACCAGGGAACACACTAAATTATAAATGAGATTTCTGCACAAGAAATGTGACAGTTATCTTTAATTCCATGTTTAGCTGGACTGGGCTCAGACAACACTATGCTAACTAATCAAAAAAGCTCTTCCGCAAATGTTGTCTGCTCTGCTACTCTTCAGACAGGGCAAGACTCAGATGCACGGGACACATTTTTGAACTCCACGTCGCTCTAATTTGCATTTGTGTGACTGAATGAGTTTTTCCGCATGTGCATGTATATATGTATCAGATGTTTAAGAAGTAAGCACGCCACACCACGAATATGGATTTTCCAGATCGCATTTTCCTGAATGCGTATTCCCTAGTCGGCACTGAATCTGAACTTCAGAATTGGAAATTAACTCTTAAGAACCATGGAAGAAAGGAATGAAATAGGGGAAGAGTATTACAGGTTATTGACATACATCAGTCATTTGCATTTCCAAGTCGTACAATATTTTGCCATCTCCTACAAATTATTATTACTACCAGAGTAGTCTTGAGACTATTTTGCATCAACATGGAAAAGATGGACCTAAAGTTGTTGAATGTAATTTAGAATGCTCCTTATGAGGTTTGTATTGGCTGTATACATATTTAAATATCTGGACAATCGTTTTCTCAAACATAAAGTAACTCATTATATCCAGAGACAAGATACCAAAGTTTCAAGCAGGCCAGTAAACATAATTACTAAAGCAATTATATAAATATTGTTCTTTATCACTTCATTATAAAACAAAATCAAGTATTTTACAATGTGAACATTGCAAATATATGTAAATAAATATATACACCTTTTTGGTTTGGGTGTGTACATTTGGCAATACTTTTTACACAAGTGATTCAATAATCAACAGCTACATAGAACAAAGAGAAGAAAAAAATAAATAATTCATATTTATGTCATAGACAACAACTTTTTGCACAATGCAGTTTTTTTGTTTAAATGTAAAGATATGCTGTCAATTGTTCAGAATCATCCTAGAATGTTTGGAAATCAGGTCAATTTTAGTAAGGTGTAAAGGGGAAAAACATCATTCTAAGTTAAAAATGCAAAGGCTTTTCTCTGACCTTGGCTTCATCAGCTGGGGTTATGGGTTGTGTTGTGGTAGTAGAGGGAAAACTTGATCAAATCTCCAATGACTCGTGTGAAATTCAAATGCAGTCCTACAAGCACGCGAGATGAAGCAGACTGCCATTTACAGAGATGAGTGATACAGCACCCAGCGATCTGACAGGATGGCGATCGATCGCTGCAAACCTTGTCTTTATAAAAGGCAAATGAGAAGAAAAAGCTCTAATAAACATCTCTTTAACTTAGCTTGCTTACAACAAAGCTACCCTTTCAGTCAACCAGAGCTGCCTTAGAAAAAAGCTGCACATGTGATCAATTATGGATGCGCTGTCTCCTACCCCTGGAATTGGCGAACACATTAGGTAATGCAGGAGTTCTGTTTAACTAGATGGGCTTGTTAATGTGTCCCACTGGGAAAGGCCTCGAGTTCCTTTGAGTTTCATCTTGAGTAGGGAGGGAAAATAATGTTTTGAGATGGTAGATGAGAGAATGCTTAGAGTTGGCACAACATCCCTTCTATGTTTGAATCAAGGACATACAAGTGGGCATCAGGTATAAACAGCATGAAGGACATTAGTGGTGCTCTAGGAACGGTCTGCTGATTAGAGTTTGCACTTGAGTCGTTGCTTTGAGCTCTTCTAATGCAATGGAGATGTAAAGTAATAATACTTCTGTTCTAATTTTGAACTCCTGGTTGTATTAAATTGTCAAGTATGTGTTTCCATTTATTCATTGTTTCACTTGTACTTTGAAACATTCAGGAGCTACCGCAGGTGATATTAATAATGGAAAATGTGTATGTTTGTTATATACAGTATTAAATCAAACATGACTGGACAGTAGTTGTTGTGGATGGCACTGAAGACTGTCCACATTCAAGTAGATCTTGACCTTAGTGAACATCTTTTTAGACCAGCTTGCTCCTTGCCATTTAACCTTATACAACAGCTAATTCCTGTTCTGGATTTTGATTGGCCAAGTGGCATTTCAAGTGTGCTAATGTTTAGGATAACACCACTAGGATGCTTCACAATTTGCATTACTCTTCTTGTCTTTGCTTACAGCGTTCCAAATAGTGCTGAAGATTTTCAATGTTTAGGAAATTTTGATTTCCTTCACTAATTAGTTCAGTGGCAATTTCAGTAGATTGAATATTTATGCTAGTAGATGCGACAGATGAGCATTTTTACAAGTGAGTCATTGAATAACTGACTCAATGAACCACAAAGTGATTCGTTGAACAACACGGAAAGAATGGAAGTGAATAAGAATGATTTATTCACTTTAAAGTTTCGCTCAAAAACACAGATTTGTTTACAAACAAAACACCACAATTTCAAGACCATAGTATTGAGAGCAGTGCAGAAAGCGTAGAGTTGTGCTTCATGCTTTGATTTCTTTTGGAGCTATTTTCACTGGCAAAGAAGAAATGCCCATCTAACTGGCAATTTTTTGTCTGATACAGTTATTTGTTGAGCTGTTGTTTAAAAGCAATATCACACTCACAGACACTGATCACCTGTGGCACAAGACCTCGGTCAAATCTCAGCCTTGTTGATCTTTAGAACAATGCACCTCTTGCCTGTGCGATATTGCTTAAATAGCATAAGTGGGGTTTCCTCCATTAACAATTCTTTTAATCAGGGCCGTTCACAGACATTTGGAGGGGCAGTGACTCAACAGAGAAAAACCCCTAAATACAGTTACTATGCTTGGGATCGATGCCTTTTTCATGCATCAATAATCAGAATATTTTCCCAGTGATTATCTATTTATATCAGGATATTTCTTCAGATTTAAATAAGGCTGCTCATTGCACAATATTCTTTGTCTTTTCAAATATATTTCTCAACACGAGTTTTGTAAATTGTAAGTGGCAAGGAAAATTAAAGGGGTTATCACACCGGATGCATCTGGCGGATGACAAGTTGTATTTTAAAATTCTAAACAATTATGTTTTATTACAGTACACTGAGACAACACGCTACGACTCCGGAGGCTGCACATTCTGTTGTGCTACTGAATGCAACTTGCTTAGTTTTCCATTAGATTCGACCCAATTAAATAACAAAGGATAAAGATTATTTACTCTAACCATCACTGGGTGATATTGTGTATACATTGTATTCAGAAAGTATTCAGACCTATTAATTTCATTTACATTTATGTTGCTTAACATATGCTAAAATGCTTTAAATAACTTTTTTCACATCAATCTACACCCCATACCCCATTATGACAAAGCAAAAAACAGATTTTTTTATAGAAAAAACTGAAATATCACATTGACATAAGTATTCAGACCCTTTGCTATGACACTTGAAATTTAGCTAAGGTGCATCCCATTTTTCTGGATCATCTTTGAGATGTTTCTACACTTTGATTAGAGTCCACCTGTGGCAAATTCAATTGATTGGACATGATTTGAAAATTTAAATCAGTTAAAGGTCTTGGTTCATGTCTGACATAAATTAATTACTTGCAGTTCAGTAAGTTATTAATTCACTAAAATAACAACTCATAAGAGTCATTCATTCGAGGAAGCGCTGTATATTTTGTGGTGATTGCATATTCAAGCACAGTTAATGAAAACGAAAGTCAAAAAAATCTTCGTATTCTGGCATTTTAAAAAAAAATCTTAGTTTTTAACTCGCATTATATCGAGGTTTAACTGAAAAAAAGTTCTGACCTAGATGCATCTAGATTTAGTCCTTGGTAAGAAGAAATGTATGATCTTTCTCCTGTCCCCTACACTCCATTATTGGCCTTTGCAGAGTATCTAAAATGACCTCAATTAGTGGGCAGAAAAAATGCACCTCATGGAATGAGTGCCGCTCGTGAGTTCACTCTGCATACGTCCGCTAATGCAGGCTCCAGTTTGGGTCCTTGCCCTCAGCTTTAATGTGTAGCACGCTGCTCTTTGAGTGACACATGGTATGCAAAGAAGAGAGAGAGTGGAAGCTGGTCCAGGCTTTTTTTAATGTGACCACTTCCTTGGGAACTGGACCTGAGTGGTAATTGCCAACTGATGGAGGGGAGGCGGCAGGTGCGACTGTCGGCTCAAATCAAGCCTTCGTGCCCAGAACCCATGATTCAGAGCTGAAAAAAGAGAGAAAATAGAGCGTTCACTCTCCTCGGCCATATCCATTTCATCTCACCCCTCCTTTGTGTCACTCTTGACATTATTTTCACCTTTCTCTTCTTTACCTTAGCCTGTGCTCTTTCACCCTTTCCACACCTGTCGACTCGATTATGGAAATTAGCATTTGTGACGGACCCCTAAAAATCAGATTAGGAGGAGGAAAGCCCTTTTATTGTGACATGGCTATTCCATTGGGGGACCAGAGGGTGGAATTTGCACATCATTTGGAGTGCTTCCCTTATGTTTGCTGATTCTAGTAGGGAGGGGGGGCAGGATATGGGTGAGGAAGGGACTCTGCACTACAGGACGTCCCGTGGCAGGAGTGCTGCTTAGTATCAAACATCAGTGCAATTGTTTCAGCAATATTGCCTTTAAAACCAAAATTGGGATACAAGGAAGATTTTAGAATGGGGCAGTTTAGCAATCGTCAAATGTACTAATTTGGTGCTAAAAGAGTGTTTCTTCAACTTTGGGCTCTTTTAGCAACGTGAACTTCTAGAAAGTCTCACACATACTTCACACTCACTAGTTTATTGAATTTGCCTACTAACAATGTCCAACAGTTTATCACTGTATCCGAGCATCACAGCTCTTTCTCTCTGAAAGTCATGGAAATTTCCAACACATATCAAATTCTTTATTGTGGTTAATAGTATTCTGTCATGGAAATAAATTTTTTTATGTTTTTGAAATAAAACAGCCAAATCCTTTGTCTTTCCAGAGCTAATTTAAAATGTATCCTAAATACAGACAATAACATTAAAGTTTCACACTTATCCACCCAATAAAAATATTTTGCTTAACACTGATATTTATAGTACCTTGAGTTTACTTCAGACAACACTTGTCACATTTAATCTCAAGCATGCTATTCACTGCCACCATTGATCAATCGATAAACAAATAAACCAAATTTTGAAGAAAATAAAAAGTTCTAGTGACAAATTTGTTTGTTGTGATGGAAATGATGCTACAATGGTGGGATATTCAGGTTTTTTTAATCAATGACTACACCATAAATATTGAAATCCATCCATCCATCGTCAACCGCTTATCCTGTGTACAGGGTGTAACATTGGACGAAAGGCTGGAAAGGCTGGGTACACCCTGGACAGGTCGCCAGTCCATCGCAGTAAATATTGAAATGGTTTATTTAATTTATTTCACTCTTTATTTACTTTATCATACTTTTAAACATGCAATAAATTATATGTTTATAATGGATTTTCCTAGTTTAATATTGAAATCTGGGTCTGGGACAAGGCTAAAACAGGAAAATCTATGAATAAAAGATTTAAAAAGTACCAAAAATAATGATGAAGGCCTGGTTAAATGTTTCGAATTAAGTTTTAATGAGCCGTCTTTTTTCAAAAAGAAATTTTTTTTATATCTGGGACCCTGGGACATAAAATAACCCGAAATTGAAGAAACACCCTTAAACAAAGTCACTGACCACCATGAGGTTCATATCACTTTCTCTACTAACTTTTGCCAAATGTAAAAAAGAATTACAACACGTCGAACTACCGATCTCCTGGAGATATGTTATATTTAAATATTAATCATTAAATAAAGCAGAATGTTATCATTTGATTATTTTAAAGGGTTTCAAATCTTCTTTTAGATGTTTGTTCTTGGTATATTGCACAAGCGGTAAAACTCAAGCTTAACCTGTAAAGGCAATTAAGAGCTGAAGCCTTGGGCCAGCCCGTCCTACAGGTGAAACAGGTGGCTGTCTAGGGCCCCGTTGTGCCTGGGGGGGCCCCCACGCGGGCGTGATCAGGTTCAAAGTAAATGAACAAGTCATAAGATTAAGAAACAATGTTGACTTTTATTTTGAAATTCTCCGCAGTCCAATGGTTTCTATCACACACACATTTGGGGTGTGTCTCAATCAGTTCCCTAGTTCAGTAGTCAGGGCACACTGATCAGGCAGTCAGCCATTTTAGGGCTGCATAATTCACAAAATCGTTCCAGTGCTCTGAAACATTTGCCCCCTAAAAAATCCCACAATGCACCATAAAAAACAGGGAGCATCATTGCTTACTATGTTCCCTTACCCTAGTTTCCCAACCCTGATCCTGGAGGCCCCCCAACACTGCACATTTTGTATCAGCTCCCTTATCTGACACCCAATTAAGGTTGTAGAGTATCTACAAAAGAGCTAATGAGTTGAATCAGGTGTGTTTCATTAGGGAGATATCCAAAATATGTAGTGTTGGGAGGCATTCAGGAACAGTTGGGAACCACTGCCTTACTGCATCGTCATGTCTTCTGAAGTGTCTCAAGTGGTTAGATGAGGAGCACAAGTATAAAACTATTTTCTCTTTAAGAGATGTTGTTTGTAATGTCTCATTCATAATTACCATGAAAGTGAAGTAATCTTTTAAATATTTGAGTTGTTAAGAGGTTTAAAATACACTCCTATATATTTGTATTTCTTAATTTATGCCGTTTATCTGATATAATAACACTGTACATTTAATTATCTTCAAGGAATATGCATGACAGTGTGATTTATACTGCGATGGTGCTTATTAATAACCGCTGCGCTTTGATGTGCCAGCTTGTTAATGTGTCGGAGGTGATTGAATTATAAGTGACCCAATGTTCAGTGAATAAATCCTCTTACCATTGCCTGAATTCGTGTTCCCGAAATACTGATCCATGACATATGGAGTTAGGGAGCTGATTGAGTCACTGGGCCAGAAGAGCATTCAATGCGTGTGAACCTTATGATTTAACATAAGTACAAATCACAATGATGGAGAAAATGGAAAACAACATATTAAGTATAAAATAAGCTCTGAATAATCACGAAAAGACATATAACTGCAAGTTACAACAAATAAAATAACAAAAATATATCTAAATCAACAAGAATTAAAGCTAAGCAGTACACACTAATCTGCATAATTTATTCATAATGCAAAGCATTGCTGGGAACTGCAGCGTGGCTTCTTATAACAATATTATTAGACACAGTTCACACACACCTTGCTGACTAATGCGCACACCTGACAGAATTGCAGGAAATAAGTAATAAAAAGCCGTTGAGGCTTATTTTTGACAGAATTGCAGGAAATATGTAATAAAAAGCCGTTGAGGCTTATTTTTGACAGAATTGCAGGAAATAAGTAATAAAAAGCCGTTGAGGCTTATTTTTTATAAAGGATAGCAGAATCAGCGCTTGTCAAATCATTAGGTCTTTTCACGTTTTCTCAAGAATAATTTACTGGGGAAGGAATTCAGACACTGCCAATATAAAGAATTTAAACAGCATTTTCTTATTTTTGTGTTACTTAAATACTAATGGTTGTATTTATTAACATTAGTTAACTACATTAATTAACATGAACTAACAATGAATAATACTTAATAATATTAATGTTCATTTCTACATATACTAGTCCATTTTAACATCCAAATTTTAATACGTTAACATTAGTTTATACAATATGAACAAACAATAAACAATTGTATTTTTATAAATCGACATTGGCCAAGATTAATAAAATGCTGTTCAGTTGTATTATACATTGTTAATGAAACCTAATGCAAACCTTGTACCCAGTAATTATCATACTTGCAGTTTCCATGACCTCAAATTAATTGAGACCCTAATTTATTTGTACTTCTAGAAAAAGGTGATCAAAACAAGGCGATAAAATGGTGACCTATCACAGCACCTAAAATACACATTTCATTATGCATTCATATACATTTTAACCTAACATTTTTACAGTTTAGTGCTTCTTTTGTAGTACTTTCTATTAGTGGTTCTATGGATGTTTTTAATTTATGACAATTTTCACACTGGGGGGCCCATTTTCATAATTCCGCCTAGGGCCCCACTAACACTCGGGCCAGCCATGGGTGATGATTCTGTTGTTTGAAGCTTTAATTTTTCAGAAAGACTCGATTCATTAAAAATACACTCTGTCCCATTTCACCAACAATGCTTAAATATTGTAACTGCTGCAAGTCAGGCTCAATTTCACTGTATTACGATCCAGTACTTAGAGACCGTTTAATCCAGGGTTACAGAGAGAGACTGATTTGACCTCTTTCCCCACGTCTGCTCCTGCATCTGAACATCTGAGGCCTGACTTCTGGCTCTTCTCTGGATTCACTGGTGACTTTTTGAAGGCAGTCACTCAGCAGGAGGGCTCTGATCCACTGGCGACTGCATACTGTGCGTCAAGCACACAGTTTAACTCTGACCTCATCTGACGTCAACATTCATGGTGGTGAGTAAACAGTGTGACATATGTTGGGATTTAGCATCATGCAAAATGAATAGCACCCAAATATAGAACTCTCTGTGCTGTATTACTCACTATGAAAGGAGTAAATGACATTAGTTTTGATAATATATATATATATATATATATAATTTATTATTATTATTATTATTATTATTATTATTTATTATTTATTTATTTATTTATTATCTCATCAGTGAAATAATGGTTTATAGTTTTAGCATTTCAGCTGATGTTTACTTTTTTGATTTTGTGTTAAAAATCTTTTGCATATCTCTGCTTAATATGTAGAGACAAATGTTGGTTGCCATTAGTAGGTTAGTTTAAAGACTATGGGTCTATGATAGTATCAAATTACTTTGCCATATGTTTGGGATGGGAATATCTGTTTGTTTTACCAATGGTAGACATGGGATTGTTCAGGAAAGCTGTTTAAAAAACAATAATTGTTTTTGCAATTTAGCTTGATTACGCTATTGACACAGAATCTACTCAATTCCACTTTAAGTCAAGTCACTTTTATTGTCATTCAACCTTGTGTCTACATGGGGGACATGCTAAAAAACATATACTTAGATCATTATTGCCAGAGGGAATTTTCCTGTTAATTACAGGTTTAATTTAATATTATTTCTATGGATTCCATTCTATTGAATCTCTCCCCTTCACACTGTCAATGGATCACTCCCGAAGGTTTTGTGTGTCTGATTAGCCAGGCTGCTTATGTTTAGTGAAAGTAGTGGAAAGAGAGCATTGTGTAGAATATTTAATTTTTTCTGTTGAGGAAGCCAGATGGTCAAAATCTCATGTCTTTGATGTTGAGGAAGTGGACTTTTTTTGGACTTGGTAAGTTTTTGGTAAGTAACATAAAAAATCTGTTACTGTTTTAACTTTAATTCAAAAATGATTATCACACTAATACAGAGCTTTTTTATATTAAAACAATTCTTTGAATTGAAATAAAAATAAGCAGGGGCTTGGCCACAAGCTTGGCATGAGTTGGCAGCTGCCACCCTAAAAATAAGCTTTGCCACCCCAGCATACACTGTAAATACTAATAATAATCTCAAATTATTAAAAAAAAAATAGTTTCATCAAATTAATGTTAATTTTTTACTATTCTTACTAGTTGTCATTAATAAAAAACATTTAGGTGCTCCCAATTAAACAGTACTTGAAATGTCACATTTTTGAATCATTACTCAAATACATAAATTCTTTAATCTTTAGCCTCATGTACTACTAACTCAAAATTACCAAGAACAAAATTGTGGCTTCTTGGAATACCCATAAACCCTTGCACTTGAATAAATTATGTTTGTTTGGTCAAATCAATTATGTAGTAAAATAATAGTTTTTTATTTAAATATTTATTTCGTTTTAATTCTAATGACTATTGTTGTTGTTTTGTTGTAGCTGGTTGATGATTGAGGTTTTTGTGAAGTCACCATGAGGGTGATTAGTGTTACCTCTGGGAACCTGTTTAAGTTTAAGCCATTCTTCTTTACTCAATTATACTTTACATAAGCATAGATTTATGTGTACTAAGAAGTACTGAATCCAGTATGCCCTACGGCTAACTTAGAGTCTAGTTTTATCTACATTTAGTCATATTTTCCCTTATACTATATAAGACATGTTATAACCCCATTTAAATAATTAAATCAAAACAATTGTAATTTAATCACAGACATGTTAAGCTTACTTGTAACTAGTTAACATTACTTAAATTAAGTTCAGTTTACTTGTGGCAAATAAGTATGTTTACTTAGAAAAGCATGCAAACTGATTGCTTTGAAAAATCTAAGGTCAACTAATTTGATTTTACACTTTAAGTATCCGAATGAATTAAATATAAATATAAGTATATTATAGTTTATGTTGACATTGTGTAGGGGTTTATTCACTTTGAACTGCCTAAACTCTCACCAAACACATAAATTAATACAGACCCATAGCATGATTGATTGCAACAGTGACCAATCCCGTGATTGTTCACAGCAGTGGCCAATCACAACATCAACCTGCTATTACAAAGCGTGTACAGTGTTTGGGCTTGTTTCCTCAACAAGAGTGACCCCATGGACAAATACGTAGATAAAAATACGTCAAAGATGAATTGTTCAGTTGTTTCCAAGTATTCATTGAATAAATATTAGATGCATCACTGTCATGGGTTGAGACGTGTCCTTGCCACTTTTTGAAAAAGCTTTCATCTTGAGTAGGAGTTTCTATTTCATCTGTGTGTGTTTTGACTGGCTATCCGGTGCTGGAATGTATTGTTTTGAATGTTATGGTAAGTTTTTGTTGTGGCTGTTATAAGTGTTGTTTAATGTCGGCAGTTTTTCAGCAGCTTGCACTCTTTCTCTCCCTCTCTCTTAATCGCTCACAGGTGTTGCTAACCAGTTGAGCTGATTGTTGAGGAGGTGCACTGGTGCGCAGTTTTTCCCCTCCCTATATAAACTGTGTTTCATGGCTGGGTTGTGCGATGGGAGACTGTTCCATCTCGTTCAAGGGCGAGCAGGCACATATTTACTTTTTTTCCGGGTACCCGCTGCTAGTGCAGAGAGTTTGTGGTTGTTGATTTCTGAACTTCAGAGTTCACTGTTTTTGAAAATAGAGAACTGTCAATAAATATGTCTGTGTTTCTGCTATTCTCGTCTCCCCGGATCTTTTATTGCATTAAGTGTAACACCCATCCAGTGACGTACAGATGCAAGTTTTTTTTTTTAATTTAGGCCTAACTTTGTGTTAACCTTTGCTTTCAAATTGAATATTCCAGCTGTTACAAAAGTGATAATCCCACAAGACTTAGTCAGCAGAATAGCATGTGTTCTCTATCTGTCACTCACTTGACGTTGTGTCGATGTAGTGACACTAGGAGTCACTTTTGGGAACCCCAAACACCTATGGTAATGGTAATTGGCGAGTGGAATTTGCATTCCCCCGGACATACGGGTATAAAAGATGCTGGCTGGCAACCACTCATTCAGATTTTTTCTTTGCCGCTACCTGCCATGCTTGAACGGGCTGGTACACAGCTGGCCCAGGGGTTGTGCAAGTATGTGCTCCCCCCAGTGAGCCTGCTTGCACAGACTTTGTGCAAGGTCAGGGAGGACGAGGAACAGGTCACCCTCGTGGCGCCGTACTGGCCCACCCAGACTTGGTTCTCGGAACTCACATTCCACGCAACAGCCCCTCCCTGGCGAGTTCCCCTGAGGCTGCATCTACTCTCTCTGGGACGGGGCACCATCTGGCACCCACGCTTAGACCTCTGGAATCTGGTGTGCCAGGAGGGCCATGGCATGCAGGGCAGAGGCGGCCTGTCCAGCAGCACCGTAGGCTTTGGTCGGCAGAGATGATGTAGTCCTACAGGCCCTGGAGGGTAGTGCCAGACGATCCCGCCAGGTGCACCGCGACCGCCTTATCTAACTGAGGGACATCCATGTACCTGTGGGCCGACCCGCTGTCAAGAGTAGCATACAAGTATGCTAGGGAGCGCAAGGTCTGGGGGGATTTATAGATTTAGTGAGTCCGTGCCCATTGAACTCCCCAAATCGCCTCCAGCGCCAGCCGTGCCGGCCTTGTACCCCTAGGTAGAAGGTGCAGTGTGGGGGGGTGGCTGGAGTGGCTTTCCCCCAGAAGAAGGAAAGCCGCGACCACAATGATGCCATGGTCATATCTCGCAATGAGAACATGAACCATCCACAAATGCTGCCTCAGTGAGATTGCCGCCGAGACACGTGAGGCAGCACCCATGGCCGTCAGATGCGGAGAGATAACGACATCCAGGAACCACACAAAGATGGAAAGGCATCTTTATAAAGGTGTGCCTTTAAAAAGACATTCACGTCAATGTGTTTGCTCTTAAAGAGGAAATATACTCGCTTAGTAGCGCCGTCGAAGCACCCAGGGGCGTAATCTGCACTAGGCTTGCAGAAGAAGAGAAAGCCACTGGAATGCGCCGTATATCCAACAGCATACGCTTCATTCAGAGGTGAATGGAACAGCAGCAGTATTCAGCTCGCTGATACACAACCGCTCCGCTCTGAAGAAAAAATATGAATGAGAGTGGGGATTCCTTCTCCTTTTATTGTATGTCCAGGGGAATGGCAAGAAAATTCCAATCTCCAATTCCCATTGGCATTTTCTCAAAGATTGAGGTGTTTTTTTGGGCTCTCAAGAGCAACCCATAGTGTCACTACATCGACACAACGTCAAGTGAGTGACTGTGACTACTATTAGCAACATGTTACAGTAGTAACACCATGGTTAGTACATCAGAACTATATAGTTTCCACCAAAACACATTGTTACTATAATATTACTACAGTAAAATCATGATTAATTTTATCCAGATCAAATCCTTCCCCTGTGACCAAATCACTGCGAGGAATCTCATATATGTATTACAATAAGTAGTATAATAGGAAATATTAAGAGTAGAGACATGAGAAAAATTATATCATGGGTGAGATTCAAATCTGGATCTCCAGCGTGACAACACATACGCTGTTATTAAACCCAGAGCTACTACAGCTCCACATGGGGTTGCAGTTTGTCATAAAATTCAGTGTTTCCACCAGACTATTGGAGTGCAAATAGCCACTTAGTTATCCAATCTTTTAATACACTAAATGTCTAACCCATTAACCAGTTTAATGTCTCTGCCCCAGTGCGAAAAATTTAAATATGCCCACCTTCATTTGATCAGCAGTTGACCCCAAATTAATCTGTCTTGAGTTTTGTCTGATTAGTGGTGGGTGGAGTTAGTGTAAATAGAGACTCCGGTAAAATAAATGCTCATGACTCCAAAACTAACTAAAACGTCTCGGTTACGTATGTAACCTCCGTTCCCTGATGGAGGGAACGAGACGTCGTGTCGAAGAAGCGACACTAGGGGTCTCTCTTGAGCACCGAAAGATACCTCTGATCTATGAAAAAAGGCCAATGAGAGTTGGCGAACAGTATTTGCATACTCCGCCTCCGGATACAGATATAAAGGCGAGAGAAATACGCTCGTTCATTCAGGATTTTTCTGAGGAGCCGGGAGTGTACCGGGCACCTCAGCGGCTCGGCTCAGCGACGTGGCCGGGAAGACACGACGTCTCGTTCCCTCCATCAGGGAACGGAGGTTACATACGTAACCGAGACGTTCCCCGTCTGTCGCTCACTTCGACGTCGTGTCGAAGAAGCGACACTAGGGGTCCACTTCAAAACTCGCCATGCGCTGAGCCGTGTACGTGTACTGCTGACACAGAAGCGGGCAGGTATTTGCACGTGCACAAGCGACCAACTGTGTTCAGGCTGCACGTACTCTTCTCCAATGCCCCGAAAAAGCGTCAGCATCCTTTTGGTTACCCTAGGGGGGAACAAGGTGACGCTCCCAACTAGGGAACGGGCCAATCCTGGCTGGGCCTCTTTTCTCTCTATGTTTTCTCGGCATAGAGCAAGAGCAGCTGGGGCCCTTACCGCATCGAGGGAAGGGGGTCTTATTCCCGAATTCCTATTCTTTTAGGGGGAAAAGACCCTGCGGAGGCCACACCCACCCGAAAGGGGAGGTAAAGGTGGCGAAATACATCACATGGCCTCTTGTTGTGACATGTGGGAAGAATGGCGCGGTGGTAGATCCAACCTCGAGGAGGGGGGAGTTGCTACAACATGGCGACCGGAGGGCAGCAAGGACTGCCTAAGGGAGACGCGGGTCAGCTCGTGAGGTGACCGTACCGCGGAAGTACACACAGAAGGAGTCCCGTAGGAGGCCTGATCTGTGGAGCACCTATTCCAGTAGGGGTAGCCTGGGGTACCCGTAGTGGACTGGACCAGCACGTTCCTCCGCTGAACTGCTGCGGGCCCGAAGGGCTAGGGAGGAATCAACCAGGGACCTAGGTCCTCTGGGACAAAAAATGCACTGTTTTGCCTTGACAGAGGGAAACGGTGCTGGAACAAGCGATTCACCCGGTCAGATCGTCGACGTGTACCGAGTTCTACGGGCTCGGACCTGAGAGAACACGGGACAAGACTGACTCAACCCTGAGATTGTAGAATCTCGTAAAGGTGTTAGGTGCTGCCCAGCCCGCAGCTCTGCAAATGTCTGCTAGGGAGGTGCCCCTCGCCAGTGCCCATGAGGATGCCATGCTCCTAGTGGAGTGGGCTCGAACCCGTAAGGGGGGTAGCACGGCCTGGGTGTGGTAGGCCAACTGAATGGCCTCCACCACCCAGTGAGACAACCTCTGTTTGGAGACAGCATTCCCTTTCTGCTGTCCTCCAAAGCAGACAAAGAGCTGCTCAGAGCGCCTGAAGCTCTGGGTGCGTTCCAGGTAGGCACGCAAGGCACGTACCGGACACAATAGTGAAAGGGCTGGGTCTGCCTCCTCCCGGGGCAGCGCTTGTAGGTTCACTACCTGATCGCTAAAGGGTGTGGTAGGAACCTTGGGCACATAGCCCGGTCGAGGTCTTAGGATCACATGAGTGTCTGCCGGACCAAACTCCAGGCAAGTGTCGTTAGTAGAGAACGCTTGCAGGTCCCCGACCCTCTTGATGGAGGCGAGCGCGATCTGCAGGGCCGTCTTTAGGGAGAGGGCCCTGAGTCCAGCTGATTCTAGCGGCTCGAAAGGGGATCTCTGAAGACCGGCGAGGACCACCGAGAGATCCCAGGAGGGGAACAGGTTTGGCCGGGAGGGATTTAACCTCCGGGCACCTCTTAGGAACCTGACGATTAAGTCGTGCTTACCCAGGGACTTTCTGTCTACTGGGTCGTGGTGAGCTGCGATAGCGGCAACATACACCTTCAAGGTGGACGGGGACAGCCTCCCCTCCAACCTCTCCTGTAGGAACCGCCCTTTTCCAACAGCCTGAGGCTGCGTGCCCATTGCAAACAGCGCCCCAACCCAATCTGGAGGCGTCGGTCGTGACCAGGACGCGTCTGGACACCTGCTGTAGGGGTACTCCAGCCCGTAAGAAACAGAGGTCTGTCCAGGGGTTGAATGTTTGTCGGCAGGCGGGGGTGATTGTTATCCGGTGCGTGCCGCGGCGCCATGCTCGTCTCGGGACTCGGGTCTGGAGCCAGTGTTGGAGCGGTCTCATATGCATCAACCCCAGTGGCGCGACCGCCGCGGAGGACGCCATATGCCCCAGGAGCCTCTGGAAAAGTTTTAAGGGGACCTCTCTGCCTGGCCTGAAGGCGGCAAGGCAGTTCAACACTGACTGGGCCCGCTCGTTGGTGAGACGTGCGGACATTGAGACCGAGTCTAACTCCATCCCGAGAAAAGAGATGCTCTGAACTGGAGCGAGCTTGCTCTTTTCCCAGTTGACCTGAAGCCCCAGACGGCTGAGGTGCCTGAGCACCTGGTCTCTGTGGGCGCATAGTAACACTCTCGAGTGGGCCAGAATGAGTCAGTCGTCGAGGTAGTTGAGTATACGGATGCCGGCTTCTCGGAGCAGAGCAAGAGCTGCCTCTGTGACTTTCGTGAAGACGCGAGGGGACAGAGACAGGCCGAAGGGGAGGACTTTGTACTGATACGCCTGGCCCTCGAACGCAAACCGCAGGTAGGGGCGGTGTCGGGGCAGGATGGAGACGTGGAAGTACGCGTCCTTCAGGTCTATCGCTGCGAACCAATCTAGATGCCGGACGCAGGTTAAGATGTGTTTCTGCGTGAGCATCTTGAACGGGAGTTTGTGCAACGTTCGGTTGAGAACTCGAAGGTCCAAGATTGGTCGTAAGCCGCCGCTTTTCTTGGGTACAATAAAGTAGGGGCTGTAGAAACCCTTCATCTCGGTTGGAGGGACAGGCTCTATCGCGTCTTTGGCCAGAAGAGTCGCGATTTCCGCGCGCAGGGAGTGGGCGTGTTCGCCGTGTACTGCGGAAAAGCGGACGCCCATGAAGGGGGGTGGGGGCCTGGCAAACTGAATTGCGTAACCGAGTCGGATGGTCCGGGCCAGCCAGCGAGACGGGTTGGGAAGTGAAAGCCACGCGTTCAACCTCTGCGCTAGGGGCACCAAAGGGACGGTTAATTTGGACGTACCCGGCGGGGCTTCGCAGCGGGGCAGAGCAGGTAGGGCAGCGTTGGGCGGCGACGGGGCGACCCGTGGCTGAGGTGCTGAGAAAAGACTCAAAGCACTTACCTTGCTCCGCACACCCGGCTGGGGGCGGGTTAGCGACTGAGGAGGAGGTCCTGGGTAGGCGTCCTCTAGACTCACCAGAACCGGCCGGCCGGGGGACAGTCGTGGGGCTGAAGACAGGTGGTCCTTGTCCAGGAAGCCAGGACTGTTGATATCTATGGGCAAAGTGCCGTGAGAACGGCATTTGCGGGCCAGGTGACCCAGAGACATAGGAAATAGCTCTTTTATTGAGAATGTGGGTACCGCAACCCCGTCTAAGGGGGAGCGGCAAATTAAATTGTTCGAAAATAAAAGATTCTCCTCCCGGCCCTCCACTGGGGGACGGAGTGGTCTTACCACCTCCGGAGCTAACGTCTGTGTCGCTGGGTCGTCCGTCTCAGGACCGCCTAGGAGCCTTCCGGGTCCTCGAGGGAGTCCGGGAGATGGGGGCGTCTGCTTCCTGCGGTGTGCTCGACGCAGGGGCCAAGAGCTGGGCCCGGGTTGAGGCGAAGCAGGTTTCTTAGCCGCAGGGGGACACCCTCGGCGAGCAGACGGGGCAGTGGCCTTGGCGGCAGGTTTGCGGCGAGGTAGGATGTGAGAAATAGCCTCCGTCTGTCTTCTCACCGCGGAGAACTGCTGGGCGAAGTCCTCGACGGTGTCGCCGAAGAGGCCAAGCTGGGAGACAGGGGCGTCGAGGAAGCGGACTTTGTCGGCCTCACGCATCTCGACCAGGTTGAGCCAAAGATGACATTCCTGGACCACAAGGGTGGCCATCGCTTGCCCGAGTGCCTGCGCGGTGACCTTCGTGGCTCTGAGGGCGAGGTCGGTCGCTGAGCGCAGTTCCTGCAGCACATCGGGGTCAGGGCTACCCTTGTGCAGATCTCTGAGCGCCTTGGCCTGGTGGACTTGCAGGATGGCCATGGCGTGCAAGGCAGAGCCTGCCTGTCCCGCGGCGCTGTAGGCTTTGTTGTTCAAGGAGGATGAAGTCCTACAGGCCTTGGAAGGGGGTACAGGGCGTCCGCGCCAGGTGGTAGGGTCACCGGGACAAAGATGGAGCACAACTGCCCTATCCACCTGGGGAATCGCCGTGTACCCGTGGGCCTCTCCGCCGTCGAGGGTAGCGAGAGCGGACGAGCAGGGCTTTTGACGAATGGAGAGCGGTGCTCTCCATGAAGACGTCAGCTCGTCATGCACCTCCGGGAAAAACGGGACCGGGGGGGGGCGTGGCTGTGAGCGGCGCCCAGACCCCAGGAACCAGTCATCCAACCGTGACGGGTGTGGGGAGGGTGGAGGTTTCCAGTCCAACCCCACCCCAACGGCGGCCCGGGCAAGCATGTCGGACATCTGCGCGTCCGCCTCAGCCTGGGCCTGCTGGCCCGAAGGCGGCAGTCCAGGGGAGGAGTCAGCGTCAGATGCCGCGCTCTCCGACGGAGCGGCGAGCTCATCGGCTTCAGGCTCCAGAGGATAGGCAGACCGGCCTGGAGGCGAGTCGCCGTTGCCTCGAGGCTGGACGGAGGTAAACGAGCGTGTCGGGGGGCGGGTGGTCCGCGGGGATGTGCCCGGCGGAAGCGCACCCGCTGCCCTCCCCAAATCGCCTCCAGCGCCAACCGCATCGTCCTCAATCCCGTGGGAAGAAGGAGCGATACGGGGGGGGCGGCTGGAGTGGCGTGCTTTCTATTGAATGCGAGCCGCGACCGCAACGTTACCATGGTCATGTTCTCGCAGTGAGAACATGAACCATCCACAAACGCTGCCTCGGTGTGATCGGCGCCCAGACACACGAAACAGCGCCTATGGCCGTCAGAAGCGGAGAGCACTCTACCGCATCCAGGAACTACACAGGGGTTGAATGGCATCTTTATAAAGACGCGCCCTGAAAAGGGCGTTCAACACCGCTGTGTATTGCTCTTTTTAGAGAAATAAACTCTTTATGAAGAAATATAACTCTTTGAAAAGGGAACTCTTTCAACTCTGCGCTGTTGAAGCGCCCAGGGGCAAACTGCACGCTGGCAGATAAGAGAAAACAGCCGCTGAAGTGCGCTGTAAATCCAACAGCAGCAGAGCGTGAGAGGATCAGAAGCAGGATCAGTTGTGTGTAGCACAGCAGACAGCATTCACACGACCATCGGCTCCGAAGAAAATTACTGAATGAACGAGCGTATTTCTCTCGCCTTTATATCCGTATCCGGAGGCGGAGTATGCAAATACTGTTCGCCAACTCTCATTGGCCTTTTTTCATAGATCAGAGGTATCTTTCGGCGCTCAAGAGAGACCCCTAGTGTCGCTTCTTCGACACGACATCGAAGTGAGCGACAGACGGGGAACAAAAGTTATCTTAAATAATTTTAGTTTTAGTTTTTAATACACAATATATATAAAACATGATAAACATGAAATATGAACATTTTAGACCTTAACATCCTTAATTAAGCATGAAAATGTCACTGAATAGTGAAAACACTAGATGGCCATGAGAAATGTAACACTACTAACCATATTTGACTGAAATCAGTTGACACATTAACATTGGCAGCCTGAAACTGATAAAAAAACAAAAACAATAATCAAAGTAAAAACTAAACTAAATACTGAAAACAAAACACTGGTAATTACCGTGGTTTATAAATTAGATACTGTAAAACAGTTCACGCTCACGGGCAAGGAAGAGGCGAGAAACCGGCTTGACATACAACTAAAGGTTTAATGTAAAACTCAAAATACAAACACATAAGACAACGGACATGTCCGTGAACGATCTCTCGCGTAGATCGTAATATTCCTTAATAAACTAGAATTATTTGTTAAACTGAAGTCACGGTCTAGTGTTTAGCACACATACTCCAACACATTAAACAGTGCTGCTTATTTGAGCAGCATGAGTTTGAATTTTTGCAGAAGTTCAAAACCCTCTCAATAAAAAGTGATGAAAAGGCTTAATTGAAAATTAAAACATTGATTAAACATTTCAGCTGTTGTTGTTGTGTAAACTTTAGCAGTGGAGTAAGGTTGATAGCATTCATTAGGTCTGGATTTAAAGTTACTTACCAGCCTGCCACAGAGAGGCTTGAAGTTTAAAAATGAATTATAAATCCTGTGAAAGAGAGTAAGTGGAAAGAGAGTCGGGAGGGGAAGAGGAACGACATGGCAGCTAATTTGCTGACATGGGGGCGATGGGGAGGTCGGCCTCTGATAATTTTGTTTCTTGAAGGAGCAGCGCAAGCAGTGAGAGGAACAAAAGTAACTGTGCCCCACAAATCCTGTAGCCAATTAATCCATATCAATAATTAATAGGCATTGTCTGTATAGGCCACAGCAGATTGAGTTTCTCTCTGCCTGTCTAGATTGTTATGACAAGTAGTGACTACATAATGATATTAGCCATTAATAATTCAGTGCAAGCAGCGTTGCTTCAGGTGACGGGGATGGCCGTGCCTCCACTCCAGACCACACAGCGCGAGGTGGTCAGGAAAAGTGTGTGTTGTGTGTGTATGTGTGGAAGTGGGAGGAGGTGTTGATGGACACATGGAATGAAAAGTAAGACTGAAAGCAAAACTAGAGATGACCCTGAAAGCACTGCCAGTTGTAACTTTGTACATGGACTGTTGGTGTTAGTGTCATATAGTATAGACGTTAGTCAGAGTAGATGCCAGGGATGTAAAGAGACTAATTACAAATTACAAAAAACTCTTGTTACTGTAAGTGTGTTTTTTTGTTTTGTTTTGAGGAATTGTACTTATATTAAGTAGTTAAAATTTTGTATACTTTTACTGGACTTCATTTTAATGTATTATTATCCCTCTATTTGCTACATCCCTGTTGACGTGATTGACTAGACATAGAATAATCAGTCTTGTTTCTCACGTCAAATTCAAATTGCACATAGAAAACTTAGCCAACTGCTATTTATCATGTAGAAGGTTGGGGGGTAATGTAGAGGATGCCTCAAGCAGCAGTACAACACCCGGATGGCCACTCATAAAATGGCTTTTTGCAATGAAGATGAAGAAGGGCAACTACATGGCCGTGTCATGTCAGCTTTGCTTCTCTAAGCCAGTTGAGATATCGGCATTTGAGAATTTGACCTCTAATTGAAAGGTAAACTTTGGATTTCTGCTTTGTAGAATAGCTATATCTATAAAGTAGCCTGTAAATTAGCTATCACTTATAATATTGTGCTGCTGTGTGAGAGTCAATGTTAGTAATCTGTAACAACAATGTAATTAGCGTTAGCTTTCTATTTCTCCCTATATCAGTGCATTAGGTCAGCGAAATTGGTCCCTCTTCAATTGTACACATTAATCTCAAATTTCTCTGAGATTACTTTCTCTGTTGTGATGCTGTGATTCAACACACTATATGAAAATCACAATCTGGCTACCATAAACTATGTATAAATAATGCGTACCAATACAATACCTTTTCCTCTTTCTTTAATGCACTTTTCCTACATCAACTTGAACTTCAATTAACTATTTAAAAGGTATCTAAACAGACTAAAACTTAACTGCTTGCTTAGGCATCAGCAAATCAGGTTATCAGCGGTGTCAAAGACATTAGCTTCAACATCATGGTAACTATTTTCACAAGTGTTGCCAACACTGTATTTGTGACTGGTGAGTGAGTGCCTAGCAAAAATATGTTTTTTTCCCTTTCGGGAGTGTTGAGATCAACTTTTTAAATTCTTCAATTTTTCTCCTTTTTTCTGCACTTCTAGGATAATTCAGTTTTTTTTTTCTCTCTCCACGAATTCAAATCTAACCAAACTAGCAACAGTTTATAGTGCATATGGTGATCACATGAAATTGTCAGAGTGGTGTGGCTTGCTTTAACCTGTTTACCACCTTGGAATATTCCATTACAGCCTGATCTGAGGGGGGAGGGGGTTGCCTGCATTGACGATGCTGAAAATCACAGCAATATTAATCATACATCACCCCTGAATTAGATGAGGTTAACCACTTGACGAAGCATCACACATTCAATTGTGACTATTAATTAAGTGCCCAGCAACAGAGCATCATATATTTGTGTCATTGGAATTGTCAGCAAAATCACAAGCTCCCAGATTTGAACTCTACACCCCTTCTAATTAAGCATGAAAATGTCACTGAATAGTGAAAACACTAGCTGCCCATGAGAAATTTAACACTACTAACCATATTTGACTGAAATCAGTTGATACATTAACATTGGCAGCCTGAAACTGATAAAAAACAAAAAACAAAAAACTAAACTAAATACTGAAAACAAAACACTGGTAATTACCGTGGTTTATAAATTAGATACTTTCGGGTAAAATTCCAGGTTCAGTTCAAGTTAAATTCAATTGATAGTGTTTGTGGCATAATGTTGATTTAACAAAAAAGATTGCTGTGATTTGTCCCTCCTTTTCTCAAACATAAAAAGTAAAAGAAGCAAAAATCAAAGTTACATTGAGGCACTTACAATGGAAGTATATGGGGCAATGAATGATGTTTTTACAGTCATTTTAGGGGTAAGTATTTTTAAAATTGGATATAACTTTACCAGAAAAGGTAAATAAGATTTTATCATACTAACATCATAAAATTCAAATGGTTGGATATGCTTGAGTATTTTAACATTTATGAATTGGCCCCATTGACTTTCATTGTAAGTGCCACACTGTACCCTGTTTTTTTGTTTTTTTTTAAAGAATAAAAAGGACAAGTCAAAAATAATTTGTGTGGTAATTTACATTATGCCACTCATGCTGTCGATTAAGCTTAACTTGTATTGAACCCGTAATATTCCTTAACAAAACTAGAATTATTTGTTAAACTGAAGTCATGGTCTAGTGTTTAGCACACATGCTCCAACACATTAAACAGTGCTGCTTATTTGAGCAGCATGAGGTTGAATTTCACCCCTGAATTAGATGAGGTTAACCACTTGACGAAGCATCACACATCTTATAGTGCAAGATAATGATATGTCATGTGACAGTCTTTTTCTGTTTTATTTTTTATTTATTTTTATTCTTTGCATTTTGAATATTGTTTTATACTCATAAATCAGTGGCCATCTGTTTTTACATACATTATTTAAAATAGTCTTTTCGTCTCTATAAGCAATTTTCCCTGTCATTTTTTTTTTTTAGCAAGCAGATACATGTCATTTTTATCACAGACATTTATATAGAGAAAACGCTCATCCAAATTAAAGCAGTTTAATGAATGCATATTAAAAAGAATGAGCTCTAAAGGACAAAGGTGCAAAAATATAAGTAAAAGCCTTTGTATTTCAAAAGTTGGCAGTCAAAAATAAGTGTTTAAGAATACCTTTATTTTTCATTCTTTCTCACAAACAGCCATAAAAGCGAATGTGAATTAGCATTAGATGCTATTTGCACCCCTAATTAAAAACTAACATAGAATATAGGGGCATCACTTTTTTTATTGTGTTTATTTAAAGTCCCACAGACATCCTACACCTACCCCTAACCTTAACCTTCCCTTATAAAAATGAACCATGGCTTTAGTACGGTAACCATAGTATCAGCATTGCATTTTGCAGTTGAATCATAGTAACCACAAAACTAAACATGGTTACCATATTAATATTATATGACTGAAATAACAAGACACACACATTACTACATTTGAGTAGTAATTACATTAATATACTCTTAACCCAAACCCTAACATTACTGAGACCAAAATAGCTTATTTTACTTACTTTTGTGCAAATGTAGCATCTTGCTTGCCGGAGATTGAAAGATATGTGACATCAAAGCTCTAGTGATTGTCAAAGCATGCATGAACAGTTGCCACATGGTGGCACCTGTCCAAAATTCAGCATATTGGGTCCGAATTTGGGTAGAAAACATTTTTTGGAAGTAATACAGAGATTTCTTGTGAGATCATGTTGGAGGAAATGCAGTAATAATATTAGTTTACACTTTAAGGCCTGTGGCTGGTATGCTTTTGCCTAGCAAGCCCACACTAATGGATTCAGTGCATCAGAGCTGTCTGCTCAGTCCACAGGGGAGGATCTGGGACTTGCCTTGTTGAACCCACTTATGTGCTCTACTGTCAATGTGACAGATTGGTCTATGGTTGGTGTCCCAATGGTGCAGCTCCACATCTGGACAGTTTCTGCTGAAAATGCTCGAAGAGGTTCCCCAAGTGAAAACTTTAAGACCAGTTTTTATTATATAATAAGATTGGAATTGAAGTTGGTAAGTTTATGAAGACGATATCTTTAGAAGTTTGCCCTCATGCTGATTGAGTGGTGTCGCCGGTCCAATGTCTGTATGATACTTTAAGCATAGAGCTTTCTAGCTGCTGATAGTTATATCCATATGTAAAAATCACTGCTGGAAGTGGGGAAAAATAGTTGAGCATTTCTACATCACTGTTGGAGAGAGGTGGACGGGGAGCCTTAAAAGATGTGGTGGTTTATTCTCAATTCTTTTTACAGTTCTGAAGGCACACAATTCCAAAGTTTTTGCTTGACAAATTAGTCTTTACTCATGGCAGCATTTTTTAACAAAATTCGGTTCTGTTTTAGTTCTTCATTATTTGCTTTCTCCCCAACAAATATTATCTTTGTGGAATGCATTTTGGAGGAGAAAATTAGTCACACATTTTATATTACCAGTGCTGGGTATTAAAGGAGGACATGTCATCTGGATTACATAATCAGATTATAAAAATCAAAGTACAAAAAAGTACTTTTAAGTACATTAATTTACATTTTAAAATACTCTATCAGATTAGTTACTTTTATATAGATTACATGAGTATAATCAGGTAACTGCAATAAATTGTTAATCATTTAATGATCCCTCAAATTCTTCTTTTTAAATATATAAAATTTTTCATTTTAAATCAGCATACAGCTATACATTCAGTAAGTCTTTGAGTGTTTTTCTAAAGTGTTTACATAAATGCGCCTGACAGGGACGGCGTTTGTTATGCCGGAGTAAGAATATTTTGGGTAACTTTTTTTATTTCACTCAGAAACAAGAAAAAAGTCATCCAAATGCAATCAGATTATTTATCCTTAAAAAGTAATCCAAGAGATAAAATAACTGACTACACTTTTAGTCATGTAATTTGTAATCAGTACCAGATTTAAATTCAGAAGTAATCTATGTAGCACTGTATATTCTGTTAATTCTCGCAATAACTTCTCCTGTGATCCTGTAGAATGCTTGCAATAAATGAATTAAATATATTCACAGAGTGTACCATTTATTTTAGGTCATGCTTTGATCCAGCACCTGTTTATGTGCTTTTGAATGTGAGTTCTCTTTTTCCCTATGTAATGCTTTAGCTTATCTCCCATTTGTTTCTTCTTCTTGAAATGTACATTTATCTAGGCTTTTCCCTTGCAGATTTGGTATCCTTGCCAACAGTTTATTTTCTTAAGAAATTAATGACTTCCTCTGATGTGCATTTGAGGGACTCTGATATTGTCTGATTGACATTTAACCCTCTCCGTTATTACACAAGGGGTAATCAATAAATAAATGAGTCATCAATGTGAATTAATTGCTTAGCAATGCATTATTCATCTGCAGAGTTAATTTACGAAGAAGAGAGGATCCCCAGTGCTGTTTATAAAGTTGTGTGAAGAGTGTGGCAAAGAAAATGTTCCACGCTCAAGTTTTGTTGTTGGTGTAGAAAGCTGTGGCACGTGGAGACAAAAATCGAGGGGAAATTGTGCCCAAGACAAAAAATTGTGTGGTGACCAATGGGGTGGCCAGGCATCGGCCCATGGTGGCCACAGCCACCCCCTAGCCCTCCCTCTGCCAGTCAAGCATACAGTTTGAGCTGCAAAAAATATTTTGCTTTGAAATTGTGAGGGTCATTATGGTTTTTGATTTTCTTTTTCCTTTAGATTCTTTCTCTATAAGTTACTTGCTGGTATTCACTGTTAAAAGGAATATTCTGGGTTCAATACAAGTTAAGATCAGTCATCAGCATTTGAGGCATAATGTTGATTACCACAAAAGTACTTTTTGACTTGTCCTTCATTAAAAAAAAAACTATTTAAAAAAAAATCTGGGTTACATTGAGGCACTTACAATGGAAGTGAATGGGGTCAATCACTATTTCAAAAGTATAGCCACAAGATGTAAACAATATCCTAGTTAACATGACTTTAGTGTGATAAATCTGCTTACCAACCTTTTCTGTGTAAAGGTACATATAATATCCAATTTTTCAACTATATTACCATGACGATATAACGCCATAAACCCTGTAATCCAACAGAAGAGACCATTTAAACCACTTTACAGATCAGATTATACACAAGTTTCAATTTATGAATTAATGTAAGTGCTTTTATAAAATAAGAAGTTTCACATTATAAACCCTCCAAAACTTAGCCCTATTCACTTCCATTATAAGTGCCTCACTGTAGCATTACTGTATTTGCATTACATGCATCAAGAACTCAGGTAATCATAATTTACATGTAATGTAGCTTAATGTACTGTATTTGTGATATGTTTATCATTAGCTTGAATAATAAGAAATATACAGTCATATCTATCACAGATTTGGGGATCACATTATATTGGATGTTGGTTTGATTATCAGATTTTGTCATTGCAATGTCAGCAATCATTACAAACCATAATCTATCACATCTTGACATTGTATAATACTCATTTTAAGTTAAAAAAAAATCTTACATAAAAAACCTTTTGCATTTGTCACAACATTTCATTAACAATCACGCCTCTAGAATGCACTTTTAGCAAACAAAATTGTGCTGCCTGTGGTGTTAAAAAAAACAGTACCCATCTAAATGATGCCGTCAGTGTTTCTAAACAGCAAACTCTAAGAAACATGGTTTAGGCCTGTCCTGCATTCTTCATTTACAAAATGTATTATATCCTTTTAGGAATAGCATGTTTACTCAGACTGTACACTACTTTTGTGCAGCCGGTACTCCGCAGCTGTTGCATAACATGATTCATGGCATATCACCAACATGTACAATGTGCACACTTGCAACATCAGACTACAGCACTTCCACCTGCTGTTGTTAATTTGATTCATTCAGAGAGCGTATTTACTACCTCCAAAGCAAACAGTGGGGATAACTGATCCAGACGTGTTGTGCTCCAGCCTCCTTTAATTGCCGTGGACCTCTCCCCTCCACTTGCTTTCTTCTGTCCAGAGCAGAGAAAATAAAAACACTACGTTTGTAGCTCACTGTTCAGCTTTTATCTATATTTTAAGCCACACACAAGGTGTAGAGTTGAGCTGGAGCTTGTTACAGGGGCCTGCTGCTGCATAATTCATGAGCAGGAGCCGGTAGCAGCAGCTAAATAAAAGATCTTTCTTTCAGTGGCAGGACAGCAGCAGCTACCTGTCCATGCTGCTAGCTAGTGTCATGGAACATGCAGGAAGATCAATACGCATTTGTGTGACACAAATTGCTCAGTCGACTGTGTATCTTGAAAGTGATCAGTCCCTCAATGCTTGTCCCTAATGTTGAGGTGCATTTGATCCACTTTCTGATGCCAAAAATACAGAAGTTTCACTCGCCACAGTTGCCGTTACACTGTCGATCCCAAAACCTGCTAACTAAATAAAAAATGTCCTTTTTATTATTGATCCATGAAACCAATTACGGGTAATGGGCCTTATTCATGAAACACAGGCTAAATAAATTTCGGTGCAGTTCATTTGTATAACCATTCTTTTTTAGAATGGTTTTATGAATGATTTTCCATGAAAATTGTTCTGCTCATGTTTCATAATTGCGGCCCACTGGGTTATATTTTAAATAGTGTATCCAATATTTTAGACCCAATAAGTGCAGTGAAGTTGTAAAATGTTATAAAGTGGATCCTTACCTGTATTGTGGCAGTTCCAAGCTGAAATGTCCACTGTGTGGTGCTAAAATTGAGTTTAATTTTCTCTCAAATAGATGAAGGTTTTAAGGTTAATGCTCTATGAAGTTTTAAATCAACAAAACTAACCTCTCTAACCTAAACCTTAAACCTAAACCTAGCCGACAGTGTCATAAAAAGTAAATAGATGAAACACATTAAAGCAATCACGTCATTTTGTGTTTCTTCTGTGACACTTCCGCTTCATAAAGGGGGCGCTGCTTATGCTGACAAGCCACACCTGAAGAAAGCCAGTAGTTGTGTCTTGTCCTCTTTTCTCCTGATTTCTCAGGTATGTTCTCGGTCAAAGTTGTAAAATTATAAATGTCTCCTGTCAAAACATATTAAGCTTCATCTACTTTGGGTTTCAAGTCAAATAATTTTTTATTTTAAAAGATATGTCGAGTTTTCAGAAGTTTTAGTTTCCCTCACTATAATGAGTGTAACATCAATTTGAATGGTCATTCAATGCAAGTGAATGGGCCATATGGCACCCGCCCCTTATCCATTGTATTTTCGGCTCAGTTTTTGTTTATCCACCTTTTTCACAGGCAGCGAAATTACCCTTTATGCTTAGCGTGTTCTTTCAATATGGATGCTACAGACGTCCGCTTTGCAGCTTATTCCCATTACCAAGCACTGAAATATCACTAACAACAGTCAAAAATGAGTGAAAAGTCTGTGCTTAACCTAAATCCCTTTCTCACTAAAGGCCGCGTGTGGACATTCAGTTTTGACGGCAATCCCACAAAGTACACAATCACACACATTTACATGGTAAAGTTACTGGGCTCTAGTGCTCTCTGCACACAGTGAGTGAGTGAGTGAGAGTGAGAGACACATATACGGCATGCAGAGACAGAGAGAATTCACAGATATGATGCGCTGGATTTAATGACTTTTTTGTTGAGCAGTTCAATATGAAAATAGCCAAATTGCCGATATTTAGGGAATCTAGAAATCCCGACTGGTCACTTTTTAAGGTAGTCTTTAAGCCACCTGTAGTTGTTATAACACCCTATTACAGTGCGTAATTATGTAAATAACGTAAATATCACCAGTAACGTTAGTCTTGCGGATAACACAACTAAGTGGAAGTGTGGAGCATCCTAGAGGAAGTCTCTCGCTGCAATGGCGGCGCCCATGGAGAATTCAGGAAAAAGGTGGATAAGTAGTGAAATGGATCCACATATGTCTTGTGATATGTTGTTTATTTAAATCACATGTTTGATTTTAATTTTCAGTGGTTATTTCTGTACAAATATGTTTAATGTCAGATTGCAATACTAATGGTGTAAATGTTGTACAGTGATGTCAAATGTAACAGAGTACTCAGCACAGTTATATTTCAGCATTGTTCACAGAAGAAAACCCTAAAAATGGCTAACTTTGTGGGCCATCGTTTAATATTAAAGCATTTGAGTGAATTATATGGTTATACGTGACAATAGGTAAAATATATAATTAAGAAAATGTATTATTATTTCATATTTGTGTTTGTGTGTTTGTGTGTGTGCATGCGTGCGTGATTACAAAGGTTATAATTATTCACATATTAAATGCACATATATATTGTGAAGTTGTAAAACAAAGTGATTCTAAATCAAAATGGATTGTGAAAAAACTGATATATATAGTAATTGTGAAAAACACTTTTATTATTAAGAATACATATTTTTCACATTAAGAGGGAAAATAAATCAATAAAAGAGTTTAATAGATTTTTCACACAAGCCACGCTGTCTTGTGTGAAATGTGTCTTCTTTTCTCCTGATTTCTCATGCAAAAATGAATCAGTCACTCAGGTCCTATGCCTGGGACCTATAAAATACACTAATACAAAAGGTATGCATTTTTAATGGGGGTCAAAAATGACCCGAAGGAAAAAATAAGGTTGCAGTTTCTTAAGACAATAGGAGCATTAAGAGGTATCAAGATGCTGGCTATCAACTTTCAGTTGTTCTGAGTTCACAAGCACATTCACATGAATGAATGACTTTTGCAGTAAACAGCCAATCGTGTGCAACATGGAGACTTTTTGCGAGAGTTCTTTACTTCTCCACTAGATCATTATGACAATTATGAAGAATTTGCACATTTTCATAGCACAAGAGTTCGTTATAAAAATATGATTCATTAATAATCATTTTGTCAAGAACAAACACCGCTGCTGCCAGGACAGCTAAAAACGGCTACATGTAAAAAAAAAATCTGAATGTCATAAAGACATAATTATGATAATATGGTCTACTATTGAATAATTAAAAAGTGAGCACTTATGAGTATGAGAAAATGGTATTTATTAATAAGACCAGTGTGCTTTTATTGAACTCATGTAAAATACTGCATGTTCACAGGCAGCAAATCCTTAAATAAAAAGGTTTGGGTGTCATTCACACTTTTCTGTTACACACACACACACACACACACACATTTGCCATGGCTTGAGTTTGTCGGTTTGTTTTGTCATTTTCTCTCCCTCATGTCTCGCAGGCGCAGCCGGCATGCATGATCGCCGTTTCCATGGGAACATTGATTGTTTCCAGGGGAACGCTGATCATGCCACTGATTAGAGTGCTGAGCAACACCTGATTTTCTACATTCCTCAACCCAGTGCCTGATCATTATTATTATTAATAAAACCTTTGAACTGTTCCTCTGCTCTTGGGTCTGTTTGTCTCGCTATTGTTCATTGCACACATAATACATATTATGTATAAACATACTGTGTGTGTGTGTGTGTGTATGTGTGTGTGTATATATATATATATATATATATATATATATATATATATATATATATACATATATATTCTCAGAATTGAGGATTGTTTTGGCTTTTAATATTTTAAAGTTAATCATTACTGACAGGCAATACATTAATACATCTTACCATATCTCTTATGTTTATTTTTTCAAATATATATTTTATGGCAAGAGTGAGTAAATGATCAAAAACAAAGTGTCTTTAAAAGAAATGTGAGACTGCTGAAAATGTATTTCTCATGAATAATAGGAGTAATTATAATTAAAAGTTGGCATGATTTCTAAACGTGTTTCTTTAAAGTGCACTTTTAATTGGAGATAGAGATACCAGGGGATGACCTTATTGTGTCAAAGACATCACTTTGCCCACAGCTGATTGTTCCAGTATCTGTATGAGATTTGTGGCAGGTTAGTGTAACCGGTCCTGCTCAACTCGCTCTGAGAGGGATTCGAACCGACATTTCCAGCATGGGAGGCGACGTGCTAACGAGGAGGCTAAAGGCTACAGCTTTTAGCGTCAGTCGCTAGTGCACCTCTTGAGACCAGGGGAGTGAGGTTTAAACATACCGCAATGCTATCATATACCAGTTGGAACCCGTTACATGTACAATGGCAATAAAGACCCTCCTTAATGAAAATCTGTTTTACTGTGGTCCCAATGGGTATAATGATAAGAAATAAAATAGCCCCATTGTAACCAATCATCTAAAATCATGTGGCACAAACCTTGTGGAAAGTCTACAATATGTGGGAAAGATGCATACCCATTGAAGCAGGTGGGGAAGCTAGAGAACAGCATGGGGTTAGTGAAATTACATTTGATTCATTCATATATATATATATATATATATATATATATATATATATATATACACAAAAAAATATTTTGTATATGTGTCTATCATAAAGTCTAAAAGTTGAAAGGTCACCACAGGTTCCACCCATATGAAATTGACTGGTTAATACAATGGAAGGAACAATTTATTTGAAATTGTTAATTCTCTTTTACAACTATATACAAGTTATTTTTTATTTTGATGGTCTTGACAAAGTCACAACATTTGGTTCAGATGCCAAAAACTCAGAAAACTGCAGTATTTAAGACAATAGGAGTGTTAACCATTATTGCATTTGCCTGATTGCATTTTGTCTGGTTTTGTCAAACTAAAACCAAACTGACATGATTTAGTCATTAACATAACATTGCATTATTTTTATCAAATAAAGTGATTTATATATATATATATATATATATATATATATATATATATATATATATATATATATATAAAACTTACAGCATAGTCTGAAACAACACTGGAGATATTTTTGTCAAATGAAGTGCTGCCCTATAGAACATCACAGATGTGACAAAGTGCTTTAATACATTATGAATATTTTTACATTTTAATTTATTGCATTTCTGTGTGTTTTTGGCTGTAGTTTCTCACCTCCGAATAAGCACATTGCTACTTGGCCCAGTGTGATTTATTAAACCCTAAAAAGTTGTGATTTTACTAAATTAATATACTGTCTGTATGTGTTGAACACCCCAGAGTGCGCTGCTCTCATCTAGTACAATCACACACAGAGCTTGCATTTTGATCATGATGCAGTGTTTTCAGTGTATGAATAGCTGTCTTCACACATTCATTTTGAAGCATGCAGCACATGCATATTATAAATGTGTTTAATTCATTAATAATTGGTTTAATCGCAGTCTTTTGCAGTTCAATAATCAGAATTGGACTTATCATAATTTTACATTTCTATTAATTGTGCATTCAAACAAAAATGTATGCCATTTTCATCTTAATGCAGGAACTGTATCATGACAGTTAACCGCTGATGTTGTTTCACAATGTGCATCTGCCGGCAGATACACAACGATACGAATGTGTGCATTTGACACCTATCTTAAGTGCCAATCATTACCATGTTTTTGTACTTGTAACAAAAACCTTGTTAGCGACACAGTCAAATTGTGCTAAAATATTTTCCAGGACATTTAAGGATTTTTCATTTTGCTAAATTTTTGTTATAGTAGCATGTTGTTTCTATGAGATCAGGTTGAAGAAGTCAGTGTATGTTTGACCATTGTTAGCCCTGATCTCAGCTTGAAAGTTCATTCATTTAAGTCCACATTGAGCCACTGTTCCACTATATTAGCCATTGGCCCTGAGCCCATTACAGAACACTCCAGTCTGTAGGGCTCATACTCCTGCTTCCTAGATTGCAGTGGATGGTGGACAAGGCAAGATTAAAACATCATGTCAGGAGAAAAGACCTGATGTGCGAGCGGAGGCATAAAACCACATACGGAAGTCAGCAGCATCAAATTGGACAGCAGACTCTTCTATATCTTTACAAAATGCATGAATCCACTGAAGACCCAAGATCAACCCCCCATCTGCCTATCTTGGTTTCTCTTTTAGGGCAAAGCAGCCGAACAGCAGCGATTGTTCTGACGAAGGGCTTCGGAGGAACATCTCGGGGAGTCAAGGGGTGATTGATCACATTCCAAATGAGGGTATAAGGCTAGAGGTTGGTCAGAACCGGGGGTATGGATTCAAATGTGAAGGCGTGTGCGATTCGGACTGAAGCATGCAGAGCTGCACTGAAAAGACTCTGGCTATGTCAGGGTAAAGGGGGAGGAGGGGTTGTGGGGGATGATTTTTTTAAAAGCCTTCATTCTCTACCAGTGAAATTATAACCAGTATGTGAAAACAAGGCTGGCTTCAGGCTAGCCACCCAGGAGAGTGCTCAGCCTCAGGGTGATTTCAGAAGAAAGTAACTCAGGAGAAATAATGGGGCTGGGAGTACAAGGGAAGGTAAAGAGAATTTTTATTTAGTTCACTCATAGTCTCGCTCTCCATTCTTTTGCAAGCCTACATGACTCGCTCAACACCTTTTCTGTGGCTTGCAGTCCTTTGGATGCCCTCTCTTTCCTCTCTACTCTTCGCAGATACAGCTTGACCGGTGGTGTGGAGTAACAAAGCTTGAAAGACCAATCGGTGTTCACAGGACCAGAGATGCTCCCTCGTTCCTGCTTGTCCATTCACCCAATCTCAGACCTGCAGGGGTTTTTTTTTTCTTAGGTTTGTCCAGAAAATCAGTGTTAACTCAACAGGCAATACAAATGAGAGATGCAAAGCAGAATGTTCACTTTGCTCTTCTTGTCCTCTCCTCAACATTGCAACACAATCAGACATCATGCATAGATACATAAATCTTAACATTTGGATCATGTAGTCAAACTTTCTGCTGCATTTATTTAATCTAAATAAGCATTTTGTCAGAAGGATCGCTCCAGCGAAAAGACCTAAAATATTCACTAAAATGTAGCTGACTCTCAGCAAATATAAATCTTGTATAACATCATGAAGCAGGAAGAAATCTATCCCTTCTCCCTTTTCACTTTCTGAATGAGCGCTGTCTCTTTTTGATCTAATACAGGCAGATTTTAACAACAAAATATCAAATTAACACAGATGTAACGATATATTTCAGACTGAATTAAATTCAACATTTTAAAAACGTGGACTACCTTTTTTTTGTATGGGTAAACTCAATATATGGCTCCCATTTTAACAGTATTTTATTCATTTTATTCACTTGTCTGTGAATGGGCCTTTCTGTTTGCTTGTTGGTTCTTAGAGTAGGAGTTTGTAAAGTGTACAGTGCCCACACCCACACTAACACACACACATTTATATAGCTGGAGCAGCTCTGACTGATATCAGTTTTGACATGTCAAAGGCAAGGCAGGGCGTTAGCCTGTGGCATCCGGGAAAACATGCTAATAGTAAGATGCATTAGTGCACTCAGGAGCCCATGATAATCAAAAAGGATGTGTGTTTTTCAGCAGCCCCATCACATGGCCTAGGAAAGGTACAACTTGTAAAGACTGCTCCTGGTTCTCCATAGACATCCAGAACACAAACATATTTTCTATTTGTCTTATTATAATTTAGTACACTTTAAGAACAAAAGTGACTGGCGAATAGAATTTCTATTTTTTTGATCACAGATTACATTAGTGTTTATATTACAGTGATATATAACAACTGAGTTATAATGAACAACATTAGCTGAATATCTATTTGTGGAGCTGGAGCAAGTGATTTGAATATTTCTTAATATGTTTTTATAAAAGCATATACAATGTGTATCATGAAAACTTTAATGTAATCTTTGTTAGCTGTTATGATTCTTTATGTGCTTACATATAAACCCTCAGTGTTAGTGGCTTGAAATGAATCACTCGAAATTAAATGTACAAATAGTATTTTTCAGCATATTATCTTCACACTACAACTTCATTGACTCAGCATTATTGAAAGATATGAATCCATCTATCAATACTGCCACTGAGCATTAGCTCTCCTTCTTTTGATTCCATTAGAACACTCTCATGAATATGCTAGTGTCAAGCTAATAAAACCATTAATATTAAATCTGCTATAATATGCACCCTCTGCTGTCATAATGGAGGTCCAGCTTTTGCCTGTCTTAATGTAAAGGCACTGTGACCAGCAGTAGGCCTGGGTTTAACTGGAGCAAATAATTTCAGTAAAATGGATCTTGCCTGGTCTGATGTACCAATCCATGAGCACAGTCCAATGAATCTCTCATGCAATCCACAACAACAACTAAACATTGCTGTACTTGATTCTGTCTGCATATGTCTTTTGATGTGTTGAATTCAATGCAGAATTAATGGATGGTTATCCTAAACTGTTTTTTTTTTTTTTTTTTTTTTTTTTGACATAATTTTTTTAATTAGCCTTGGTATTTAACACAAATGGTCAGGCTTTACCAATTAAAATCATTTTCTTTGCATTCACTGTTTATAAATAAGTACCATGAAACGCTTTACCTTAAAATATTAGAAAATCATAATCATATCCTTTTTAGTTAATGTTACTAACGTGACGTTTGTGTGTACGTTGTTTTGATGCCAAATGTTAGTTGCAAAGTCGCCATTTTGATTCCGCGTGAGTACACGTTCATGCGCGTGCCTGGTATTGTGTCTAAATGGCTGATTTTTTTAAGTTTCATATATGAATTTCCTTTAGTTTGATATTTTGGCTAATTTGGGAGCAAGACTAAAATTGATGCTGTAAACAAATGCTCAATTTTTAACTACATTAAATATACGAGATTTGGAAAAGTGTTCAGCTAGCCCTACTAACCACTTCTCTATTAAAAAGCATTTTAGCGAATTCGGTATGAAAAATTATAGTCTTTTCAAAATGGGGAAATTTATTAGCCCACACCAAATCCAGGAAATGGATTCCAGCTGTTTACATTTTCACGTCGAACCAACAGACTTTCCCACTCTCAGTGGCCTCAACAGGTCGTTGGGTTAGTCCCCGGGTGCTGCCCAAGTATACCCTTACTGAAATGAACTGAAACCTGTTCAGTCAATATGCTCGCTTTAAAGGGTCCTCGATTTAGATTTCATATCCAAATGCTCTTCCATTTTTTGTTATTCTAAACATTTAATATTGGGAACATTCTGCCATGTAGTGTTGTTGCTTCACTTTCCTTACTACAGACTAGGTTTTGCTCATATAAATTCTGATGTCCACTGTATAGGTTATATTGCCGGATTGGTGTCATTATGACTAAAATACATTCTACTATCCATAAAGCAGTTGTCGGCATGAAGCCATTGCTACTCAATTCCTCTCCAGACATGCCCAGAGCTCGAGTAATTACAGAGGAACGTCAAATCCTTTAGTCATCGCTGATATTCATTAATAGATAGCGTGCTCATTAATATATGACTGTTGATGCACTTATTAGCGCTCATCAATTCATTATTCATGGCTTGAGTGAATACAAAGAGAGCGAGTGTCTGCATGCGACAACGCGACCAACACTGAAGCGTGCTTCCGTAGAGATAATTCTTCCACAGAGAAGTCCCCTGAAATACCAGCACCGCCCAACCGGGACGGGGCCCCACGACTCGGTTCCTTATTATTGCAAACTGTCCTCACACCGGCAGGTTTAAGCACACACTGACCTCACAATGCCTCCAGTAAAATGTGAATTCATTGCGGAACGCTTGTTGGTAATTCTGTTAACAAAAGGTATCCTTAGAAGGAATTAAATATTTATTCGTTCTGCGAATAACAATTGGTTGGGCGCAGTGGCTGTGTTTACTTTATATGGCACATTTTGACTGCTTGCCTATCTGGTAGCAGAATCGAGCAGGAGATATACATGCAGAAGAGAGATGGAGATTTCATTTGATCGTCGTTCCGGCAACACTTAGCCGTACTTGCATTGTATAATTAGGCTACTTAAGACATAATTTCATACAAGTTTATTCAAATCACTACCTTTGTTGTGGCATTAGGCTGACTGACTATTTCTTATATTGGAGTCCCTCTTTCCCAGTGAAATTAAGTGAATTTCAAAGACAACTTGACAAAATGCCTCGGTGGCTTTGACCTGATTATTGACACAATGACAGATACATATAGAGGTTGTCTACATTTCAAGACCAACTACAATTTATTCTCAATTTGTATAGCCTACTCTGACGAGCAGATACTTAAATGCCATTGTTATGGCCTGTTCTCTATAATCCGATGTTTTTTCTCGAAGAATAATGGATTAATACAAAATCTCAGTAACACTGTTAACTGCAAGGTAAAATAAATGCTAAAACAAGGTCTGTGATTAATGCGCAATTTAAGGGGTTAAAGAGACTTTTGAATATACAACTTTTATTTAACGATGATTGAAATTTTTTGCTGAGCTGGAAAAAATAGCCTATTTAAAGCATCATCGACTGTTGCAAATCATACATTTTAAACTTTTCCCCTTTCCTCGCTGTTAATTACCAGCCTAGGCTACAAGTCTTTTCGAACTCCCCATAACTGGGCTGAGTGGAGCTGGCGGTGGGTGAAAACACTGGTTAAGCAAATTGGTATTTAAATGTATACTCGCTGGCCTTCGTGCCTTGCATTATTCATTGCACATACAAAAAAAAAAAAAAAAAAAAAAAAAAAAAAAAAAAAGTTGCATTTCAAGCCGCGGTTCTGCAGCAGACGGACATGAGGCCTGTCTACAGGGATGTGCAGAAATGTAGGGCAGAAAATTCTGCTCCGTTCAGAGCACTCAGTCGCCTATAACTATTTACCCTTACTTCTAGTCTATATGAAGAATGATCAATGATGCTAATGTAACATTTACACAAGCAATAAATTGTGGAGCATTTTAAGTTAGGATCTATGTGGACCTCACACCTTTAAATTGTCTGTTACCTTTAAATGTACTTACATCGTAATTTCTATCTCTTTATATGTTTTCCTTCATTGTGAGAAGAACCAGACTTAGCCAAAAACCTCTTAACCCTTCTGGTTTTGATTTGATTCATTTAATGACGTAGGATTACGAATCATGCACATGAGGTGCATCTTCTCAAATATCTACCGTCAGTGTATTTCATTGCATTAATTTTGGACCTCAGCTAAACGAATATGTTTAACGGGTGTCCGGCTGCAAACGGGGTTTTATTTTGTAGTACCGGACCATGCTTGGATATCTCGTCAGATTAAAATAAATTATGTATGGAACATGATTAGAAGCTTATACGCATTACTTTGAACATATTTCTTTGAATTAAATGTGCGAAACTCATTTTATCTGTTTTGATTTGCATATGAAGTGGAATTATTTAATCGGCATGGACCTATAGATCTAATCATTCATCTGTTTTTGATTAATTAACGTTCGGGAAAAGACTGGCCTATTCAGAACATAATAATACAGTTACCACCAATAATACAACCAGCATGATACAAAACGGGTTTTCTTTTTTCTATAGCCTACATTCTAATTATTTTCACTTTCGATCTCATTAGCTGACACTTGCTTGTTCTGGTCTGTGTTTCGGTCACTATATTGTTTGTGATATTTCGAAATGTTCCCATTTAAATGTTCCAATAAACATGTCTTGACTTTCCACATATTTGTTTTTTAATTGCACAAGTATGCGTGATGTACAGAGCAGATAGATGTTGTCCTGAGTTTACATTTCTTAACATTATTTAGCTAAATCAATAATTTGGGCTTTTTCAGGCGTCCTTAAGGAGCTGTCCATGGTCCTGAACGACTCGACCTCTAACATTGGAACATCAGAGCAGCGTCGGATAACCTACTAATTAACTAATTTAATAAATAAATGAATAAAATATTAATTTCAAGTCATTTTTATTTGTTTAACGCCATATCCTTACAAAGTAGATTTATAGAAAATCATAGGCTACTGTAATAGTTTAAAATGTCTTAAAGCCCCCCAATGAACGGCTTCATTGAAAACCAAGCTTTTTTTGTGACGTATGGAATAAATTTAAATAGTATTTTTATGCCTGTTATTTTGACTTGACTAATGAAAAGACGTTTGTGTTTTTATGTATTGTATAAAAGACAACTATATGAATCACACTCTCAAACATGTTTAACCGGTGATTTGACTGTAAAGAATAATCTCAAATACAACTGTACTAGACTTTACGAACTGAAGATAGGTCAATGTAATTCTGGCAATTGAGAGATTAAGTGTTTGATTCACTTTTACACTAAACAACAGAATTTTTTTTTCATCGCACCGTCATCAGTGCACAGCTTCCTCCGTTGTGTCGATCTTAGGCTGAGCTCTCCGCAGTGTGTCTGAATAAGAAAGCTCTCCAGTGTGGGGAAGCATCCTGCACCGAAGGAGCCGCATATTTCATCATTAAAAAATCATGCTTCCCACGCCTTAACTCTTGAGCACTCGTAATGCGGGCGGTCGAATTTAGAGTGTTCTCATGAAAGTCTCCATCATGGGTCATTGAGGATATAAACGTACATCATCACCACCACCGAAGTCGTTTATTAAGAGATTCTGTCCAATTAAACGAAAGATGAATGTGAAAAAAAAATATTAACTAAATCAGTTTGTTAAATTGCGCCTGAAACTTTTAATTGTTTTTATTTTATTTTTATTTTTATTTTTTTTACCGTATATGCTAACATTTTATCTGTCCTTCATTTTACAGTCCTTTGTAGAAAATAGACATTAAAACGTAACATCAGATTAAATGAAAGATTTTACTTTATGCGACTGATCATATTTCCTCTTATTAAAGTAAACAAATTTATAATAATCCGAAAAATTGTTTGGACGACTATATATTGAAACAAGGTCATCAATCAATCAAGACATGACATTTATGACATTGTTTTATAAATGTAATCGTATACGGTCAAAATCCATCAAACATTTACAAGCGTCTCATATTTCGCCAGACCACAAGGGATGAATAGAATACGCATATCCCCCTCTTAGATGTGTTTAATGCATTTATTTGGATTTGAGTTTTAACTACAGATTTTATTTTCTAAGCAATTGCAGCGGACACCTCCATCTTGAACGGATAATGTAAAACATTTTACATTATTGTCCATGTTACACATATTACTTTAGATTACGCTGGATATTTATAGAAATATTTATATTGCATAGTAATAATATCTTACTAACTAAGTGCATTTAAAAGAAGCCCCACGAGTTAATTTCAGATCAAGTAGGATGTTAATTTGTTAACACATGAACAAGAACACTAATGCAAAGTGTGACCTGTAATAGATTTTTGATTTAAAGACTTTAGACTTAAATAGCATAAAATTGATGATAGCTCATGATTAATTTTGTTCAGGGATATCGTTCTAAGGCAGGTTGGACAAGAGCCAAATTACATGGGTCTTTAAATATTGTTTGTTAATTTCGCTTGATTGTTTTGTCTCGGTGCCAAATATTCAGATGTCTCTCTTCTTATCATCCGCCACGTTAGTTCACTCATTCATTAGACATGATTAAGTACAGCTACAAGAATCTTAATTGAAACACCCATGTTTTAATTCTTGTCGAATATGTATAATTCCTGTCTGTCATGGGGCATGCTCGTGAGAGATCAAATTATGCAGTTATGTACACTGGCGGCCAAAATTTTGGAATAATGTACAGATTTTGCACTTATGGAAAGAAATTGGTACTTTTATTCACCAAATTGGTATTCAACTGCTCACAGTGTAGTCAGGACATTAATAATGTGAAAAATTGTTTAGAACTTCTTAAACTACTTCAAAGAATTCTCATAAAAAAATGCTCCACCTGCAGCAATGTCAGCTTTGCAGATCCTTGACATTCTAGCTGTCAGTTTGTCCAGATACTCAGATGACATTTCACCCCACACTTCCTGTAACACTTGCCATAGACTTCTCACACACTTTACAGTCTAGCTGATCCCACAAAAGCTCAATGGGGTTAAGATCCATAACACTCTTTTCCAATGATCTGTTGTCCAATGTCTGTTTCTTTGCACACGCTCACCTTTTCTTTTTGTTTTCTTTGCAATTCTTCCAATAAGGCACCCCTGAGTCTTCTCTTTACTGTTGTACATGAAACTGGTGTTGAGCGGGTAGAATTCAATGAAGCTGTCAGCTGAGGACATGTGAGGTGTCTGTTTCTCAAACTAGAGACTCTGATGTACTTATCCTCTTGTTTAGTTGTACATCTGGCCTTCCACATCTCTTTCTGTCCTTGTTAAAGCCAGTTGTCCTTTGTCTTTGAAGACTGTAGTGTGTACACCTTTGTATGAAATCTTCAGTTTTTGGCCAATTTAAAGCATTGTACAGACTTAATTCCTCAAAACAATGATTGACTGACAAGTTTATAGAGAAAACTGTTTCAGTTTTTGCCATTTTTACATAATATTGCATTAAGACATACCAACACAAAGACAATGTTAAGCTTAATTTAATGAACCAAATTTCAACTTTCAACTGTGTTTGATATAATGGCAAGTTATTTTCTAGTACCAAATTAACAATTTAGCACGATTACTCAAGGATAAGGTGTTGGAGTGATGGCTGCTGGAAATGGGGCCTGTCTAGATTTGATCAATAATTACATTTTTCAAATAGTGATGGTGCTGTTTTTTACATCAGTAATATTCTGACAATGTGATCAGTTGGATGCCACTTTGGTGAATTAAAATACCAATTTCCTGTACATTATTCCAAACTTTTGGCCACTAGTGTACATCTTTATTAATCTGCTGTTATTCAAACCAATGGCATCAAGTGTTACAAAGATTCCATTGTTCACCTTGTCAGGGCCAATTTGAGGTGCTCTCCTTGTCACTTTCATTCAGGTATTGTTGTCTTTCTGTTTTTTTATTATTATTTCTATAATCACGCATCTTTACTTAGAAATCCACAGAAATTGGTTAATCAAAAACCAGCACAGATTCTCTAACTTAACGTGAAGCGTTTTAGTGAGCTTTTGCTTGTCTCAATATGAGCACTCTGCTATCTTGAGAGATGTATTGGCCTTATATATTAACGGGCTTTATAAATATTGCATTGTACTGATTTAGAGCTTCCACTGCCGGAGGTGTGATCTGACCGTCAAGCGCGCACACGCGGATAGAAAAACAGGGAGGGAAGTTTGTTTACTCGCAGAACGCGCTCACAGTCGGACTAAAAGACAGAAAGCGGATGTCTGTGAAATAAATGAAACATTACTGCAATAATTCTCAATTTCTCTGTTAACGGCTGTGATGTACTGCTCTTTTTGCATAAGCAATGGACTGAGCCGGTCGAACAGGCCTTGTTGCTGCAATGTTTGTGAGGAAAGAGGGAGCCATAGTCATGTACCATAGAGTCGATTCTCCAAGGCCCTCCGTCGAGCTGCACTCAAGACTCTGGCTTCATTAAAATTTTATACGCAACGCTTGGACAAGGTCTATTTATGAAAATGCGCTTTCCGCTCTATGGAAAACACAAGACTGTAAGAAACCATGGGGAGGAATGTAAATCTAAGAGCGGAATTATATACACTTACACTGCTTTCTCACTCCAACTGCATTTTACAAAATAAAGTAACTAGTGTCACATTGGAAAATATGGCCTTACGTTTGACGTCTAAATGTTTCGTATATGCAGATTGCTTGATGAGAGCACCGATCCTCAGTTGTGGGCACATGTGTCACTGTCAATACATGTCAGTATACTGTCTTGCACATTTCAGTAAGTGACTCCTAATGCTAAAAAATAACTGCTTAGCCAGTATGATTTATTTGTAAATTCTCTATGGCCAAACAGTGGTTTGTGTTATTTTTTTTACAGAGCCTGTTTCTCTGAGAATACTGGTGTCACAGTAGCTCTCACGATGGGCTTTACCGCATGCATCTACAAGTTGCGCAATTCTCTGTGAACGAATTTAAAAAGTAAGGCCTTGTGAGATGTTCTAAAATCTTTTATTTTTACCTCGCATAGATGGCTGATTAAATAATTTTTAAACTAAAGAATTTATATATTTTTTTTATTTATATATTTCTCAGTATTTAAAATAACGATTTATAATTATTAAAATTATAATTGTAATTATTATTATTATTATGTAGGCGTATTAGAAAAAATATCATCGCAAATAATGACAATTTAAAATAAAATGTTTTGGGAGGGTTTACTTTGTGTTTCACAAAGATCCGGGGTGACTTTTTGGGCAACGATATACCCAATTTATTTTAATGTAGTCCTAATGACTGCATTGAGTAACTAAACTCCACTGGGGTAAAGGACGAGGGCTCTTGTTGTACGACATTCAGCACATCTCCCTCTTAACAAACACTTACAAAAATCAATAGTATCATAACACTTCATATTCATTATTCATAAATAACGAGTTTTACGGGCGCAATACCTCCTGCTGAACACCGGAGAACCCGGAAACTCTTTGACATTCCTCTTACAACATGATATCCGACTCATGTAATCATATAACATATTACATCAGTGACATTTAACTTTCAATTTGTCCTCATACATAAATTATGCTATTAATTGTTTTGTAAATAATCGAATGAATGTTTATCTTGAGGGGTATCACCTGATTTCTTTCGATAAGCTGGATTCATTTTATAACGGAACTGTAGGAAATTCGTCAGAATTTGATGTATAGTCCTAAAAAAAGCAGTCAACAGACATGTCACATCTTAAAATGTGTCATATCACGTTATGATTGCGAACATCGCTTACTGGTAAAATAATGCATCGCTATACGCAGATTGTCAGGCAGTTAGGCTATATTTAACAACAGCAACAAGAACCATATATAATAATAATAATAATAATAATAATAATTATAGTGTCGAATTGAGTTTTTTTCCCTAAATAAATCAGAAAATATATTAAACAAAATGCGGTATCATATTCCTTTAAGCTCTTATATAGAGGCCTAGTATGAAAATACAGTAATAAATCTTATATTAAACAAAACAAATAAACAAGACAAGAATAATAAAGCAAGTTCAAGGACACACAACTCACTGCGGTAACTGAGGTAAGACGTGCATCATTTATTGAAATTTCTGTCGCGTACACGGACACATTTAAGCACACTTTCACAAATGAAACATGTGGTATTCAAAATAAATTAAACTCAAATAAATAAGTAAACAACAAAAATCATCAAAGTCAGTAGAAATATAAATAGGCCAAACAAATAACAAATCGCAATCGGTATCATATCTACAAAGTGCAATGAATCTGAGTATGCAATGAAATGTTCCCATTTACAAACTTAGTGTAGTAGTAGTAGTAATAATAATAATAATAATAATAATAATAACATAAAGACATACAATAGAGGGGCTACTTTACAACATAATTATTCTAAATAATTTGATTGTCAAAGCATCGTTGAAGTGAAATTAGTTGAAAAACACTATGTGCTTTCTATCTAATTTGACCAAAAAAGGTGTCATAATAAAAACCATAAAAGTCTAGATTTTATGCCATAATTCCAAAATGACCATGGATGTGTCAAGACGTCAGGAGTCATGAGGTAGACACAGAAAAGTATATAAGTATGTCCGTGCGTATGTGAATTCGCCTGTGCGGTTCTCTTATTGCAATACATCAAAACGAATGAAAATGTAAAACTTTAAATAAACACTTAACGCATTGTAAACCATGCAATGGATCACAGCAGAACCGTCATGATTTTCTTTTGGAGCATATAGAATAACACTAAGGTTTGGGAAATCTTTTGCACAACAGTGTTTTTTTTTTTTATCTTTCTTTTTATCCTTAAAAAACTGATTTTTTTATGCGTTCTTCACACAAAGAGGTGCAGTGTATTCACAGATATGTACACAGATGAATATAAAAGAGTTACTTTGAGTTAAGAGAATAATCTTTATTATTCACTTCTCGTTTTGTACAATAATTGCAACGTTTAGTTGATGATTTTCCAGAGCGTGTGTTGTCATGTATTCTCCTTTTACTGTTACTCTTGATATGTTGTCATGACAAACTTTTGGTACACTTTCGGTCTCTGGGATGTTCACGCGCAGCTTCCATTCCTATTTAGGAAGCATTTCGTCTCCGACGAGTTTTGTCGGTATTGTCTATTCGGTCATATGTCTTGATGATTTCACTTATTGAAGTTCATTATTCTGGTCTAGTGCGTGGCTGAAAACTTCATCCTTTTCTGCTTTTGCCTTTGATTGCAAAACCACACCCGGACCACATTTTTTTTCAGATCCAGTTTCTCGGCAATGGCAGCTATTTTCTCCGACGAGGGTCTGGGCTGGACGGCAAAGTAAGCCTCCAGAGAGCGCTTCTCGGGAGCGGCGATTGAAGTGCGTTTTCTCTTTTTGTCCCCACCGTTGAAAATCTCTGGCTTGGTCATTTTATCTCTCTGAGCCCTTTCCGCCTCCTCTAACCACGCTTCGAGGATGGGCTTGAGGGCCACCATGTTATTGTGAGACAAAGTGAGGGACTCGAACCGACAGATAGTACTCTGACTAAGGCAGCCGACCCCGGGGATTTTCAGATTGGCTAATGCCGAGCCCACGTCGGCCTGCGTGACCCCGAGTTTGATCCGCCTCTGCTTGAAGCGCTCGGCGAAAGACTCCAGCTCCCTGGGATCAGGCTCGGGGTCTCCACCGACGCCCAGAGAGGTGTGGGAGCCCAGGCCGTGCGGGTGCATGTTCATACTTTGCGGGTGATGGTGCTGCATGTGGTTAATTGCTGACATGTGCGAGTGCGGGTGAGAAGCGGAGGAGCAAACGTCGGAGCCTGGCATGCCTCCGAGGGAAATGCCGGGGGTGAGGTGGTCGAGCAGGTCGCCCTCCAGGCCCTGCGTCGGCTGGTGGTGGTGGTGATGATGGTGGTGAGATGTAAGCACAGATGGATGATGAAGGTGCCCGGTAGAGGACGTGGGCGTGCAGGTCATGCTCGTCATGGTGGTCATGGTGTGGTAAGTGGCGTCTGGCTTGAACGGGTGGCTCTTTTGGGCGACGATGTCCACCGCCGCCAGCGCCTCGGCTCTCTGGAGCAGGGTCTCATCAAAGCCGGCAAAGATATTACCCTGCAGCTATGTAACAGAGAGCAAGCATAAGTCTCAATTTGTCGAAATCATTTAGCAGAAAACTTCTAACCAAATTATGCAACCTGTAAGAAATATTATTGTTTGTTTTTATAGAGTGAAGCCACTTAAATTGGGCAACTTTTTGTCAAATCATCTACAGAAGCATAAACATTGTGTTCTGTTCTCTCATCTTTCTGGTGAAACAACAATGAAAACAAACAAACAAAAAAAACCAAACAAACAAACAAACAAAAAAAAAAAAAACAATTGTTGCCAGAACTACTACTGTTTCTTTCTCCTTTTTTTCTTCTTTTTTTTAGATAGGGTAACAATTTAGGACAAAACTCCTATAAAGATTTGCGCCCATATGTTTCTCATGCATTTGTCAAGCAAAAAAGTTTTGGCCACTACTGTTACAATGGCAATGACTGGGGTGATGATAAACCGCAAACTAGCAAAACAAGCCGAAATATTTCACTTACCGAGGGCGTTGGCAGACATGCTCTCCGGATGGCATCCGAGCTGGAATGTAGCGGTGTGTATTTAGGCTCGTGTAAAATCGGATGCATACTAAAAGGCTGTTTGCTATTCATGGACATCATTATGGCAGAGGTGAGAGAGGGTCTTTTCTCGTCGTCCTCGTTTATCTCCGTTGTTCCTCAAAACACTGTCTACCTCGGAGCAAACAGAATGACAAAAAGTGAAAAGGTACTATGCCTGGCAAGTCTTGTTTCCTGGCCGAGCTGTAGCCAGTCGCGAGCTGTCAATGTCTGTGATACAGTAGGAATTTACGCAGGCACCTAAAATATAACACCGTGTCTTTTAGTCACGCCCAAAAAGGTGCTGACCCCGCCCATCCACTATACCCTTCAAATGTTTATAGTAGGTGTGGGACCTGAACACGCCTCTGGGGTTTGTTGTTCCTTTCCCCATCATGTGCGTCGAAGCAGAGAAGGCGTGGTCACGGCTGTGATACGCAAGCTTATTTTAAGTCCCCTCCCATCGTGTGTTTTCATTGGTGCTGAGATTTTGACAGCTCGCACCAGATTGGTTGTGTCGAAAACTGTGAGATCTCTCAGAGCACATGCTCTTGGTTTAAAAATCGCTCACTTCAACTGTGAATTGTAACATGTCAGTTTATATTTGTCTCCCTATATAAACTGTGAGTATTATATTTATTTTTTTAACATTGATAGATGTATTTCTCTATTATCAAGTAGTAACCAGGCAGTTTATTATTTATTAATAATAAAAAATTCTCGATAATTTGCCCAGAAGTCTTTGCAATTTTAATATTCCATATTATTAACTCATAAAAAATTATGACCATGTTTTATTACGTTTTTGTTATTTATTTTAATTTTAATTTTTATACTTATTTATTTTTTCATGTATTATAAATTATATTTGTCTGTGTAGTATGCAATGAATAAATAAAAACTTTGAATTGTTATGAATTAATCAATGTTTCATTAATAAATGTTTGCTTAAGGATTTAAATAATGAGTCACACTGAATTGTGAACATGAATACTTTTTTATTTATCTAGCACAGGTAGGTATTTCAGGAATTTGTTATACTTTTATGAAGTTTATTTTAACATGGAGAGACCAACTATAGCAGAATTGCATTGTTTGTTTACAGCAATTAAACAATACATATTTCTATAAAGAAAAGAAAAACTACACATAACAGTAGCTGACACTATTGTGTCATAAAAACAGTTTTGGTGTAAAAAAAATTATATTAAATGTCACAGATTGCTTAAGTCACAGAATAGATCACAGAAAAATCTGAAAACAAAATAAACTTAAAAATCAAGATGGTTATAATCAATGGCTTTCTAAAACTAGTATCAAGGAGGAAAAAATAAAATTACAATCAATAGAATCAATCTCTAGCTTGGATGAATTAAGTCAGTGACTGTATATAAAGTGGTTGAGCTAAATATGCCTGTTATGTTTTATTTATTATCACTCTACTATGTGAAACTATGCACTATGTGATGCATTTGTTTTTCTATCCATATGACAAGCTTTAACAATTTTGCACATTTATTAATTATTGTTCATTTACTTTGTGGTATGAACCACAATATGGATTTCCAAATACATCAGAAACATGTTCAGTACAATTAAATATTGATAAAAAAAAATGCAGGTCAAACAACAAGAGCAGTCAATCATAGACAAACACGGACAAATTAAACACTGACACCAGTTGACCACCATCCATTTGCATTAATAAATTCACATCATAAATATCAGCTTTGGTGGTTAAAATTAAGATGAAATATTAGCAGCAGAAATATAGACAGTCTTGGTTCCTTCATGCAGTAAACCTCCTTGGGAACTTCATCAATTGAATTTAACAAATTATTCATCACGTCTTCAAAGTGGTTTGTGTGTTGAGCAGGTTTTGTTGGTAGTGCATGCAAGCTGCTCAAGTTTGGCTTGTGTATATAGAGCCCATATATCTATCATTCTAATTGGTGCTGAAACCCCAGACACGGACAATAAAGGCCAACAATGAGAGAAGGAGTCTCTACGAGTGTGACTCAGAAACCTGAGATGTAGACGCAGATAGCAACATCGTCCCCTCGTGTCTTGCTCTCTGGCAAGGCCTTGGCACCTGCTCATCAAATATGCATCAATGCTGCCATCTCTCCCCCAGCAACCGCTGTCACTGGGGACTCCAAATGCAGAGGGACGGACAGAGAGGCACAACGAAAGAGACAGAACAGAGAGAAAGAGTCTGAAAAAGAAAAGAAGAGGGCTCAAGGAGTGAGCTTATAGACATGCAGCCAAGACTACACAACACATACTTGTTGAATCTATTGAGTTGTTCCAACACCTTTCAACATCCCTCTGTTCCTGTCATTTCTTCCTTCTCTGCCAGACTTGCCAGCTTTAAGCTCCAGTCATTTTCCTGATGAGTTTTCTGCAAACCAGCCTGGGGAAGTGCTTGATTATTGCTAATGGAACATTTTCCTCAATGAATATTAATGCAGGAATGGGGATTTTGTTGTATTGGCTGTTAGAATCTCTGCTCCAGTTGATAAGTTGTGTAGTTGAGACTTATTTTCAGTCATATAGGCACACACAAAATGGTAAAAAAATAAATAATAATAAGCACAGATCTGTTGGACTATTGTGTGTTTTGTAGATGTATATTTCATCAAGGGCATCAGGCTCAAGAGAACTGTTTTCAGTTGCACTCTGCAATATATCTTTGTATATTTCACTCCAAAGTTCTAGACAGAATATTTGTGTTTTGTGCAGGGCTAAAGCGCGGTTCATCTCCACTAAGATTTACTGTCATTTTTTGACATTGGAGATGAATGAACAAATGAGTTTCACTTAGGAAACTACAAAACAACATATATCCAGCAGGCATGATACAGTAATATCTATACAATTATATAGTTATAAGTCAGTTATATCTGCATAGCAAAAAATTACACCCCTTATAACAGTGCATGACAAATAATACATTGGATTCAATTAAACAGTATTTACACAGTAAGGCATGACAGTGAATACATGATAGATATATGCCTTAACATCATTGTTGGGTAAATTACTCAAAGAAAGTAACCCACTACAAATTACTAATTACTTAGCTAAAATTGTTATCAGATTAATTAATTGATTACTGCAGCTAAAAGTAATCACAGTACTAATTACATAACTATTAAGTTACTTTCTAAAACACTTTTCACTGAACTTTTTTTTCTGCTCAACAATTTTAAATAAAAATGATTTCCTCCAAGCAAGCAAGTCATTCACTCGTTTCACTCTTTCAATGACACGTTAGGGGGCTTGTAATATTTTTTTCAGAATATTCTCATTATATGTATATTATGCAATCCAATTAATGTATTTAAAAGTAATTAACTTATTTGAAAGTCAGTAACTCTAAACTGATTACATGAATTTCAAATGTAATGTGTTATACTACTTTTTTGACTAAACAAGAAACAAGATTACTGTAATGAATCATTTTGCAATCAGATTACACAAAATATGAGTTATCATGATGTTACGTTATCTAATTAATATTCATTAGCCATGCTAATAAGGTTTACAATGTGTCTCCTCCACTTTTCAGATCTTTACTAAACTTGTATTCTGATAAATAACAACATATTTTGGAGTATAATGGACAGAGTGTCATATACCTTCATGCCACTATCACTATTCTCTACCTTTTTATTCTACCTTGTCTTATGAAGTTTTGTTGACATTGTCCCTCACATTTCTGCTGCCCTCGACCAACTACTGGGACCAACCATTGGAGTAGAGTCAGACAATATGTATGTGCATGTCTCTGTGCACCATGGGAGTATGGGTGTAGTGCAGTATCTCTGAAGAGAGAGCGAAAGCAAGACATCATCACAAGAAAATATTTCTGGTACGTTAAGCAAATGGACAAACTCCTCAGTGTGCACATGAGCGCATGTATACCTCGCTTTCCCTTTTCTCCTCTCCTATTTTCCATTCTTGCCCCTCAAGCTTCCCCACCCATTACTTAATTGGTGAATTATTGATAGCGTGTAAAATCTAACATTGTAGATATGTGACCATTCACCAAATCAGCAGGTTCTCACTGTGGGGATGCCAAAGGGAAGGGGTGTCTAAGCACACACTTTAATGTAATTGCCTTTAGGGTTCCTGGTAAATATTTTATTGTCTGCCAGCATAAATTAAAGGTACAAAGTTACGGAAAGGGGGCGATTTCTCACTCCAAAACTATGTGGAGAATGTCCCTTTGCATGTCATTTGCCATTCAGTTCACCCTACACCTATGTACAGTACCAAAAAACTCTACTCCTGTCACTCTAGTCAAGCTTTTACCTCAAAGAATGGTGCTACGGTGCAAGATACTTACCTGGGAAACTAGGATTCTGTTGAATGAAAATACAAGCAGACGTGAACCTCTAAGAGCTGTGTGTGGTGCTAGTAGGAGTTTGCTGTGGTTCTGTTCACTGAGGCTGAACAAAACGTTTGATTTAAGTGATTTTGTTGGAATGAAAAGACAAAGGAGGGGTGGGCGGAAAGACTCATACATTGCCAGTCAGAGAGGTAAGTAATCAGAAAGATGGGGCAGAATGTGAACAGGAAAACTTCATTACCTGATGGGGCAGTGGCCAAAAAGATATTAAATATGAATGACAGCTGACACAGATGGTAAGCTGACCTGGATGGGATGTGAAGCATCTGTGGGAAGATTTGTGTTTTTGTGTTCCTCACTTAGAGAACAAATTCTCTGGTTTAGCTGTTTTTCTCCTCAGAGATTTTTGTCTGTTTTGGCTGATACAAATTAAATGAAACTATTTAAACTTTGGCATTGGACACCTATCTTTGGCTTTGTGTGTGTTTTATATCCTTTCAGTGTTTTACTTTACTAACATTTTCTAGGTCAAAAAAGTGTAATATCTCTGTTTAGATTGCCCTCTCTTTCTCAGATTCCCTCCTGGTTGCACGTATTGTCTCTGATCAACCTCCTATTGTGCACCCCAGTCATCAACTTTGCACCATTCTGCTGTTACCTGCCGTTTGCCATCCAAACGGGATGGGCTGCATTGAGTCTGAAAAAGCAAGGATCAATAGATTAACTGAGTGGTTATGAATTATGCAGAAGAGCCCTACAGCAGTTGGACGTAAAGAGCTTGTGTTCTTGAATTGGCGTGTAAAAGCTAAGTACAGGTCTGTTTACTTGTTCCCCAGCATGCTGGGTGCTGTGCCTAGCTCATGATTTGAGGAGAACTCATTTGGAAAATATTTTTTTTTTTTTTTTTTTAACAGGGATTCATTAGACTTTGTATATGTTAGTTACAGGCTGGTTTGCTTGAGCATGTTTTGATGGTACAACATGATCACATGGGAAGTTGAAATTTTTTAGACATTGCTACCGAATATTCCAGTAACCTAACGTCGACCCAATTCTGCCAATTTTCTGACTAGCACCATCCCCTATCTGACAACATTCTAACAATTCAACTGTATTTACGTTTTCCTGTGGCGCTACTGATTTCCTTGCACAAGCAACCTCTGGGACAATAGCTCTGGTCCTGTGGAAACCAGGAAGTAATCGTGTTCACATAATCAATGTTAAGCAGGATTCAGAGGTTGCATTTTCCCTCTAATAGTAAATTTTTGCTTCACTGAAGGTTAGGTTTAGGGTTGGGGCATATGGCTAAAAAAATATGCAATCATGTTAACTGTTTTACTTCATATACAACTAAAAACACTTTTGATGCCACGCTGTGGACATTTACTCGGAAACTAGAGCTCACACGTGCCCATATGTTCATCAACACTTTCATCATCAGCCACTGGGTTAGTAGTTCAGATTTCGATAAGCACTGAATGATTTCAGCTAAAGAATTTTTAACCTACTGTCGCCAAATTCACAGTGAGATCAGTTTGCATGGTAAGAGCGATAATAAATGAGATAGTCTTGTCAAAAGGCAGCACACAGAGAGTTTGCTTGCAGTGTCTTACAGCTCTCCTCTGAATCAAACCTCTCAGGAGGCAGCTACAGCAATAGCATTAGCTTAATATTCCACAGCGCATATAAATTTACCTCAACATTTGCATACAATCAAACTTGGCATCGCTCATGTTTTTCTTTGTTCTACAAGAACTGACAACAGTAATACAAAGGAGAGAAAAAAGTAAACAAGCAAAATGCTGTAAATATGATCGTGAACTGATGTAGGCATATTCATGATATGTAAATTTCAGTGTAGTTTAAGTCTACAGCACTTTAGGACCGTAGAAAAAAGAAGAAAAAAGAAAAGGATCTTTTATTCTTACTTCCACCCCCTACAAAACTGTAGAGAATTGTTCTAGCTCTTTTTATGTGCACCAGTAACTGTTTTCCAGTAAACAGGGGTGACATATTGAAGCAGATGTGTCGCATGACTTTTACATAACTGACAACCGCTCATTCAGAAGCCAAATAAGACACTATGAAAAGAGGAAGAGGGCCAAAAACTGAAACATTTGTCTTGGATCTCCTTCCTTCTTTATTTATTGAAATATTTATGTTTTTGCTTGAGGCCAAGTGTGTTTATGCGTGCCGCTCAGAGCGTTGACCGAAATGCCGACTGATGCTCTCTCATTGATTTTTTTTAATTGTGGGTTTATCTGTCTATGTAGAGGCTGCCAGTCACCCCAGCACCCTCTCCGTTCGTCTAGTCCCACTGCTTCAGCATGCGTTCCTCTAAGTCCTGGCCCAATTCCTCTGCTTCATCTGCCCTTGTTACACTCTTCAAATGGAGGCGTTTTAACTAGGCGAGCTAGGCGCATCAGATACTTCAAAGGACGGCTGTGATAATTGTTGATTTGTTTTGTGTTAACTGCAGTGGAGTGCATGTGTAAGGGATGGTCCAGAAATACTGAAGTCTTTATAATGTGAGTAATGAGCAGGAGAATGAGGAAATAAAGAATGCCAGACATACAAATGGTGAAAGTCTATTTTCAAAACCTAGCCTGGCAACTGGAAAATTTTAATTCAGTCATTACCTACTCATCCTTATGTCATTCCAAACCCAAATTACTTTCTTTGTTCTGTGTAAAGCACACACACACACACAAAACAAAACAAAAAACAACAAACAAAAAAATATTTTCGCCCTACGATGAAAGTGAATAGTGAGGCTGGGCTGTCAAGCTCAGAAAAAGGACAAAAAAACACTTCTGAGTCAATCACTTTCTGAGATAAACAGGCAAACCTCTACAAACTCTCACTCTCACTCTCAAATCAAAAGCTCAACACACAGCACTAAATCAAATATGGTGACACATCAACAACATTAAACCTCATTGGTTCTTGTGTTATGGAGTTATGATATTTGGTCACAAGACGTGCAAGAACCAATTGTTGACAGGCCGAAGTCACTATTCACTTTCATTTTAGGGTGAAAAGACTTGCAAAGTTGTTATTATTTATTTATTAATTAATTTTCCATGTAAGAAAGAAAGGAATGCAGGTTTGGATGGACATTTGGGTAAATGAGAATTTTCATTTTTGGGTGAACAAATGATTGAAGTTTTAATAAGCTTTGGCCAATATGTACATCTGTGCTTGTTCTATCGTTTTCTCTCATTAGAAGAGATATCACAGGATTCCCTTGAAAAGTTTAAGAAAATGAGCACTGGTTTGGTCCTGGAATCTTGACTGCTCATAAAAAACCTTGTAAACGTTTTACTTTTGACCTTTTGGATAGACCTGCAAACCATTGTTTCTGGATGTATTCTGGATCCTCTACACTTGTTTCCTTATCAAGTGATTCTCCTTATCCCTCAAGGTAGACACTTTGGTTTTACTTGTCTCCAACATGAACAGTTGATTGTACTTTCACACAACACAGATGCCTAATAGCCCCAGTCCACATGTAGCATCTTTACTGTCTGGAGGTAATGGCAGTAATGGTGTTTGCAGGTGGCCCACTGAGTAGCACAACACTGCGAGGAACATTGGAGAGCAGATTCCCGAGGCCTCCAGGGAACAGGGGGTGGTTATGAGTTGAGACGGAGCACTCGGGACCCCAGCTAGTATGGGATGGGGTGCCATTGTGCTCCCCTTCCCTCCTCCTCACAATGCTAACAGGATTAGGCTATGAAGAGCACCCTCTTTTCACAACCTCAGGCTGTTCGTTGCATATCCTGTCTGATCTGGGGCTTTAAGGATCCTCTTGTTGAGCTTTCGTAAACTAGAAACATCTCCCAGAGGGAGCCTTTAATACTCTTTCTTTGAGACTGTGCTGAAGGCAGCATTGCAGTTATATAATGAAGACTTTATGCGTTGTAGCTCTTAAACGTGGTCCATGGTTACATTATGACTCAGTATGTTCATGTGCACTTTAAAAATGTTATTTCATTTGGACTACAACAATAATGTGTCTTATTAAAATGTAATTTAAAGGTACGATTTTGGTGAAGTCCAACTAACAGACTGAGAAAATGCAATTGTATCTCAGCTTCATTCAGCAAGTATAAATGTTAATCGGACCACAGTTGACCTTGCCTTTGTATGCACGCATGCTGCAAAAGACAGAGAAATTTCTAGTGTTTTCAGTCATTAGTTACTTTGTTAATTTGGTTGTGTTGTGCAACTCTGGACCACCATACAGGGGTTATACGCAACGTTAACCCTGTGTGTATTTAATCCTTCCTTCAAAAATAGTATTATGCTTTGTGTCATGTATACTCAGACAGATAGCATAATTATGCAAAAAATACCTGCTGTAGCTTAATTAAAACTGCACACGTAAACATACTGACTGATCATCAACTTCTCCAGGGCTATAGAAATGTTTAAAAAATTTTTTGCACTGTCTGTATGAATATAGAGCAAAGCCAAGAACATTAGATGTACACAAGTTTCCTGACCTTATGTTCCAGCATCCTCCTTTGTGGCTTGAGCCTCATTCATGTCACAACAATACAAAGCCTATCCATATCACTTTTTTAAAACAGATATCACAATTACACTCTAGAGGTTCTTTCAGCTCTCACCCTTTAACCTCAAACTTAGCAATAAATCTTGTGGTTGGCAGCATTTACTTTTATTTAGGGCTTTTTGGCGCCCTTACTCATTTTCTAACCAGTTCTTATTCAGTACGTTTACATGCACTTTGAAAGTTCTATTTCAGTAAGAGTAAAACAATAATTCGTCTTTAAAAAAAATTACAAATAAATAAATAATATAAATGCTTTAGTCAAATAAAATCATACCAGTTTGATTTTTGCAATGTCGGACTAACAGACTAAGATAATGCGATTCTAGCTCAACTTCGTCTAGCATGTATACACGTATGTATACTCAGAAAAACCAAAGTTCAATACAATGTTTTTTACTGGCACTTCCACACCTGAGGCAAAGTTCCTTTCAAGGCAGGTCAGTCCACTCGGTGGCCATTTTGGGAACGCTCCTGGGCAGCTATTTTCAATATGGATACAAGTAGCAGAAAAGTACAGCTCCTTTCAACTTGAATGGCGATAGACTGAAATCTCCAAAATGGTTAATCAAGATTTCGATCAAATCACATTTAATATCAGTAATAAAATCTGACAAAAATTGTGTAAAAAAAATTGTGCTTCTTCATCTCAGATTTTAAAAAAAACGAAAAAAAAAAACAGCCTGCTATTTTTCAAGCTGGAACGCAAGCGCGTTCTTGAGTTAACTCACAGCAGATGTAAGGCAGGACTTCCTTTTCTACATTCGCCATATTGGGCGTTCCAATTTCTCCCATTCATTTTAACACAAGTGCTCCATCTCAGCTAAACACACTCTGGCTGTGGTCCTTCCTTCAAATATTTGATTACGGATTGTGTCATGTATACATAGACAGATAAAGACTTGCTTGACTAGCTTGACTGCAGAAACCTGCTGTAGTTCGATTGTAAATGTACTGAGTAATATCAGTAAGCGTGATCAAGTTGGTCCTATGTAAAGGCAGCAAAAGTCCTCCTGGAGGCAACGCGTTCGTACCTGACAGTACACTATGCAGCGGGACACTGCTCTCATTACCACAACAATGAAATAATTATGAATGCTGCTGCGAGACTTCATCAGAGGAATATCTATTGTATTATTTATTCAGTCCCCTGGTTCAGTGAGAACACATATAAACTTCCAGCCAGGCTCTTCCCCGTGCACACTCTCCTGTCTGCCTTTCAAAGCGGTGCCATAGCGTTCTATTCCTTCGTCTCTCCAGGCCATGGGATGCTTTGCTTGGACACTGGTTCTGATATGCAGCCATGGCTGAACCTAACTCTCAAAGGACTATTGCAGTTTGTAAAGTACCAGTTGGAGGATGTTCATCCATCTGTAAGTGGTCAATACTCTAATGGTTACACGACTGCATGCTATTGCTCAATGTGGAGCCAGATGCCTTTGGATGGCAGGCCAAACCACAGGCCCAGTCCAGCCGCAGAGTACGATGGCTGGAGAATGGGCAGTATTAAAGAGAGCAACAACACCACACAGCAAGAGCACTGAGAGCAGCCACACTTACACACAACAGGTGAGTGAAGCCTTCAAGCTTGCTGTAAGGGCTTAGAGAAGGGGAGTGAATGACGTCTCTGATCTTGCATGCGGTGAGGCATTTAACTCGAGGTTCAAAAGTGTGTGAGGTATGATTTTGCCCTGTGTATTTTGCTGCTGTGTCCGTACTGAGCAGCAATGCGGTTGCATGGGCGATGGTTGTGAGTGCACAACGCAGCATCATAAATAATGCAGTGCCTGCTTGGCAACGCCATGGCTGATGCTTGGCAACCTCTGAAGCTACGTGGCTTAGGGAGATGGGGGAAAGTGGGTGCACGCAGAGGGCGGAGTTCTGCAGGTGCTCTGCTCCATTTCTCATCTGTTCATCTGATCCCAGCTCGGGAGAGGGCTTGGTACTGAGCAGATGCACCTCCTGCTCACTCGGCTGTAACAGAGGAGGCCTTTGTTACTCAACACTGTAACACATCAGATATGAAGGACTGATCAACACGCTCCTTCCAAGTTATTATAGCTTAAAGGCATAGTGTCCTAAAAATGAAAATGCTGTCATCATTTTCTCTCACTCATGTTGTTCCAAAACCATATGTTTTTCCTTTTCCCATGGAACACAAAGGTACCATTCACTTTTATTACATCTTTTTATGAACAATTAAAGTTCATGGTGTATGATGCTTACATTTTGCTCTACGTCTGTTTTTTTTATTAAAAATCCTTTTTAAAATCATTGCAAGTATTATGGAAACCAGTAATATGTTTTAATATGCACTGGATATATTTTAGAGTTACAAAGGCCTGGTAAAAGATTCAAAGGCAGATATTGTGAGAACAAATGAGCGATGTTTAAGTCTTTATGTTATGTATATGTAGTCCAGGCTATTTTTGGACACTAGAGATGCAAAAGTCAAGCAAGTCATGCTTCTGCATAATGAATCAAGGTCATATTAAAGAAATTAGTTTGAAATTGAATTGGCATGTAATATTATAAGTGAAGATCAATCGACAGCATTTGTGGCTTTCGAATAACTTTCGATTAGTCCCTCCTTTCCTTTAAAAAAAAAAAAAAAGCAAAAATCTGTGTTTCAGTGAGGCAATGAAAGGGAAAGAAGAAAATCCGCAAATGTAAAATACTCACAGTTTCAAAAGATAGCCACAAGACAAAAACTATTTACACGTTAACATGATTTTAGGGCTAAAATTACTTTTTAACCTTTTCAATGTAAAGTGAAATCCAATTTACCACGCCGTAATGTGGTAAACCATAAAACAAAGATTAAACAAATTTACAGCTGATACAATACACGAGTTTTAACAGAACTAATGTGTGCTTCTAAAAAAATTACAAGCTTCAAATTTCTGTCTTTTAAGCCCTCTAAAAGCAGGCCCCATTCACTTCCATTGTAAGCCCCTCACTGTAACCTCCATTTTAGTTTCTTTTTAAAGAAAAGCACGGACAAGTCAGAAGTTTTTTGTAATGAACATAATGTCACAGATGCTGTCAAAATTCTAATAATTATTTTGTTTGTTTGTTTTTTGTCTCCTAGAGATATGGTGCGTAATTACAGTAATTACAATATTCAAACTTGTAAAAAGAGTTCATGTCTTTGCAGAACATGAAATTACAAGTTGTAAACTTGACATGTAAAAAGAACCAATATGACAGCGGCCCAGGGGCGGACTGGCCATTTCCCGAACTGAGACTTTTCCCGGTGGGCTGGCTGTGAAACAGGGCCGAATGGACCAGACTTCCCTAACCCCTCCACGCTCAACAACTTTTGGGCCAGTTTCTATGTAAAATCTTGGGCCAAAATCCCCTTCAGTGGCCTCAACATTTGAAGGAAGTGAACACATCTTTCTGTTTGATATGCACTTTATTTTGCCTGGAGCACTTTCTTTATTCTTCAACATCTTACAATAATATATAGGAGAATAACTGAATTAACATTTTGCGACCCCGCAGACACATGCGCGGAAGTTGTATTTTGGCTTTGCTATATGCGACACATAATTTAAATTCATTTAAACAGACTAATGTCAGTTCAGGAGAATCTGGGTTGTCAGAAAAGGGTTAAACTTTCGACATATGGAGTCATGTGACCAAACAACATGGCGCCAATCACAGAGGAGTTTGTCTTTGGGAGGAACACCAACAGTAAGAAAGCAAATTAAGTTTTCACAGTGAAACCTGTTTGATTCAAAAGATTAGAGTCTGTAGTTTCATCTGAAATGTCATTCTTAAAATTTGAGCGAGTTATCGTGAAATGCAACGCTGTTAAACACAATGACCATATACGTGGACTATGCTCAGCTTCATTTAAAATATCTTATATTCACTGCGTATTTTCACATTGAGAATCAATGTATGAATCCAAACGCTGAAAAATTTTGTTTGCAAAAGCTGTATATGGAATTAGATGACAATAAGATGCATTTGAAACTGTTCTGAGACCAGTCCAGACAGATAGCACACTGGAGGTTAAGTCATTCACTAAATAGGGAGCAAGGAAGCAGCATCCTATAGCTCACAAAGTGCATTCAATCCAATCTTCCAATCAAAAGTTTCAGGCAGCAGATGATTTGGACCTTTCAACATGTTTGGCAGACATGGGACAATGGCAATCAGTACATAGATTTAGAAATGATCACGCAAAATCTTATTTTAACATGGTTGGCAATGATTGGATGATTTTGGTCATTACTTTGAATCAGACTTAAATATGCTAATTTATGATGCAAATGTCTCAAAAACATGAATTACCATGAACATTCCTAGAAACATAATGAACAATTTGATTAATAACAAAAAACTCTCTATAGCGTAGCATTATTTAAAATTTGACAACTTTTCACATATGTGGACATCAATTTTTAGGAAAAATACTTGGCCTAAAAAAAATGTATTGCCTGTTTATTAGGTGCTACTAGTTTCAAATCAAAAAGGGGAATGGAAAATGCACACAGTGGTCACGCTTGGTCTCAGGAGGTTAATGTATTGATAAATATTTGAGGAGAATCTCTGAGTAGAATCTCCGAGTTGCCACCTCGTAATCACAGTCATTCCACCACGGTGTGAACACACCAATAAATGACCAGTAAGATCTTGCATGGATTTTTGGATATGTGACTCCTAGTATGACAAATTAACCCCCACTACTTTAGCAAGTGCAGTGATGTGTGACATAGTTCCCTTTTATAATGCTGGGATCCTCTGCAAATCAGTTATTGTGAATGCATGTGGCTTTGTGTTCTCACCAAGTGTGGTCCTGCAGTTTGTAGGGATGGGAAATGTGGGTTCTCCTACCTCCCAAACCCTCCAACCTTGGGCCGGAGGACCTTGTGCTGTGGTCCATATTCGGGAAGCATCGGCCCGTCACGCCATGGTGTGCAACTGAAAGATTAATAACTTAACACCTTCCCTGATTTGTTCATGTAAATTATTAACCATCACCTCATTATCAATTATTCAAATATCAGACTTTATTCTTTTTTCCCATGCTCTCATTCACAGAAAGAATTGTAGTCTCTTTCGCTTTTTTGTTGTCTATTTCAGTCAGATATTTTTCTGTCTATAGTTGTGTTCTGTCGTTTCTGTCTCCTAAAACATGATTAATACTTCATGGTGTAACAGCAGATATGGTAGCAGTGTAAGTGATGCTCCTGGGCCTGAAATGTGCCTTTCTTTTCAACAGCTTGATGAATTCCAGCACAACACATCCTGAATGTCCTGATGCAAGCTACTATGGAGAATATCACTTATAACTTTGAAAAACACTTTAATAGTCTAAAGAATGGTCATTTTTCAAATATACTGTTTATATACAGTATATTTATTTATTTAAATTTGAATGTGGAGAAGACGGGTGTATTGTAAATTCTTTGAAATTATAATAAGTGGTGACACTTTAAAAAAGGTTCTGTTCGTTAACATTAATTAATTAGGTGTCATGAACTAACAATAAACATTGATTTTTCAGCATTTATTAAAGTTTGTTAATGTTAGTTAATAAATATAAAATTGTTCATTGTTAGTTCATGTTGCATTTACGAAGGTTAACATATACAAATTTTGATAAAAAATTTTTTTTTATCACTATATGTTGAAATTAACATTAACCAAGATAGAAAAATGCTTTAAAAGTATTGTTCATTGTTATTTCATGTTAACTAATATTGTCAACTAATGATAACAAATGGAACCTTTTTGTGAAAGGTTGCTAATATGTTGCGTATTAATACGCATAATTTAAGATGGTGAAATTTTAGAGAGTGGTGGTGCCTAGATGACTAATACGACAACTTATGAAACACATAAAAGTCTTATGAATAGATGTGCAACCACCACTCACAATGACAATGCATCTGAATAGAACAGAGCACAGATCATACACATATGCACACACTTACAGTATAACCATTTCTTTCCATAGAAAATGAACAAACCATATAGTCCCCAGGGGATGTTGAAAAGTATGAATATCTGCGTTAAATCTTACTTAAGCATGTTGAAACATTTAAACGTTATGTTTCAACATTTGTCTACGTAAAACACACGGATATTCGACCTGTTTCAAAGGTCAGAAGCCAGTCTTTTTATAATTTTTTACACCACCTTACCTGCTTTTCCTGTTATCCCTACATATACTTCAAAGTAATGGCAATGAATTTCTCTTGGGGAGAACATTGCTTTGGGCCACCCCTGTCAAAATGGTTCAAGTTTATGTGTGCGGTTAACTGACGTCGCCCTTCTTCTTTTAGCCCGTCTACCAATTTGATGTGTTTATGATGTCAGGAGAAGCTTCATGTATTTTGCATGACATTTGCTGTTTCCAGTGATGGTGCCTCTTAGATGAAGACAGATACACAGAAGTATAACAAACTACCACTTTCACTACGTCTCAGAGACAGGCAAGATGGCGGGAAAGAGAAGTTGAGAGTAACACCCTTTTCTCTCTCAATTTCGATCTATCTATCTATCTATCTATCTATCTATCTATCTATCTATCTATCTGTCTGTCTGTCTGTCTGTCTGTCTGTCTGTCTGTCCCTCTGCATTAAGAGCTGCCTGGGGGCATGCGAGCAGGGCTGTGGGAGGAAGGAGTGGGGAGGTCGGTTAAGAGCTGTCATTTAAATAAGCGTTTACAGAGAGGACGAAAGCTGGGGGAGGAGTACCACAGTCAGAGAAGAGTGACCGAGAGATAGAGGGAGAGAGATGGAGAGTGAGGGTGAATGTGGAGGGGGGAAGGGGTGGGGAACATTTGCTTTAATGTGTCTCTGATCTCTCGCACCAGTCCACAGCTGCTGCAGCAGCAGGCTGCCCTGCTCGGCCATATGTTGCCTGCGCTGCTCCAATTATCCTCCCTGGAGCAAGGGCCCACTCGCAGCCTGTGCGGCTGGCCCGCCGGGGTCGGCTACTGTTTCAGTACAGCTCTCACTGCTGTCACTGTGCTCGCACCCAGAGCAGCCCCCACGCACGCATGCACGCACCAAACCAGCCACACACACACACATCTCTCTTTCAGTCTCTCTCACACCCCATCAGTGCCTTATGATTTGAGCTTTACTTCAAGCTTTGCCCATTTTGGACACAAGTTTTTTTTAAAATCACCACTGTTCATGTGAATATTAATGAGTTGCTGTTTTGAGTACGTTTTAATTTAGCATGTAAGGGATTCAATTCCAGACCTAATATAATAATTTGTTAAAAAAAAAGCAAACATGCATCACCCAAGTATTTTCGTCAAATTTAAAAGAGCAACTTTGACATTTTGTGTAATAACTCATTTTGTATTAAAAGAGGATTATAGATTATAGCAGTATTATTTGCAATTTAACATGATGGTGCTTCAGGATATCAAAACAGAAAATATGAGTGACAGGTGTTGCTTATCGGAGAGCACAGAGGTTGTATCTGATAGTGGTGTTCCCAAACAGCTAAACCTACCAGAGGGGCAGATCCACACACCGTACCTGTTCCCTGTGCGACTTGTCGCTCCAGCAAAACACCCCATTATGACTCTGTTTACTGAACTTTCCACTGGTGAAATATTTATTAGGGAAGGTAGTAAGGTTGAAATAGAGATGTGGGATAAAGGGGCACAGTACAGGATAGAGTTTCTGTGTGTTACTTTTTAGATTTCTTTCTTTGAGACTGATGTAGTTATAGAGACATGCTTCGATTGATTTCACTGGCCACTTACACACTGCATCGAAAAACGGGAATGAATCCCCTAAACTAGGGTTTTTTAATCTTTTTAATGCAGAGGACTCCCAAAAATTACGACCGCCTAGCGAGGAACCCCCGCCCTAGAATATAGAGGGGATATATTTTTATAGAAATCCATTTTTTACTGTTTGAGAAAAATAGTAGCCATGATATAAAAACTTGTTGTTTGCTAAATTATATGAGTGGCTTCTTTATTGCTTAAAATTTAACATTTTCTTTACGGTTTTTGTCCGTAATTTTCTGGAGACACCATCGGCCCCCATTTGGTGTTTGCTAATAAAGTAATAAGATGCACCGTCAAAAAGTTTTGCGTTCCCTCACAATAGTTTTACCCTCGTAATAAGTTTTGTGTTCCCTCGCAATAAGATCTGACCAAAGTAATAAGATGTACCATCTCGCATGTAGATGATGCGTCATTATACGACAGTAAATTCCAGCCCTTAAATTTGATTGGCCAAGAGTACTCTCCAAGAGTACTGATATTTAGTATAACAGCACTGAGATGCTTCAGTATAACGGTCACTCCAACTGTTCGTGTTTGTGGCTTTTCAAATAGTGGTGGTGATTTTGATTAATCCCAGTGACTCAGTGACCCAGTGAGTGCCGAAAAATGTGTGTCTTTTATGTTATGAGTGAGTAAAAAGTGAGTCAAAATATTGACTGAACTGATTTGTTAAAAACACAGTGTCATTCACAAACAGTGTTGGGTAGGTTACTTTAAAAAAAGTAATCCACTACAAATAATTAACTACTTATGTCAAATTATAATTAGATAACTTTTCTGATTACTTTATTGATAAAGTAATCGCATTACTATTTTTTTAAGTTCTTTCTTTTAAGTTTAAAATTATCACATTTTTTTTGTTTTTCCACTCAACAAATTCAAAATAATGCCTATTTTCTTCTTGTTCATTGTCGCACACTATTCAGCTGTCACAGAAATGCAAACAGATGTCAATTTGAACATACAAATTCAAATTTTTTATTATATTAATACATTCATTGTATTACTGTAACCCAAGTTATGAACTTAAAAGTATTTTTTTCATTGAAAGTCAGTAACTAAAATCTGATTACAAGAATTTTAAATGTAACGTGTTACACTACTTTTTGAGCATAAAAGTAATAAGTAACTAACTAATACCAACATTGTTCACAACCAAAACAATCAAAGTGCATGAGAATGATTTGTTTTCTTAAAAGTTATTTGAAAACACCAGTTTGTTTAAGAATGAAACACCATTAGTTTGAAATCGGAGTATGAGAGCAGCGCAGAGATCGAGTTGTGCTTGAAGCTTTGGCTTGTTTTGGAACTATTCTTGCTGGTGGATAAGAAATGTACAAACCAACTGGCCAGTTTTTGTCAGAAGCTTTGAAAGGTTGTTCAATATTATTTACTGGTGTGTTGTATTACAGCAATATCACACTTGCAATCCTACTGTTGGTCTGAATATCAGGATGGCTGATGACCTGTGGAAGATCAACAACAGTTTTTAACTACAGGGTTTACATGACCATTATGATTTGAAGTTCAGTTTAAAGAAATGCTGTATAGAAGCTGAACTGAAAACATGATACAGTATTCATAATGTTAGGGTTGTTGGTGTGATGCCTTCACCGCTACATTATGTCTGTCTGAGGTCATGGGGTCAAAGAAAGCACCATGTGTTGTAATTCAAGATAGAGGAGCAAGAAGCAGATCATAGGTCAAAGGACGTTGAAGCACTGTCACATAAAGAGTCATCTTTCCTTCTCTCCACTAATGCCTGAATGTCTCTTATTTTTCTGCCAATCTACAACTAAATTGCAAAAAATCTAAATCAATTAATTTTTTTTGATCCTGCACAAAAACATCATCCCTACTTTCAGTTCTTTATGGTGTTTTCATAGGACAAAAGAATAGGAAGTAAGCCAAGCTGGCTCCTCATGAATCTTTAACCGGGAGTTTGTTTTGTCTTATGAATGTAATTAATGCATAATTAATATTTAAAGATTGCCTCATTTATCAAATTTAACCACTTTAACCACTCACCACAACAGAGTTGACTCATAAAACTCGGAGAACAAACAGATGAGGAGAGCGGAAGATTAATGAGGTTGTGTCTTAATTACTGGCAGGTTGTAATGGTTTCTTTTATTGAATGCGGATTCCCTTGGACTGTCAGGAAACAGGTCAGTAGACCAGGGTTCTGTTCAGCTTGCTGTCTGGCACAGGAGCCTGAACAGGGTCTCCAGTGGCCCTCTTGTTCTGGCCCCCTGTGATAGGACTGAGAATAGTGACACATTTATTGTCCCCTTTCGCATGTGGCCCTTGTGCAAAGAAGCCATTTTTGGTGGTTTGAAAACTGGCTTTACATTTCAATTGAATATGTGGGCCTAATAGGAGCACTGACAAATAAATGTGTTCTGTGAACATTTTTAAACACCATTACATTTTAGGTTAAAATTAATATGAATTTTTAAGGGAACATGTGTATTTTAGATGTTGTGACTTTTTACCATTTTTCTTATTTTTTTTTTCAATAATTATTGAAAGCATAAATATTAAATTTCACAATTAATACAAGGTCATAAAACAGCCCATGTTAGGTAAATTACTTCTCAAATTGTAATCAGATTCCTATTCTGATAAGTTCATCGCAATAGTAATCATGTTACTAGACAGTGGGGTCTGGCGGCATGGGAGGTGGCTCAGGCGGCCTGAGAGGAGGGTCCAGGAAGAGTGTGGGGTCTGGCAGCCTGGGAGGCAGCTCGAAGTAAAGGGTGGGGCCCGGTAGCTCGAGGTAAAGGGTAGGGGGCAGGTTCAGGCGGCCTGAAAGGAGGCTTAAGGACAGGAAAGAGGTCAAGCAGGGCGGTGGTGTGCACTGGGGAACTGACAGGCTCATCGACAGTTACAAACTGGGGAACTGGACAGGCGGCTCTAGGATGGGAGAGAGGACAGATGGCTCCAGGACGGGGGTGAGGTAAGGCAACAGAAAAATGGCCTCTGTGGCCGCTGGCACTGGGAGTGACAAGGGAGCAACATCAGCGGCCGTGGGCATGGCAGTGACAGGGAAGTTACCACTGTGGTCGTGAGCACTGGCAGTGCTAGGGGAACGGCCTCCGTGGCCATGCCGACTCCTGGTGAACAGCAGTGAGCCTCTCCGCCTCATGACGGTCAGCAAGCACCCAAGGGACTCTCAAAGCAGGAGTTAAAATGGTCCTTGAGAGCAGCGTTGTTGTAGTTCAGGCCGTCTGCTGTTCTGAAGAACTTGCTGACAAAAACCCTCACATCCACTTCCCCTTGACAGAGGGAACGGAGCCAGGTGAGCTGGGCTGAATGCTGTCTAATGGATCCCCAGGGAGTGGGAGATGGAAAAAGATGATGTCCATCACTTCCGCTGAGTCCAAAAAATGGCCAGTTCGTTCTGTCAGGTTTGGTTGAGGAAATGGCAGGACTCAATGCAGAGGGATTTATTTAATAAAAATAAAATAAAAACTACCCTGAAAGGGAAAAACAAACACAGTCCAGGGCGACAACACAGTGACAGGCTGGGCTGGAACAGGGAACTAACAGAAATCATCTGGAGAGGAACACGACCAACAGAGACCTAACAGTGGAAATATATACAAGCAACATCCCACAACGAACTGGCACCAGACAGAGCACAAAGGGAGATTATAAAGGGAGAGAAACCAGGAGGGAAATGAGGAAAGCAGGTGAAACTGATAAACTAATAATCAAACAGGTAACAAGGCAAACAAGAGGGTCATTGAAGACAAGACAGAAACGAATGCACAAGGAAAGTGTCTGGACTCAGCCACAGAGTATATAAACCAAACCAACTGAAATGGCTAAATCTAGACACAAGACATAAAACAGGCATGGAATATGTACATTTCAGGGCTCTGCCACAAAGGGGAAAAAACCCAAAACTAACAACTAAAAAGTATTTACTTTGTTCTTTCAGCCTATCATCTACATTTGTATTACATGGAAGAAAGAAAGTAATTTTTTTTGGACAGTAAATATATTATTATTCTACTTTTTTTTTTCTTTTTTTTTTTGAGAATATAACAGTTATTTATATTATCTGTACACTATGTCAACCTCATCTCATGACTGTGACTCATCTCATCCTGTTCTCTCAGTTCTCCATTTCTAGTCACTGGAGACAGTTGTAAGGGTTCTTCCATCAGGCTGGCTAAAGTGGGGATTAAGTAGGGCATTTCTCCTTGTCAATATATAATCATTGAACTCAGCTGGGATGACATAGATCTGTTTCCTCAGTGAGTGAGTGATTGTGCTCGTCTATCAAAGGCTGTGATGCACCAAACCACTGATTTATGCCCCCACTTCTGTCCCTGTTGTTGTTCTTTTCTCTGTGCGTGGATGTCGAGGGAGATGCATCAGAATACTGGCATGCTGTCTCGTTTAATAATCAGTGATAATAAATTTAGGCTGGAATTGAATAAGCTCACTGAATTCCCTAGGTGTTGGGGGTTGGGGTGAGGGGGTGGATGACACATTGGGGTGCTTGGATATGACCCAGTTTGCATGTATCTGACTAAACATGATTGAAAAGTCATTTCACAAGAGTGATTTTCAAGCAAACATACTGAGTTTGCTTATGAAACTTAACATTGACATTAAACTTTTAATTAAAAAAATTCTGTGACTGTCAAAAATAGACACTCTACACATATTGCGGCAGTTCCGAGGTGAAATGTCCATTGTGTGACTCTTCAAGGGAGTTACATTTTCTCCCAAACAGATGAGGTTATGATTGAGTTTTATATTAACAAAATATCCTCCCTAAACCTAACTGATAGTGCCATAAAATCAAATGTGATATGAAAAAGCATTGTGTGAGGAACAGGGCAAAACATTTTATGAACTGATAATCTGATATATTACTCCTGATTTTTGTGAAAGTCAATAAAAGTAGTTGTTGTGATACGTACAAGGAGCGACGTAAAAATCTGCAAAAATGTAGGGATAGTAGCATGATTCTACAGCATGTGTAACATTAGGTTCTTGGAGTGGAAGAGAGGAGACACAGGAATAAATACTTTAAATAATTTAATAACAATCGCTGGAGTAGATCAAATGCTGGAGTTCAAACAAAAGCTGGAGTGGAACAAACAATAAAGCTCAATATGCAAACTTAACACAACACTTCAAGGACTGACAACTGAATGAACAAAACTACATGGTATAAATACACAATGAGCTAAATGAGGGAATGGAATACAGGTGAATGGAATACAGGTGAGGATGATGAGGAGCAGATGGAAGTGATAAGGGCAGTGCACTATGGGAGATGTAGTTTTGAGGAAAACTTCAAAATAAGAGTCCTTGAAGAACATGAGGGAGGCTGACTGTGACACTATTGGCACTTTTTCACTGCATGTTACAATTCGACTCGACTCGCTTTCCTTTACTGAGCTTGCTTTTCCACTGCTGTTTAGTTCCGCCTCAACGTGGGAGGGATTATAGGCTGATCATCATAGTTGTGCCGCCTCTACTGCTGCGACATCACCTTAAACGTGACACAAAACAATAAACAATAAAATGACCGCTAGCTGTTAGCTACTAGCTCATTGTGCTGCATAAAGCAGTTGTTGCATGGTGATTTTACACAAGTGTAACAGTTCAATTGGCTTGGTTGTTTTTGAAGCAAGCTTTCCAGTAGCTGGTCAACTAAATAACGTGAAGATTTCAAGCAGAGTATAGAGTTAATGTAACATCCTCCATCGTGGTCTCCAGCCGTGGCTGATGGCGTCCATTTGGTCGACCCACTTCCACTTTTCCTTGATGGTTCTGTAGTCACTTTAAAGTTTTTTCGTACTTTTCCCTACACTGTTGGTAGGAACGATGGTAGCCGTGTGCGGTCAACAGCTGAGACACTTCCTGAAAGACATTTTCGTTTCGCTCGTCATTAACGAGTGGAACGTCTGCACCTCGTTTATTGACCACAGCGTGGTTTTGCGCACAGCCATTTCTTTCTACAATTCAAAAGTCATGTGAACAAATGATACTGCTTTCGCTGTTGTTAACTTTAAAACTAGCGGGTTGATGTCCGTGTCGCAAATCCAGTGACACTGGTAGTGACGATTCTCTCTGACCAATCAGTGACCTGCAGGGTTTTGACATCACATTTAGTATTGGCTCGGCTCGCTTGGAACCTCGACTGAGGTGGTACTAAAAAAGTACCAGGTACTATCCACAGTGGAAAAGCCCCAAAAAGCAAGCAGAGTCGAGTCGAGTTGTACCGTGCAGTGGAGAAGCCCCACAAGAGACCAGTTTGCAACTAACTCATAGTGTAATTTATCTAACACAGAGAAAATTTTTAATGCACTAACAATCAAAATTTACGTTTAATTCATGCCTTGAATTAAAATCAAAATGGTGCCAATGTTACAACCTGCAGTTATAATATTTTGACCACTTTGAATTTAATTACAGATGAAGAAAATATATTTTAAAATGCTGAAAAATTCAAGTTAAATGGGTGGAAACAAATATATTATTACAATAAAATAATGGACATTTAACAGTGTACGGGTAGTTCTAGATTAAGACTGGACGTGCTGTGTTACAAGAGTGCTGATGTTTAGTATATCAGTACTAGGACATTTCCCTGTTTGTAACAATCTGCTTGTTTTCATGCAGTTCCTGACAGACTGACCTGCTGAACCTGCTTTGGCTTCATTTGGAATTACACTGGTTAAGCAAAAATAGTAATGCTATCAGTCAATTCAAATTATTAATCATGATTAATCGCATACTTTCCCATATTTAATTGCGATTAATAGCAGATTTTTAAAGTGCTGAAATTTTACTCTACACTTTTAGACACATTTTTGAAACAAAGCCTTTCACAGTATAAAGAAAGAAATGCACTGAAAGAGACCCAACTCAAGTAACATTAAACGTCTAGCAAAGTCTGAGAGGGAGGTTGATGAATTGAAAGAACTATAGTTGTAAATTCATTGCAATGAGCATTAAATATCTTAAACTTTCATCACCAGCACAGACAAAGGCTATCTGATTTGCAACAACAATCCTGAAGCAGCATTCATGATTCTCATCAGGGCGTCAATGCCAACATCATGCGCTGGTTTGAACTCCACATGAAAAGTGCTTGTAAACGTCTCGTTCTGCATTTTTGTGATAGTTCAGACTTGACATGCTATTGTGGTACTTAAACTGCATCTTAAGCAGGCTGCAAAGTACTTGATTTCAATCACAAATCCTATCTTGGCTTGTTTTGTACAACAAATAATGTTAAGAGGTCATTTCCCCACCATTTGATCACTGACATGGAAGCGCTGTTGTGTGTGTGTGTGTTTGTGGTATCTGCATCAGTGTAATGACTCTGGGAGAACACATTGCAAAAGCACCCCTCCTACTCTGACAAGTGTTTATGCTGGATTATGCTTTGTAAACAGTAAATGTATTAATTGCAATTAAGAAAAATTAAAGCATTAAACTTAATAATATATTTAATTAATTATAACTAAAGCATTGTAGTTAATGCGTTAACTATGACAGCTCTAAAAAATAGCCAAAAAAGCCCATATTGTTTCTAAAAAGTAAGTTACTCTATATAATAACTTTGTTGTTGAATATTGCATGTTGTACTGAATATCAGCATGCCTGTGATTCCCAGCCATGTCAATATTCAGTACAGAACATGATATTTACGTATGTGATATTGATTAAATGAAAATGTCTGTAGTGCTCCAAATTTTCAAGTCTACATTTACCAGTTAATTAAGTTGATATGTCTGGACAATGTTTGAATTAGTATATCTATGCAAATCTTAAACAAGGGGATGAAAGGGAGGGACAAAAGAGTGAAAGAAAGATAGAAGTTAGGGCTGGGCGATTAATTGAATTTTATTTTCAATTCCAATTTTGGCTTCCAATGATTATGAAAACAAGATAATCGAGAAAAAATTATTATTGCGCCACATTCCATTTTGCAATGAAACACCCACCGGGTGATACCATTAAAGCATAATTTATTAAAGTTCAAATAATAAGGAAGCGGGTTATGAAAATAAACTCAGAAACTGGTATTTCTCTGTGTGGTCTGCGCCTTGTCTATGAGTTGTGTGAAGTGACAGAGGAAAGATTGAATGTTGGCTGATGTACACTCTGGGGCGGGGACGTTCATCACTCACGTGTGTTTGCTGCAGCTAGATTATAACATGATGGCTCATGAAGTAGAATCATAATATATGTGTCACGTTCATGGTGTGTATCTCATCATGAAGTAAATCGGCGATACACACCTCTATTAAGAAAATAATAATATTTTTTTTTAGTTAAAGACGGATTGAAGTGAACATTATGGTGAGAAAGTGAAGAGTTTCCCTATTATACACTGGAACAAAATACGTTTTTGATTAGACTTTTTTGGATTTCCAAGATAATATCTAAAACTCCTTTAAAACAACGTACATTTATTTTAGGAGCTATACTGCAGAAGAAAAAATTGTTATCGGAGAATATTTAACACAGTATTTAATCAGGGCTCGACATTAATGCTTGTCCAGGACAAGTGGATTTTAGAAGGGGCAAAAAGAGAATTTTACTTGCCTGACCGGACAAGCAGACTGATTAAAACGACAACAACGAAAAAATAACTGGCTATATTTGTGATAGCCTACACTGTAAAAAAAAAAAGGCTGTAAATTTACTACCAAATTCCTACAGCAATCTATTGTGATTCTTAAATACAGTTTGCTGTTAAAAATGTTGCATTCTGGGAGATAAAGAGCTGTCTCACTGTGAAGTGACTAGTTTTACAGTAAATAGCTGTTGTATGCAAGGCATTAGGGGGAAATGAACATTCAAATTCATGATATCATCTTGGTGAAAGCTAGTGACATTTTAAAATGAATATTTAAAAAAAACTGAAGATTGTTCATGATGTTTCTGATCAACTCCTCTGTTCTTTATCATCTCACATTAGCATTTACTTTTCTGTCTTATTAAAAGTAAAACGTTGCCAGGATTGATCAGTATATTTTTTTATGAAAAAAAAAATACACCTGCACACAGTAAAATAACAGTATTGTGGGTTATAATGGTGAAATACCCATAAGCCTTTGCGCTTGAATAAGTATGTATGTTTTGGCAATGCATTGGGGCTACAAAATTACAAATAAATAAATAAAACATTTATAAAACAAAATGTTGTTGTTTTGTTATCAATAGTTGTGTTTCATTTAAAGTCACCATTACGGTTATTAGTGTTCTCTTGAGCTGACACCTTGCAAATTCTTATTTATTATATTATTTTCTTCCAGCCAGTCAATTTATGTTTAAGTAAAATACAAGTTGTTGCACTGTGCTACTGTCATGTTCTCTGTTGTCTTTTGCTTTTGTGCTTTTATGTTGAAGTTTCCTGTTTAGTTCCTGTTTCCTGTTTGGTTTTTGTAGTCCTTTGTAGTTGTCATGTTCTCTGTTGTCTTTTGTTTTTGTGCTTTTATGTTGAAGTTTCCTGTTTAGTTCCTGTTTCCTGTTTGGTTTTTGTAGTCCTTTGTAGTTCTGTTTTTTGATTGGTTTTCCCCTGATTGTTTCTCATGCCCTGATTGTTTCCCCAGGTGTTTCTAGTTTTCCCTTGTGTATTTAAGCCCTTATTTCCCTCCTGTCCATTTGTCTGTTATTTCATGCTTTTGTTTTGCATTACATTCCCTGTGGATTTTGTTATTCCTAGTGTTCTTGTTTTTGGCTACAATAAAAGCTGCACATAGATCCTCTCCCGTTTCTGATCGTTACAGAATAACAGACCTACCAAACATGGATCTAGCAGCTATTTTTCTTCAGCTGAGCTGAGCGAACCTCCCGTTAACAGAATACTCACGTCTGTTTTGCACCGTTGCCCGATGCACTAGTTTTCCTGATAGACATCTCAAGTCCATTTTCCAGCTCGGCCTCCTGGCCCAAGGATGGATTGAGTTGCCAGAGACTGGTGATTATACGTGGGAGAGGTATGTGAACTTGGTTCTGGAGACATTTGCCCCTGTCGGTACCTCCAACGAGCCCTCGCCTGCCACGGACAACGAGCCCTCGCCTGCCACGGCCAACGAGCCAACGCCCACGCCTGCCACGGCCAACGAGCCAACGCCCACGCCTGTCACGGTCAACGCGTTGCCAGCCTTGTCCGTCCCAGCGCCAGCGTTGCCAGCCTCGTCCGTCCCAGCGCCAGCGTTGCCAGCCTCGTCCGTCCCAGCGCCAGCGTTGCCAGCCTCGTCCGTCCCAGCGCCAGCGTTGCCAGCCTCGTCTGCCAGGAAGAGGAGGAGAAGAGGAAGGGTTTCTGCTCACCAGTCTCCGCCCTCCACGGCCCCGTCCTCAGTGCTAAAGCCAGAGCCAGCGCCTGTAGCCTCGACCGTCCAAGAGCCAGAGCCAGCGCCTGTAGCCTCGACCGTCCAAGAGCCAGCGCCTGTAGCCTCGACCGTCCAAGAGCCAGCGCCTGTAGCCTCGACCGTCCAAGAGCCAGCGCCTGTAGCCTCGACCGTCCAAGAGCCAGCGCCTGTAGCCTCGACCGTCCAAGAGCCAGCGCCTGTAGCCTCGACCGTCCAAGAGCCAGCGCCTGTAGCCTCGACCGTCCAAGAGCCAGCGCCTGTAGCCTCGACCGTCCAAGAGCCAGCGCCTGTAGCCTCGACCGTCCAAGAGCCAGCGCCAGCGCCTGTAGCCTCGACCGTCCAAGAGCCAGCGCCAGCGCCAGCAGCCTCGACCGTCCAAGAGCCAGAGCCAGCGCCAGCAGCCTCGACCGTCCAAGAGCCAGCGCCTGTAGCCTCGACCGTCCAAGAGCCAGCGCCAGCGCCTGTAGCCTCGACCGTCCAAGAGCCAGCGCCAGCGCCAGCAGCCTCGACCGTCCAAGAGCCAGCGCCAGCAGCCTCGACCGTCCAAGAGCCAGAGCCAGCGCCAGCAGCCTCGACCGTCCCAGAGCCAGCGCCAGCAGCCTCGACCGTCCCAGCGCCAGCAGCCTCGACCGTCCCAGAGCCAGCGCCAGCAGCCTCGACCGTCCCAGAGCCAGAGCCAGCAGCCTCGACCGTCCCAGAGCCAGAGCCAGCAGCCTCGACCGTCCCAGAGCCAGAGCCAGCAGCCTCGACCGTCCCAGAGCCAGCAGCCTCGACCGTCCCAGAGCCAGCAGCCTCGACCGTCCCAGAGCCAGCAGCCTCGACCGTCCCAGAGCCAGCAGCCTCGACCGTCCCAGAGCCAGCAGCCTCGACCGTCCCAGAGCCAGCAGCCTCGACCGTCCCAGAGCCAGCAGCCTCGACCGTCCCAGAGCCAGAGCCAGCGCCTGTAGCCTCGACCGTCCCAGAGCCAGAGCCAGCGCCTGTAGCCTCGACCGTCCCAGAGCCAGAGCCAGCGCCTGTAGCCTCGACCGTCCCAGAGCCAGAGCCAGCGCCTGTAGCCTCGACCGTCCCAGAGCCAGAGCCAGCGCCTGTAGCCTCGACCGTCCCAGAGCCAGAGCCAGCGCCTGTAGCCTCGACCGTCCCTGAGCCAGAGCCAGCGCCTGTAGCCTCGACCGTCCCTGAGCCAGAGCCAGCGCCTGTAGCCTCGACCGTCCCTGAGCCAGAGCCAGCGCCTGTAGCCTCGACCGTCCCTGAGCCAGAGCCAGCGCCTGTAGCCTCGACCGTCCCGAGCCTGCCTCCCAGAGCTCCGCCTCCCGAGCCTCCCAGTGCTCAGCTCCCCAGAGCTCCGTCTCCCGAGCTTCCCAGAGCTCCGTCTCCCGAGCTTCCCAGAGCTCTGCCTCCCTGTGCTCCGCCTCCCGAGCCTCCCAATGCTCTGCCTCCCAGTGCTCCATCTCCCGAGCCTCCCAATGCTCTGCCTCCCAGTGCTCCGCCTCCCAGTGCTCCATCTCCCGAGCTTCCCAGTGCTCTGCTTCCCAGTGCTCCGCTTCCCGAGCCTCCCAGTGCTCGGCCTCCCAGTGCCCCGCCTCCCGAGCTTCTCAGAGCTCCGCCTCCCGAGCCTCCCAGTGCTCTGCTTCCCAGTGCTCCGCCTCCCGAGCCTCCCAGTGCTCTGCCTCCCAGTGCTCCGCCTCCCGAGCTTCCCAGTGCTCCGCCTCCAGAGCCTCCCAGGGCTCTGCTTCCCAGAGCCCCGCCTCCCGAGCTTCCCAGAGCCCCGCCTCCCGAGCTTCCCAGAGCCCCGCCTCCCGAGCTTCTCAGAGCTCCGCCTCCCGAGCCTCCCAGTGCTCTGCTTCCCAGTGCTCAGCCTCTTGAGCTTCCCAGGTCTCCGCCTCCAGGGCCTTCCTCTACCCCGGAGCCTTCCTCGCCTCCAGTGCCCTCTGCGGTTCCGCCTCCTGAACCTTCCATGGCTCCGCCTCCTATGGCTCCGCCTACCCTGGCACTGCCCCTGGAGTCCTCCTCGACTCCTCCCAGGCCTTCTGACCCTGTCTTGTGGCCTCCTCCCTGGCCTTCTGACCCTGTCTTGTGGCCCTCTCCTTGGCCTCCCGACCCTGTCCCAGTCCTGTGGCCCTCTCCTTGGCCTCCTGACCCTGCCCTAGCCCAGTGGCCATCCCCTAGACCTCCTGACCCTGACCTAGCCCTGTGGCCATCCCCTAGACCTCCTGACCCTGTCCTAGCCCTGTGGCCATCCCCTAGACCTCCTGACCCGGTCCTATGGCTGCCTCCTTGGCCTCCTGCCCTAGCCCAGTGGCCATCCCCTAGACCTCCTGACCCTGTCCTAGCCCTGTGGCCATCCCCTAGACCCCCTAACCCGGTCCTATGGCCGCCTCCCTGGCCTCCTGACCCTGCCCTAGCCCTGTGGCCATCCCCTAGACCCCCTGACCCGGTCCCTGCCCTACGGCCAACTCCCTGGCCTCCTGACCCAGTCCCTGCCCTATCTGTCTCCTGGCCACCCACCTGTTCTGTCATAGTCTTGTCCCTCTGTGCCCCTCGTGTCCCCTTGAACTGCCTATTTGCTCCTGGTGCACCCCTGGACTATCTGTTTACCTTGTGCTCTATGGACAATGTTTTTTTTTGTTTTTTGGAGCGTCTGGAATCCGCTCTTTAAAGGGGGGGCTCTGTCATGTTCTCTGTTGTCTTTTGTTTTTGTGCTTTTATGTTGAAGTTTCCTGTTTAGTTCCTGTTTCCTGTTTGGTTTTTGTAGTCCTTTGTAGTTCTGTTTTTTGATTGGTTTTCCCCTGATTGTTTCCCCAGGTGTTTCTAGTTTTCCCTTGTGTATTTAAGCCCTTGTTTCCCTCCTGTCCATTTGTCTGTTATTTCATGTTTTTGTTTTGCATTACATTCCCTGTGGATTTTGTTATTCCTAGTGTTCTTGTTTTTGGCTACAATAAAAGCTGCACATAGATCCTCTCCCGTTTCTGATCGTTACAGCTACTTTGGAAGACAAAATCGAAGGTCAGACTGAATGTCTGATTCTACCTTGCAAATGCACTATATGTGGCAATAGTGATGAATTACACATAAAAACTAAATCAGTAAATGATATTTTAGCAGCATTATATCAGCAAACTGAGTGTTGATGTTTTTGATGAACTTACATCATAACACATGTTGTTATCAAGACACACAGAAATCAAATCTTGGCATACAAAATGCAACAATGGTGACAATAAACAAATATAATTTTACGTAAAAAAGTAAAAGCTGAACATTAAAATACAAGTCATTTAGACTGCAACAAAATCAACGTCAAAATAAACCAGCAAGTAATAGTAAAATCAAAGTAATTTCTTCATGCCGCAGTGCATGCTGGGAACTTCAGCAACAGTCGATAGTATGTAATTGGACAGCTATATGCTGCTAAATTACAGTTGTATACTGTAGCTGTAAAAACAGTATCTAGCTGTTCATTTCTACAACAGTAAAACACCGTATTTTTACAGTATGATGCTGGCGATTACAGCTTTATGCTGTGTTTGCAAAAACAGTAGCAAACTGTCAATTTCAGCTACAGCAAGACACCGTTAATTTCACTGTTACTTGCTGCCAGTTCTTTACTGTTTTTTAACAGGAAAATCTTTAACAGTGCAGGCCTGTGTCACTTTTTTGAAAGTTCGTATTCTTATTCTGCTGTTGAAAATAATGCAGAGCACGAAATTGTATAATTTGCTAGTGATCCAGTAACAGCTGCACCCTGTTTGATAGGAGAGAAAAAAGCATATTTGTATTAAAAAGTCAGACTTGTGAGTATAAATGTAAGCTAAAAGACCTGCTGCCGTCTAGTGTATCATTATAATAATCAAACAACCAGAACAAGAAAACAGGAAAACACTCACTGCTATTGACTGGTAACTTTAGTAGTTTTAAAAAGTATTAATGTGTTATAATCATACAGTGGAGACCAGCAGTAGTTTTATGTTGCATTTCCTTCTGAATGTTTACTTGAATACTTGATACTGCTGTTAAAAATACTTAAAAGAAAAAAAAAATCTTAATTTGTATTTTTTGATCTATTATATTTAGTCCATTTCCATTCATTGCTGTTTTTTTTATCATTATTTTATTACTGACTGTTTACTAGTCTTGAATAATTAAGAACTTGAAACTGTTGTAATGAACATATTAGTTAAGTGTTATTATTTGTTGTGGTTTTGAAGCTGGTATTGAGAATCATCACTACAGTCCGCTGAAATTTTGGTATTGTGATAATGTATAGCCTTTATTGTACATGGTAGATCTTGATGCAATAACATGATGAAAAACTAGATCTCATTTCATAGAATTATAAACATCCCTGCTGTAAATGGTGGCGATGGAGGCTTTTCTTTATTTGACCACCACGCGTAACAAAATAATAATCACATGACAATAGGCTCCTCCCCTACGTGGAGCAGTTTACATTTCAAGTTCAAGGAAATCCACTGTTAAAAAGACAAGTTTATTTTTTAAAGTTCAACAAATGCACAATGTTTCCAAACTCAGTGAGTAATTGTGTTAAATAATCCTGATCTCAATATTAACCTAAATATTCGTGATTCTGATTTTTGCCATAATCGAGCAGCCCTAATAGAAATATGCTTGTGCACCCTCTCTAGGTTCCTTGAACTAATGGAGACATGGCTAATGGGTTAATTTAATTCCACTAGGCAGCACACTCTGTCTTGTTGCTAACAATTAGCTGGGAATGGGGTTGTTAATTTTTAATGACAAGCAAGGTAAAGGGGGAAAACAGAGGAAAAGCCTCTTGCACTTAGCAGAGCTTCCTGCGCCCAATGTGGCGCTTAACATCCACTTTCATTATTTTCCTTTACTCTACCATTCATTCACTGATATAAGGGTAAACTTTAGAAAACAAAATGCTCCTAAGCAATCTTTTTTTATCTTTTATGAAGATTAGATTTTTGTTTTCTGTTCTTGACATTTGCCAGGGGATATCAGAATCATGGGTGATATTACATATTCAGGTATGACTGTCATTAAAGAATCAAACATTGAAAAGCCCATATCAGTCACCACTAATCTGAATATTTGCTGCAATGTTTGTCTAGATTGTCATAATTTGGAAAGCATTGATTAAATCTATTACAGATATACTTATATTTGATTAGTCACTTAGAATTGTGTGCCTTAAAAATAGTTTAGGTGAGGAATGTGAATCAATTGATTAATTGTCTCTTACAAGATTGTATAAGAATTTAAATGTATGCTCTCCTATAGTGCAGGATTGGATTGTGAAAATGCCCTGTAAACAAAATCAGTATCAATTACTCAAGTAGTGCATTACTGCACACCTGTAGGCATGTCAGCATGAACTCTTCCACTCTCAGGGCAGATATCTAACCCTTGCTACCAAATAATGGTCCCTATTTCATTGGTATCTATCCATCTCAAGAACTCAATAGCCTTGATTTGTATAACATCCACATTGATGGTCAAGCCCCTTCACTCACTGGTACATTAAAATGTTTGTTATTGTAGATATCAGCACTTCAGAGACCATTAAAAGGGAAGACATTGACAGTATTATTAAGCAGTTGAAACCGGAAGAAAGGAACAGAGGGGTGCACTGGTTTCTCAATCATCACTGTTTATTTCATAAAACAAGTGCAACAGTGAACAAGGGTGACTTTCAGAAGAGTTTTTACTTTTATTAGAGTTAAAGCTGTCATGACATGAAGAATACAATTTTTCTTGATCTTTTGACAACAACACATAAATCCCTACTTTACCTTGAATAACATCCATAGCCCACCCAGCAGCAGTGAGCAGTGAGATGGGAAGAAGAGAGCAGGTCTGTCAAGTCAGAACCGAGCACTTCTGACAGAGGGTCAAAATGATGGTGGAAAATGATCATGTTTTACAAATATATTAATGTTTTTTATGCAAAAAACTTTACTAATATTATAAGTGAACCTTAAGGAATATGAATATATATTCATTATTCATTATATATATACACACACAGTACATCCGGAAAGTATTCACAGCACTTCAATTTTTCCACATTTTGTTATGTTACAGCCTTATTCCAAAATTGATTAATTATTATTTATAATTTTTTTTATTTTCCTCTAAATTCCACAAACAATACCCCATAATGACAATGTGTAAAAAGTTTGTTTGAAATCTTTGAAAATGTATTAAAAATAAAAAAATTAAAAAAAAAAATCACATCAAACTCAAAATTCAGCTCAGGTGCATCCTGTTTCCACTGATCATCCTTGAGATGTTTCTACAATTTGACTGGAGTCCACCTGTGTTAAATTCGGTTGATTGGACATGATTTGGAAAGGCACACACCTGTCTATATAACAACCCACAGTTAACAGTGCATGTCAGAGCACAAACCAAGCCATGAAGTCCAAGAAATTGTCTGTAGACCTCCGAGACAGGATTGTATCGAGGCACAGATCTGGGGTAGAGTACAGAAACATTTCTGCAGCATTGAAGGTCCCAATGAGCACATTGGGCTCCATCATCCGTAAATGGAAGAAGTTTGGAACCACCACGACTCTTCATGAGCTGGCAACCTGGCCAAACTGAGCGATTGGGGGAGAAGGGCCTTAGTCAGGGAGGTGGCCAAGAGCCCGATGGGCACTCTGACAGAGCTCCAGCATTCCTCTGAGAGGAGAGAGGAGAAACTTCCAGAAGAACAACCATCTCTGCAGCACTCAACCAATCAGGCCTGTATGGTAGAGTGGCCAGACAGAAGCCACTCCTCAGTAAAAGGCCCATGACAGCCCGCCTGGAGTTTGCCAAAAGGCACCTGAAGGACTCTCAGACCATGAGAAACAAAAGATTGAACTCTTTGGCCTGAATGGCAAGCATCATGTCTGGAGGAAACCAGGCACCGCTCATCACCTGGCCAATACCATCCCTACAGTGAAGCATGGTGGTGGCAGCATCATGCTGTGGGGATGTTTTTCAGCGGCAGGAACTGAGAGACTAGTCAAGATAGAGGGAAAGATGAATGCAGCAAAAAATGCCTTTCAGACAGATGCAACACTCTTGAAATATCTAAACTATTGAGGCGTGACCACCGGACAATGAAGTGTTTTGTTGCAAATAGTCAACTGGGGCGCAAAAAAAGCATTGAGAAGAAAAGGTGGAAATTAAATGCAAAAGACTTGAGAAGAATTAAACGTGAAGCTCCCAGGAACCCAATATCCTCCAGTGCCACCATATTCCAGAACTGTTACCTACCTGTAGTGTACAGAAGTACAAGGTGTCAAGTGCTCAGAGACATGGCCACGGTCAAGAAGGCTGAAACACGAGCATCACTGAATATATTCACAAGTTGAAGCATCAAGATTGGACAAAGAAAAACATGAAGACAGATTTTTCAAAGGTTTTATGGTTTTAAGATTTCACAAATCAAAGATACACAAATAATGAATTGGCCCCTTCCTCACCTGACTTAAATCCTACTGAGATCTTGTGGGCCCTTCTCAAACGAAAGATTTGAAGCGAGGGAAGACAATACACCTATTTGAACAGCATTTGGGAGGCTATGGTTGCTGCTTCAGTGAAAGTTGATCGTGAACCGATCAAGAAACTGACAGACTCCATGGATGGAACATGATGTTACAGAAATATTGTTGAATATGATGTTACAGAAAGTTTTTAAAGGTTAATACATGGCAGTTATTGAAAAAAGGCCAACATTTTTATTTAATTGTCATTTTGTGTTCATTATTTGTTGCACCTACTCTAAAAATTGAATAAACAATAGAGTTAGGAGAAATTATTTTTGTAATTTAGTTGCCTAATAATTGTGCACAGTTTTCCCCTGAGAAAGACAAAACTTTCTTTGTTAAACATTCAGGTTTGAGGTTCAAAAATATTTTGGATTGACTGAGAGCAGTGTTTGTTCAACAAAAATTTGCAATTTGCCTAATAACTGTGCCCACAGTGTATAATAATCTACCGTAAAAAGTGCATGTGCTCTCTTGTTAAATAATAAAAAATTTAACCGTTATTTATATGGGAAAATCTTACTTTTTACATCCAAAATTTAAATTTTTACAACATTTTATAGTAAAACTACATGTATTGTCTTTTTAAATATATATAAAAAAATTACGTTACCCACTAGTTAACCAATTAACGTTTTTTTGTTTTTTTACTGTTGCATTTTTACAGTCTATTACCGTTAAAATTACAGACATTTGTTTTACAGTGTAGGTATGAATTTGTTGTTTTATGTTACGTGCTTTTAAATGTGTTGTCATATGATGTTATAGAAATATTGACCATTATAGACAAGTTTTTAAAGGTAATACATAGTTCAACCAGAAAAAGTTGGTTTCAAACCGGTTCGCTCTCATTGTAACTGTTAAGATCCATTATTAACATTACAACAGGGTTAAGCATTCAGGTGTTCTTATTCAGGATGATAGTGCCTTGTCTTTTAGCAAACTTCCTAATTTACTGAATAATTAGCAGATCCTAGGATTATCCGAGGCTAAACTTGGATAAGCTTTCTTGGATTTGACAGGGCAGCACTAGCAGAGGCAATCAAGGAACTTCCCCGTCTAAATTGGTAAGAGAGACGCACTTGTGAACCTGAAAATTACTGGCATTCACTCCTTATCACCATTGCAACCCTTAGCATGGGAACTTAACCCTAGGTAACTCCAGGGAGAACTGTCTGTTAAATGAGGCCAAATACCTGCTTGGAAGTGCAGGCAGATATGTCTTTTAGTGTGTCTTATTCCATACAATCAGCCAGGCATATGCACATACAACCTGCATCCCTCTTAATGGGAGAGTTAACCCAAAAATGAAAATGATGTCATCGTTTACTCACCCATTTACTTTGTTGTTCAAACCTGTATGATTCAAATTTTATTTATTTCAATGTTTTTCCATATTGCACAAAAGGAGATGTTCGTTTTCATTGAATGGATAAAAAAATGCAATAAATGTAAATGGTGACTGAGTCTGCCAAACATCTCCATATACGTATCATATGATGACAATAACAATACGGTGGGGAGAAAGTGATGACATAAATTAGATTTTTGGGTGAACCGTCCCTTTAAACAGTAAACAAACAGTGACTATCATTTTTTCTAAATAATTAATGTCGCTAACTTACAGAGCTTCGCTAAGACATGCCAATCACAAAGATTTGTTGAAGCAGATACTGACAACATATTGGATCGTCTCCCACTCAAACAGTACAACCGACATTTAACCAAAAATAAATAAAACACACCATGAATTCACTGAACAAACTCGCACACGCACACACACACAGGTTAGGCCAGTGTTGATCAGAGGCTGTTGAAGTGTTTACAGACAGACAGGGTAGATGAATAAATGATGGCATTGATGTATAATAAATGGCACTGCTTCGTTACACATTCTCACAGTCAGGAGAGCATTCCAGAGGGCAGTGAGGGATGGACGCAGCAGCTCTTGGCAAGCTAACATCATTAACGTGCGCCTAACAAAAGCTCTGCTCATTGTTTAAGCGTGGGCAGTCGGGTCGAGAAACCTTGTTGTTTTCTAATGCTAATATTTACATCTAAAGGAGGTGAAAGTGCTAATTCTTTGTCAATACAGCAAATGCTTTGCTCAGAAGATGGTACAAGCAAGGTAAAGAATCTATTATAGTGTAAAAGTGAATCAAAAGTCTGTTATGTTTAGGAATAATATATTTAGAGTATGTGAAATGTTGCTGTTGTCTCACTTTGTTAATCAGTCGGTAAATCCACAGAGGAAAATTGTATTGCTTATTGCACACCTTTGCTTAACCCTTCTGTATTGTGAGAACATTTCAAACAGCTGTTCTGTTGGGGTCAAAAAGCACACCTTCATTCATCTGGAAAGAGCGCCACCTACTGTATATGTCGCTGGTTTCACAATGCTTTTACAGTACACACTGTTTACAGTAAATCCTTCATTTTCAGTGAAAAATGCTTATAATTGGAATACTTAAACATTGATAAAAATGAACAAAACCCCCCATATACCTCTATTGAAAAGGTCAAAATTGACATATGATAGAAACAGGATCTCAATGTGATTTTGTTTCCTATGATGTGTTTTGAAAACCCTCTTTTCTCTGAATTTGTGTTGTTGTATGCTCTTCTCTAAGGGGGTGTTCATTTTGTGGCTCCCTATGGCGTGAGTCTTTAATCTCTCCACCTCCTGGCCTCATCCTTTCCTAATCCTCTTTACTGAGAGAAAAGATGAAAATGATATTCTCTTCCCATCTGTCAGTAGTTTGAAACTTCTGTAAAGCCTGAGCACTGACCCAACATTTTCTAACCGCTAACACTGCTTAAGGTTTTAGAAGAATGAGTTTTCGAGTCAAATTTAGTAGGAAAGACATTCAGAATATTGCCAACATACACAAATGAACAAACATCATGCCCACTGAACAACCACGCTTGCTCGTGTTTGCTGAGGAAAGATTTGCTTAGCAGTAAAAATATCATTTAAAGTGGAAAATTTGTATTCCAGCTCAAATATACTCAATCATATCATAATTTCTTTCTCAGCTGAATGAAATGGGGCTGTTGCTACTTTGTAAAATGGGGTATGTTAGTATTTGCTTTATTTGAATTCTGAAGCTTGTGTTATCCAGAGATAAAGATATTCTGAAGCTTAACAAAACAATTTCAAAGGAGCTGAAATTCTTGCATCAAACTTCTTTCATTGGAGGGCACCAGTGATGTGATTTTGTGGTCTGAAAAGCATTTGACTGCATCATCTCAGACTCCTTTTGTAGAGAGCACACCTGTGCAGAATGTTTAAATGTTGTTGGAAAAACAGCTTAAACCAGCCTAAAATGGTTAGGCTGGTCTGTTTGCTGGTTTAGAGAGGTTTTTGGCACTTGTCATCTGGTAAGCCTGGGAGACCAGCTAGACCACCTGAAGACCAGCTTCATGCAGTTCCTGAGTGAATGACTATGACAAGCCAGTTCTTTTGAATCTACAGTGAAGCATGTGTTGTCCGATTCTCTAATTAATTCATTACTAAAGAGCCGGTTCTTATCTATAGTGCCTCCAGTTTTGTGTGGTTCCTGAGTGAATGACTTTGACAAGTCGGTTCTTTTGAATCTACAGTGCAACCAGTGTAGTCCAGTTCCGAATTGAATGACTCTCATGAGCCGGTTCTTTTGAATCTACAGTGCAACCAGTGCAGTGTGGTTTCCTAACAAAAGAATATTAAGGCCCGATGAACTCCCGGAGAAGTTCTTCTTCGTTCTTCATTCAGGGGTAAAAATAAGTTATAAACAGCTGAGCAATGGTATACTGTATGAGAACATTCAGACACCCTATCAACTGCTGTGGGAGGCATTTAGAGGAGTATTTAAATAAGAGGACATTACAAGTAAAACTAAAAAATATGTTTTCACTGACTTTATGACTTTATACATGAGATCAGTCAAATAAGCTGTTTTAACCACTCAGTGATGATTTAAAGTAATATACTGTATATGCAGTAGATCCTGTTTAATTTGTCATGTTTAAGTATATTGGGCCTTTATGAGCCAGATCTTTTGAATATACAGCATGAAATGCACAGCGTGACCAGTGTTTAGATTCAGATTCACAAACAGATGATTCTTATGAGCAGATTCTTTTTAGTGAATTTGACTTTTTTCATGTCCAGCTCGAAATGAACCAATAACTCTTATTGTGTTATTTAATGTAATAGTTAAGGCTCCTTACAGTTAAATCAGTTATGTTACTGACTGTTTGATCATATGACATGTACAGATGTGGCCAAAAGTATTGGCAGTGACATAAATTTTGTGTTTTGCTGTTTCGGTATTTGTAGATTTTTTTTTATTTACATGATTCTATGGTATACTAGAAAACAATGATAAGCGTTTCATAAGTTTTAAAGGCTTTTATTGGCAAAAACATTCAACATATGACAAGAACCAATATTTACAGTGTTGAATCGTGTTGAACCTCTGCAATTCGCTCTGGCATGCTGGATATCAGCTTCTGGGCCAAATCCTGATTTATGGTGATCCATTCTTGCCTTATTAGTGCTCGGAATTGATCACAATTTGTGGGCTTCTGTTTGTCCACTCACCTTTAGAGGATTGACCACAGGTTCTCAGTGGTATTAAGATCCGGGGAGTTGCCTGGCCACGGATCCAAAATTTCAATGTAATGATCTCCGAGCCACTTCATTATCACTCTTGCCTTGTGACATGGTGCTCCATCATGCTGGAGAATGCACGGATCATCACCCAATTGTTCCTGCATCGTTGGGAGAAGTTGCTCTTGCAGAACGTTTTGATACCATTCTTTATTCATGGCAGTGTTGTGAGAGAGCCCACTCCCTTGGATGAAAAGTAACCCCACATATGGATGGTCTCAGGATGCTTCACTGTTGGCACGACACAGGACTCATGGTAGCATTCACCTTTTTTATCGATTTTCCAGATGTCCCAAACAGTCGGAAGGGGGCTTCATCAGAGAAAATAATTTTATAAAGTTAATAAATAAGATAATAAAGTTTTCTGCTGTCCAATCCTTGTACTTAATTTAACAGTCTGTCCTTGATGTTTTGGAGAGAAGTGGCTTCTTTGCTGCCCTTCTTGACACCAGGCCATTGTCCAAAAGTCTTTGCATCACTGTACGTGCAGATGCACTCACAAAAACCTGCTGCCATTATTGAGCAAGCTCTGCACAGGTGATGACACGATTCCATAGCTGACTCAGTAGTAGACGGTCCAGGTGCTTGCTGGACACTCTGGGACGTCTTGAAGCCTTCTTCACTGCAGTTGAACCTCTCTCCTTGAAGTTCTTGATGATCCGGTAAATGGTTCTTTCAGGTTTAATATTCTTTGCAGCAATTTCCTTGCATGTGTGAGGCCATTTTGATGCAAAGCGATGATGGCTGCACGTCTTTCATTAGAGATAAACATTGTGAACAAGAACACAATGATTGGAAGCACTTCTTCCCTCCTTTTGTAGCAATCAGTCTGCTCTTATAATCCAATCAGAATGATAGTGATTTCACCTGACTAGTACTCGTTCACACATTCAAAGGTGCTGCTGATATGATTAGTGAAATTATGTTAGCTGGTCATTTTGTGCCAGTGCCAAAAAACAGTGAAATTTGGGTTTTGTGATAAAGTAAAAAAAATTGGCCAATTAAGCTTTTTGCAATTATTTAAAATGCATCTGATCACTCTGCACACTAATCTAGAAACAATGTGAATCAACACCACAACAACTGAAGCAGAAAACTTTGCGAAACACAAAATTGATGTCACTGCTAATACTTTTGGCCACAGCTTGTAAAGATAGACCTACACATTGCAAGTTGTGTTGTAATCAGTGGAATTTGACATAAAAACAAATGAATGAATAAAATATTTATTAGCACATTTTTTTGGTTAGAATTCTTATTTAATATATAGTTAAAGTAGGACCTACTTTTGGATTGCATTTATGCCTCTAAAGGTTTTTTGAAGTCAATAAAATGCCTGTGTAAACACACCTTTTGCAAGAATTGTATTAACTTTATCTCTGATTTGTTATATCTGCTCTGTTCAAATTGGAAATGATCTCATGCATTTCTTATTTCCAAATATTTCTTCGTCAAAAGTAAGAATTATAAATGAAACTGTTAAAGAATCGGAATCGTTATGAGGAGTTGGAATAGGACCTGGAATCCTTAAATTTCTTTCAATTCCCATCCCTAGAGACCAGCTTGGCTTGGCTAAAAGTCCAGCTAAGACCAGCAAATCTTTCAGTAGAGGTGTTTAAGGTTTTTTGGGCAGCTGTGGCTCAGGTGGAAGAGCGGGTCGGCTGCCAATCGCAGGGTTGGCGGTTTGATTCCTGGCCCGCACGACTCCACATGCCAAATTGTCCTTGGGCAAGACACTGAACCCCAAGTTGCTCCCAATGGCAGGCTAGCACCTTGCATGGCAGCTCTGCCATCATTGGTGTGTGTGTGTGTGTGTGTGTGTGTGTGTGTGTGTGTGTGTGTGAATTGGTGATTGGGACACAGTGTAAAGCGCTTTGGTAACCTCTAAGGTTAAAAAAAGCGCTATATAAATGCAGACCATTTATCATATTTACCATTTTTTTGGAATTCAAAAGATGGTAATTAGTAAACATGCATTTTTGTAACTGATGCTAAGCTATTTTTTCTCTGAAACTGAAGAAATCCAAGTTGCCTAGTTGCAGAACTGGACCACAAATAGCAGAGCAGAACAGAGTGAAAGAAGGGTGAGATGATCAAAGAAGCTGCACTGTGAGGAAGATGAGGACAGGGTCTGTCTGTAAATATCTTTATTATTTTGATTGGCTTGCCCCTATAGCAACCACCTCTTCTCTCTCCTGACTCTCTCTCCACCACCTCTTCTCTCTCCTGACTCTCTTCCCCACCCCCCTAGGCATGCCATATGAACAGTGTCCAGGGGGCCTCCACCCCCAGGACTGCCTCAAGAGGGTCACAAGGAGGTCCTGTCAGCTGGAAAGCCTGCCACCAGTTGCTGGGCTTTAACCATAGGGGTGATGTTTCCCCACCTAAATAGATGCTCAGCCTAGTCATTACACTAGAGTTGAGTTGACACAGAACAAAGTATTTGTGTGTTGCTGTGTTTTGGGTATTTTCCTAATGTCTCAGTGTGTTTGAGAGGGGCTGTCGAAAGGAGAACGGTTGTGAGGGGTGAAGGGGGTCAGCTGTGGAACAAGAACTTTTTTACAAGTCTTGCTTTCTCCTTTGACCTCAAATCCTCATTTCCTTGTGGTGAGAATGGAGATACAAAAGACCCTACAGGCTAGTGTGACCAGCTAACATATGCAGAATAAAACTGTGAATGCAGGAGTCCATGTGGATCTGTAGTTCTCACTCAGAGTCAGGTTTACTGCCAGACCTCAGACCTTTCATATAGTCTAGTCTAATTTGCTTTGTAGCTCTTTTTGACCCAAAGCCAATTGAATTGTTATTTGCAATCTCATTAGTATTTGAGCGAAAGGGTTATTCAGATGTTTGGGTAGAAACTGATGTACAATATCTGAACACCTCAACATCTAAAATGTTAACGCTTGTTTAAAATGTTTGGAGAGGAATATTATCTGAACTTCAAAGAATAGATTTGCATATTATTGACAATGTAATGTAGTAGAAATCCAAGTGAAAATTTGCATGCCACCTCAAATGTACTCAATCATGTCATAATTTCTTCCTCTGTTGTTGTTTTGTAAAATGCAATATGCCTATCTTTGCTCTATTTGTGTGACTGTGTTACCCAGGGATAAGTATTTTATAACTTTTAAAACTAGATCTTAAGTTAAACCACTGTTTAACTTAAGAGATACACATTTTCCTGAATTTTCTTTCATCTTTCTGAAGACTGGTGGTCCAGCCTTAAACTGCCAGAACATTTGCAAAATACCTCCACAGGTGACCAAGTTCATTTCTCAATAACACAACAATCCCATAGCCGGAATCTTGTTTATTAATAAAGGATAGAGAGTTTTCGTTCAAGAAAGACCTTTTAATACAAACTTTTCAGTTATGTTATTTATGGTAAATAATTTGCTGTTTTTTAACTGGCAGATGCTATTTGCACCCTAGTGAAAATAAAGGTAGATTCTATTTACACCCCTAATTAAACACTAACATACATTATAGGGGCATCACTTCATCTTGTTTATTGTTATTGTGTTTATTTGGAGTCTCACAGATACCCTACACCAACCCCTAAACCGAACCCTAACCTTACCTTACAAAAAATAACAATGGTTTTACACAGTGACCATAATATCACAGTTCTTTTGTTGTAAAAAAAAAAATTGTAACCACAAAATTAAACATGATTACAATTTGTACACAATATTATTGTAGTAACACCATGGTTAATTGCATTAAAAATATGGTTTCTGATAAAAAATATTACATGATTACTACTATATTACTATAATAAAACTACTTTAATATTTATTTTATGTATTATTATAAGTTGTTTTAAAGCAAATATTAAGAGAGGAGACAGGAAACAGAATAAGTAAAAGAGTGCAACAAACGTTGAATTGAACACAGGTCATAAAGGCTCAATCTCAACGGCATTACACCTCACACTGTTGCAGCAATACTTCAAATGTTGGTTGTCAAAAATTGTTTGTTTCTAATAGACTTTTTATAGATTGCTATTTTTTTTATTTTGATTTTAAGATTGCCAGATTTTTGATAACTTTGCAAATTTATTAAAAAGAAAAAACTGAAATATCACATTGACAAGTATTCAGACCCTTAACTCAGTACTTTGTTGAAGCACCTTTGGCAGCAATTACAGCCTCAAGTATTTTTGGGTGGCAACATTTTTATTTTTATTTTTAAATATATAATATAATAAACATCCTGCAATATTTGCCAAAAACGCCTAAAAAAGGCCTACCCAAATTAAAATGCATGGTGTTCTTGAACCCTTTGGAGTATCAGCTTTCCAACGATGTTAAGATATGTTTATCTTTTAATTTTTGAGTTTTTGCATATCGCAAAGTTATTGCGCAATAGACACATCGGGCCCGCAGACGACGGGCTGTTAAAAGGTTAAAGCATTTTAGCATAAGACTGCAACATACCAAAATGTGGAAAAATATCAAGGGGTCTGAATACTTTATGAATACACTGTATATCTATCATTGAGAACTTTATTAGGACACTTTGGTCCTAGTAAAGTCCAGGGTTTTACATGTTGTGCACTCTAAGAAAATATTCTGCTCACTACAATTGTACAGAGCAGCTATCTGAGTTACAGTAATCTTTGTCAGCTCAAACCAGTCTGGCCATTCTCTGTTGACCTCTCTCATCAACAAGAACTGTCCACAGAATTGCCGCTCACTGGATGTTTTTTGTTTTTGTTCTGAGTAAACTTGAGACTGTTGTGTGTGAAAATCCCAGGAGATCAACAGTTACAGAAATACATAAACCAGCCCATCTGGCACCAACAATCATGCCACAGTCGAAATCACTGAGATCACATCTTTTCCCCATTTTGATGGTTGGTGTGAACATTAACAAAAGCTCCTGATCCATATCTGCATGATTTCATGCATTGCACTGCTGCCACACGATTGGCTGATTAGATAATCACATGAATTAGTAGGTTTGCAGGACTTGATAAAGTGCTCAGTGAGTGAATATATATTGTTTGTGCTCTAATCTGTCTTGGTTTGTACATTTCTAATAAAATTGAAACTTTGTATTGCAGCACTTTTCATGATAAAATATAATAGATAATAGATAAAATATAATAAAATAATATGCGGTAAAAATGTAAATTCATTAAAACAATTGTGCACTTTATATATGAAAAAATATTTAAGTCTATTTTTTAATATTTACATATTTCAACTACATGACAAATTTCCATCAAACTGAATTTAGTGTTCTTTATATGTCTTGCTTAAATCTATAAAAAATCTGGTTAATGGCAAAGCAATTATATTTGCTTTGTTATTAATTTAACTAATTTTACATTTAGAAAAAGTTACAAACAATCTAATCTAATTACAAACATTTTTAATCTTATTGTTGCCAGGATTCACTGTTTGAGTTTTGAGTCCTAGTAATAAGATCATGTTGGATAGTTTGTATGTTGTGCTGTTCTCTTATTTAATATCTGGCTCTATTTCACACCACAGGCCTATTTTAGATTCAAGTGTGACCATTTGAAAAAGGTTGACAGGACACTTAATTATATTGTCACAGACCCCCAAAACTATTGTGACAAATATTATTATTATTTTGTTATGTAAAATGTTCTCTATGACAACTGTGGTATGTCCTAATCCAGATTCACCTTTTTTTAAATGTTCCCTCTTTATTCAAATGTCATGTTCAGCTTGCCCAGGGCACTTTGTCTCAAACACAGTGAACACAACAGAAAGAGTGCTAAAATTAGAGAGAATGGCAAATTGAAGAGAAGATGGCATAAATTCAGTGAACTCAAAGATGCCTGCTTGGCTTCATCGCCATCTCTCTGAAAATATTGTGGAAGTCGGACAAGCAGCTGTCACAGATACCCAAGCACTTGTCAGTGAGTAAAGAGAGTCATCTCCCTTTTCCTGCTGTTGTGTCTCTGTCATTGTTGTGTGGGCAAACTGACACTGTGCAAAGATACACCCCTGTCTTGCAGCGCGTGGCTTCCCTTATTGTCTTGGTTTTTCTTTTGTGAAATTTAGGTAAAGGCCTAGGACTGAAGTGTTGGCGGGCAATTTGAACTGCAGCTTTGAAGAGGCTTGCCCTCTGTCTGTTGGCTTGTAAAGTCAGTCTCATGCTTTGTTTCGTTATAGGAGGGAAAGATCATTTACTTGATCCGTCTTTTGAAGAGGTTGCTTTTCTAAGTAATATTCCTTCATAATCGAATCAATCTCAGTTTAAAAAACCTTTTGGTAAAACACAATTATTAGTGAATGAGACTCAAAGTGGCCCTTATAATGGCCCTCACACACCAGTATATCACAGTGAGTTTCAGCCACATTTTATCAAACGCTCAGCAGTCCACAGTGTTGGGTATAATGCATTACTAAGTAATTAATTACTGTGATTAAATTACTTTTTAAAGTAAAGTTAAGGTTTTTCAGTAATTTAATTTGTTACTTCTATACTTGTATTTTTCATCTGGTCGAGGTTGATAAGGGTTTTAGAAATTAGTAATAAGTAATGCAATTACTTTTCAGACAGAGTTATTAGTACAGTAATCTAGTAAGTAGTTAGTAATACTTTTTCATAGAGTAATTTACCCAACACTGGTGGTCCATAACTGAATTGATTATTCATGTGATTCAGAAAAATAGACAGTCTTTGAAAGTAAGACAGACTGGCATCGGTCCTAACCTGCGTTTGAAGTGATACGGTCTGCTGATTAATGGCAATATTTTATTCAAATATACTCATGCAGGTTTACTGAAGCGTGTGTCAATAAGCACTTTTGCATCTAGCCCCTCTAGATTATTTGTGAGCGCTATTGATTGGCCATGTGTAATTTGTCCACTTTGATTCCAGTTTGTAGCTCAGAGGTAGTTAGCATGAAGTGCAGTTAAGCAGTAGTCTTGACATCAGAAGAAGAATATCCAGTCTTAAGAAACCTTCTCAGATCATCACCCCCAAATCCCACGGCATTCCTTGTCATCTCTGGGACAAGGAGAGACATCTCCAGAGCCTTGTTGCCGCATGCTCTGGGTAAGGAATCAGTCAAGAAACAGCTTTCCTGGGAGTTACACCTTCAGTTGATCAATAAGTCTGTGGAGCACTTCCCAAGATGGATGACACAGTCCCCTCTTGTTAGGTAGACTCTGTCATCCAGCCGTGATCTGGCATTACCTGGATCACAGAGCAAGATCCTAAGGGACCTGAGATTCAGCAAAGCCCTGATAAGTCACCAATGCTTAGCTATTTATGGCTTAATGAATGCTGGTGTTGACAATGATAGATCTAATAAACACAGCTTTGTTCAGTATGTGATTATATGAAGTATATGTGCTTATAAGGAAAAAAATTCTGTCATCATTTTGCGACTTCCATGCAATACCTGCCAAATAGTAAGCCATTTTAACTCACAAGTTACAAATGCTTAATAAAACTTATTCAACATGGATAAGCATTTAAAAGACACAAATAAAGAATTTATTAAGAAGTTGTCAACAGTAAAAATGTGTGTACATAAAGTGATGTATGGTTTATGGTCATCAGGCTTTATTAATTGATGCTGTGAATGAGCATGAAGACCTGAAAATGTTTTTACAGTTAGGTAACTGGACTGTAATACTAGGTAAGTTAGAACACCATTTGGAGTAGCACTATTCTTTTAAAATCAACTTGAGAAGGAAAGTCAGGCAAGACATTACAATAATTAATATACAGTAAACAAAGTGGACTGTAGCAAAAAATCACTCTTTTTAATCTCACTATTTTGCTGCAAAATTTGTGGGGGCCACTGTAAAAGGAACAGTACTGCACTGAACTGTGCACTTAATTATCTATGGATCATCCATCCAATAATACAATAATTAATGATTGATACTTTTGGGACAGTAGGTTCATCTGTGTATAATCTACATCAAAATTTTTTTTTTTCAAATATCTTGTTTTTCATTGCATGAACAATAAAATGTTTCCAATATGGTTCCGTATTATTTTTAAAGGCTAATAATACACCTGTGACAGATTTTAAATGGAAGTCATAAGCTTATTGTTTTGGCTCACTGGAAAAGCAAATAGCATGCCATGTTGCCATTGTCATTCCCCCCACAGCAGATGTGGAATATAAACTGAGCTCAGGGTGGCATGTTGAGGCCCTGAAAACAGTCAATCCTAATAGTGCATCAACAGCAGTGAGAGCAGAATAATATGGCCATGTTAATTTCGGTGGGACAATACTAGTAACATAACTTGATGAAAAGTTTAGATTAAACAGAGCATGCAAAAGAGGAACTTCAACCACAACCCATCCAAAATACTAACAGTTCAATGAGAGCCCTCATGCAAATATGTTGGCCACTAACGGTTTTTGGGTAATAATTTACTTAGTCTTGGATTGTTGAGTGACAGCGTATCTGATCTCAGGGGTGCCATGCACTTTTTTTTTTCTAAGGAGGCACTGATGTCGGTCTTGTCTCATTTGATGGCCTAGGCAAGATAAAACATGACCAAAGAAAACAAAACACTCTCACTACTTTGTTGATCTTTATCTCTTAAGGAGAACTGGATTTAAACAAAGTACTGTAAAGGCAAGCCAGTTTTCTGGGGGGGCCATCTTGGCAACACCATTGGGCAGCTATTTATGCAAAAGGCATATAAAAGCCCCTTCTTCTTGAAAAGGGAAAGACCTAAATCTTAAAATATTTAAATTTTATGTTTCAATTACGTTTAAATAACATATTTCAAATTGGCAAAAAAAAAAAACTGACAGTCATACATGTTGCTACTTTAGCTGAAGTCTCTCACACACACACACACACATACACACACACACACACACACACACACACACACACACACAAAAGCTTTTTAAGGCTTTTAACTGAAAAGGAGAAAAACTGACTTTTACATCAATAATGATAATTCTAGTGGATTTGAATTGGCATCTTAACAAAGCATGCAAATAACTTACCATGGTACTAAACGGATGTTATTATAGGCCAGGCTTAAAATGCTACACTCAGTTTTATTTAATATATGTATGTCCCTCATCTCTCTTTCCACCAAAGATAATATTTCTTGCACTTTGAACATTTAATTTAAAAGCCACTTGGCTTGAAAATCTGAAGGTGCTTCTGTGTGATGTTGCAGCTGATCCTGTAAAAGATTATTCGTGCTGATTACCATACATTAACCGTACAGCACTATGAGGGCTAGCAAATTAAATCAAAACACATTATTGCTTGCCTAAAACTGAAATTGCTCAACATCTGGCATAAAAAAATGTTGTGTTTGAAACTACAAAGCACCTTCTGGTGAAATCAGTTTATCTATTTTATTCCAAAATGACAATGAGACAGAGCTACCCGTCTGCACAGTTAATTTATTGATCGTCTGCTGGCTGGATAACCGCACTAGTGGTGCAATAATAAGGGTTTGATGAGGGATTGATGGAGAGTCCTACAGAGAGTGTGTATAGAAGCAATAGGATGGGGTTGAGTATGCAACCCATTGGGAGCTGATGACTTGAATGAACTCTCCTCGCACTATTAGGAGTAAAGAACACATGCAGGGGCCAATAAAACATATGCTCAGCTGCCTGTGACACACCTTTTAGTCATGCCTACTCTTCTCTTTTCCAGAGTAACCGTTCTATGTCCACCCAACACTTACTTTTTATTATCAACACTTACAGTTTGTTTTGGAGGATGTGTGTGTGTGTGTGATGTCCTAGAGTTGGCAAAACATTCACTTGTGGGTTTACATGAAAGGAATAACACAAAAGCACTCTTACCATTTCAACAAATACATTTATTTTTTTATTTTTTTTGTCTAAAGTGGATGCAATACCTCGACAACCAAAACTGATCTATTAAATCACTTAGTTCCAGTCCTGTCAGTGATGAAAGTAGCTGAAACAAATTATAATGGGATGTTACAAAAACAGAAAACAATGACCGAACTATACCACGTGATTTTGATCTGTAGCTAGAAGGTATAGTCTAATTTTATCTGTACTTACATGTTTGTTACATGATTGTTACATATTTATTACAATTTATTTCATTTGCAAAAACATTAGGTAATTAGAAGATGCTCCACAAAATAATAATATATTAAGCACATGTGATCCTTTAGTATTACTCAGTACTTAAATGATGTGCATTGAAATGTAAAGTGTGAATCCAATATATTAGTGCATGATGCATATGCATCACTTGCAGCTTAATTTAGATAGAATGACGCTTTCTTACACTTTTTCTGAAATTCTAAAACACTAAACCCCATTCTCTGAGCAAACTGCTCAGTGGCCTAAACCCATTTGTTGAATCAATTGCTCTTCTGGTAAAATCTTAAACAAGTTCAGGTAGATAGACACCATTTGCAAATCACGATCGACTCTTTTTGCAAAACTTGGAACAAATTCTCACTCACTGAAGCACCTTTCGCACCATGATGCTCTTGTGTTGCAAAACGGTAAACACAAGAGGCAAAAGTTGAACACAATTACAACACAGTTGTCATCTTTATACACAATGACTCAAAATTGTTCACACTTGTTTCTAATGATATGATCAAACCAATTGTACAAAATACACGAAGCACGAAAATGTGCTTCTGGATGCTGAGGCAGAATTAATCTCACATTGTTTTTCATTTAGCAGTTGCACAACATTTTACCATCGGGCAGCCCGCCCAGTCTGAAAAGATGGCCGACATGCTTGCTGGGCCGCCGTGAGTGTGGGCTTGGACTGGAACCCTCTGTCCTCCCCACTGCCTTCACGGCTTGACGATTGGTACCTTGGGTCAGGGCGCCGCTCCCACCCAGCCCCCCCCACTTTACCTTTTTTCCCAGAAGTGCATGACGAGCTGACGAGGTTGTGGAGGGCACATTTCACTGCCCGGAACCGACCTCCTCATTTGTCCGCTCTCAATACCCTTGACAGTGGGGTGGCCCATGGGTACACGGAGGTCCCCCAGGTGGACAGAGCGGTTGCGATACACCTGTGCCCCGAGAACACCACCACCTGGCGGGATCGCCTGGTACTCCCCTCCAAGGCCTGTAGGATGACATCGTCTCTGACCTCAAAAGCCTACAGCACCACTGGACACCTCTCCTGCAGGTCCACCAAGCCAAGGCACTTAAAGAACTGCACCTGGGTAGTCCCGACCCCGACGTGCTGCAGGAACTGCGCTCTGCCACTGACCTCACTCTCAGAGCCACGAAGGGCACAGCGTGGGCACTCGGGTGGGTGATGGCCACCCTCGTGGTCCTGGAACGCCACCTTTGGCAAAACATGGCCTGTTTTCTGAAGGCCCCTGTCTCCCAGCTTGGCCTCCAAGCGTGTGGCGTACGCCCCCCGTCTCCAGGACCCTCTCCCCGGCAGGCTGGCGCTGACGAGTTCCTCAGTCTCTAACCTGCCCCCTGCTGGGTACGTTGAGCAAGGTAAGTTCTTGGAGTCTTTTCTCAGAACCCAAGCCTCGGGTTGCGCTTCTGCCTCCCGACACATTATTAGCTGTTTTTATTTAATAGTAGCCTACATTTCAACAAAGCTTTCAATGCAAATCAAAAATATATAGTGCTCAATAAAAAAAAATCTAAATAAATAAGTGTATTATAGAGGTCACGTTTGGTCATCTAATAAGACCCAAGACTTCTGGACCTGTGTGGCTGTTACACATTGGGCAGACAGGAGAGAGAGAGAGAGAGAGAAAGAGAGTGTGAGAGAGAATGGTGGAAATGATTCACTCTTCTGTCTATGCAATATTTAAAGCCCTTAGCCGGGGTCCCATTAATGGAACCCTTTCACTGCTGTTTCAGCCTTTCACCCAAGTTTTAAAAAAAAGCCTCTCTGATGTAAATTACATGTACATCTCTCCAGACTGAAGTGATCAGCAGCTTTTGCGGCTTCTTTGGTGAGTCAGAAATTATTTCAAGCGTTATTAATAGTGAAACTGGTTCGTTGAAGATGTAACGTATGGATCATTTTTTTATTTGCTTTTGCCCATATGAAAAGCAAGAACCAGACTGATTTCACTGTGACTTCGGCAAAAGTAGGTCGAAAGTTCTTCAGCCATGATCGTTCTGTGCTTGCCGAAATTCAAATCACTGCCATCAGTGGCCTAAGTCGGAAGTGTTGTTGAAGATATGGGCATGTGTGAGCTTCAGTTTCATGGTGAAATGTTCACATAGTGGTGCCAAAAGTTAGATGTTTTTAGTTGTAAATGATGGAAAACAGTCAACAGGAATGCATATTGTATTAACCATATGCCCTACCCCCAACCCTAAATCTAACCATTGAATTGATGCAAGGATGTCTGATGGGGGGTTGCGCTTGTCACTGTACATGAACATTTGGTAACAACGTGTTGAGTGCTCATGTGATAATGTTGGAAAATTACATTCTGACTATGGTGATTGGATGATGGCACCATAAGAATGACCGCAATCCATTTACATTTATGCATTTGGCAGACGCTTTTATCCAAAGCAACTTACAGAGCCCTTATTACAGGGACAATCCCCCCAGAGCAACCTGGAGTTAAGTGCCTTACTCAAGGGCACAATGGTGGCCGTGGGGTTCGAACCAGTGACCTTCTGATTAGCAGCCCTGTGCTCTAGCCACTACGCCACCACCTCCCTCAATCCCTTCCAAGCCCTTCACTAGCTGTGATGTCAAATCCAACAGAAAGAGAAAAATATCTATTTTTAAAGTAAATAATAATTAAAAAAAAAAAAAAATGTCAGACTTTTAAGAGCACTCCAAAGATTTGTCACTTGTAAAACATTTACTATAATATAATTAAATAATTCATTTCTTTAGAATTCTCGGCTACTTTTGAACGGCCTTCAACATACTTCTTTTTCCACAGAATGGTAAAGTTACGCCATCACCAAGCAGGGGCTAACTGACCATGCTAACCAGCCAAACCTTGAACTCTTGGCTTTATCCAATACCTGTCATCTCGGAGTTCCTTGTATGCACATCAGACTCTTCTTCAGATTCCACAGTTTGAGCCCCATCTAGTGTTATTCGAGCACTATTAGTGGAGATTCATGCATGCATTTGTGTGGCAGCCAGCCATACTCACACAGAGATTTATTTTTTATGATGTTTAGTGAGTCAGCTCACTCTAGTGTCATTGTGTTGTCAGCCCGTTGTGAGTGATGTGACAAGCTACATTGGCCCCGCTTTCAATTTACCAGCATCAACATGACAAATTCAATATAGAACATGTTGATTTTCTCCTACCTAATCAGACCTTTCAATATTACAGTCCAAAGCTGCTCATAGGTGACCATTAGGTCTTGAATGATGGACAGGCCATATGATTTACTTCCACCAAACTCCTCAAGGTAGTGACCCCGGCACTCACCCTTGATCTTGGGGCTTCGGCCCCTTTCTTTTGAGACTGCTGAACAAGTGGCTCCTGGTGTTGCTGAAGAGTGAGACTTTAATATTTAATCGTTCCTCTTTTTTCGTCCACTCCCTGCCCTTCCCTCATATAATCCTCCAGTTCCAATGCCCTGCAGCTATGAGTGACAGAAAGGCACATGGTGCCCTATGAAAAATGTATCTTCAGAAGCTGACACTGTATGGGAATTTTACTACAGGGACAAGGCTTGATCTTGAGATTAAATAAATATGTTTTTTCGGCTTCGTGCAGTAGCAGGATCTGCTTCGCGGGATGCTGGCACAGGTGTTGAGTTGGACTTATGTAACATCAGATACCCCCAGTGCTGGAACAAAGAGGTGCTCCATCTCAGTCTGAAGTAATATTTAAGATAAGCTGTTGTTTTGAAGCATTTAATCAGAGGCTCGGTGCTTTTAAAACTCAATCCAATTAATCGGGATGGTCTGATCCTGCCGTGTTGATCCAACAATGCTGTGATGTGTATCATGAATGGGAGCTGATTGTATTTTAGTCACTTTTTTTTATTGAAAAGAATATACCTTTTCTTGTTGAAAAATGTAAAGACTTAAAAACATAATGCAACCATCTGCAAAGCAATTTTGACTTTACTCAACTTTAGGCAAATTAGCTGTACCAATTTATTATTTCAAGTTTCATGCACTCAATAAAATTATTTCAGCAAACTAAAAAATATCAGTGATTGTTTTATAGGTGCATCTGTCCATGTTTAATATTCTTGAAAATAATATAAAATATCTAATTGTTTTTTTTTAATTATATCTACATTTCTACATAAGATCATATGACAGCCCCACCAAGATACCAAATAGTTGGTCCAATTTAAAAGGTGGTGCACATAACATATACTTAAACTTAAAGCGAACACTAATCACCCTGATGGTGACTTTAAACAAAACACAAAACTTTACAGCAAAACGTCATTAAAAACACAGAGCTAAAACATTATTAAGTAATTTAAAACAGATTATTTACAAGTTCTCGTAAGTCGGCACTCTTTGACCAAACACACTTAAATTCAAGCACCATGGATTGTGGGTATTGCCTTCAGCCACAATGCTTCTCCATTGGGCATGCTCAGTATAGCAGATGCAACAATAATAACTTCATAGTGCTTAGCTTTACAAAGGTTCCCACAGATTTTGACGTGTGAATATTTAAGACCTTTCTAGGACTTGAACAGATGTTTAGAGTTGATATCACAGTTTTTAAATTCCCTGATAGTTTTAACATTCCCTGAAATTATTCTGCCACAAATGGCCTACTTAGGAATACGCATAAGTAACCAAACTGAGCATGCTCAAAAGCCTCTAAGTTCTACCTTCAACACCAAACTTGACATTGTATGTGCTCACTGTATACAAATGTAAGTTGCTCTTGCATAAAAATTGACTTTATCATTTTTTTTTATGTAATCTCAACTTTTGCTACATTAGAGACTGACTTCACTTTCTCTATGTATGGGTCCCAAAGACTCTGTTTTAAGTGTAACAATTTTTTTTTCAACTTTCAACTTTATTGTCCCTTTAAAATATTTCAATAATATCCTCTGATCTAATTAAAACCCATGAGACAGATATTATTGACGTTTTAACCCTCTGACTTTCCACATATATGACTGTTATCCAATATAGTTTCGTTGTTTCTCTTTAAGGTGAATTAGATCCCTCCAAAACAGAAAAATACATTAAAATGAATCAAATTAGACAGCTGGCTGGACTGAATTTTGTGAACACTGTGTATACCAGTCACATAATGTTAGCATTGTTTCAATGTTTTAATCTGGTGTCTCTGAGACCCCAAACAGAAGTAATGTAAATATTTTTATAGAGGTTGGTTTATTAAATTTTGCTTGTAGGCATAATTTACTGTTGGGATGGGTGGATCATATTTAGAAAAATCCAGATGTATCAAAATTATACTTTAATTATTTAATTTTTTTTATCAAATTAAGGCCTGAATAATCTTTGTTTGATGCATTAATGCATTCTGACACATTAAGCTGTGATGTACATGCGAGCTACAGACATTAAAATCGAGTGTGGAAAGTGTCCGAATTGAGTTCCTCGTCTTTCCTGCATATTTCCTGTTCTCTCTAGACTATTGTTTTAATAAAATTGACAAAAAAGGCCAAGAAATATAAATATAATCCACTTTTGTGTGAAACGTTGTGTTGAAAGATCAGTTGATTTCTCGAAGTCTATTTAATGACAGCATGCTCTCAAGCCAGCATGAAAAACATGAAGATCCATGTTATCCCAGCATGATTTGGGAATGTTCCAAAGAACATCTTGTATTTCAACGGAAGCAAGGAAATGTGATCTTTCGTACAAATGTTTCAAATTTACTTATTTGATTACTGACCTAAGTAGTGCAGGATCTTAAATATATCTTATTTTCTGTACGTCTTACTCAAACTTTTGAACCCCAATCTTAAACACAATTACACAGACATTCACACATATGCAACAACAAACTAACACAAGTGCACCTGTTCGTGATCTAGACTGTGAGCTGCAGTGTGTAAGTGTCTCAGAGGTGCTGTAAAGAGAGGCTGTGTGGTGGAAGATGGGGAGTGAGCAAGTGCTCTAATGGATCTGTGCTAATGGTGCCAGAGCGATTAAAGCAGGAAAGACGCTGAACTCATCTGATGGGACAACCAGTTCTTATGAATGTTCACAGACTCAATGTGCCATTCAGCTAAAATATTGAGTGTGTTGGAGGACAGGCACATGCACACATTTACCTTTCATATTTTCAAACATACATTAACTGCATGCACACTTTTGCAAGGAAGTTAATGCTGTAGCTAGTGCCTATGTAAACTTCCACTACGTAGTGTAAAATGCACACATAGTTTCATATAAAGTGAACCAAACACATATTGTAGCACACAATTATCACCTGATTGCAGGTTTTGAGAAGCAAGGAAAAACAGCAGTGTGAAACATAATCTGTTTGTTTACATGTGTGTTTGTGTGCCATGGGGGGGGGGGGTCTTAATTACACAGCCCCGCATAATGTTGACAATCTGTATTTCGATGAAGAGTATCTCAGTGGGACTGCTTGAGTGATCTTAATGAAGAGAACATCAGGTGCTAATTAGCACACATTAAATGCCACTAATATAGAAATGGCTGTTTGCCAAGTGTGTGTTTGACAAATGAGGTAATTTTCTGTTTTCAGCCCAACTGCTGAAGTCTGGTCAACTACTGCCACCTGGAGGTATTGCATATGTGATGCAACAATATGCGTTGAGTTGCCTCTTGTTTTCTGAGTTGGTAGCCTATCAGATAAATTATATATTGGGGAGACCAGGGGCCACTTGTTACCCATTTTTCATAAACCCAAATTTATTCAATCACAAACTAGCTTGATTGAGGACACTTACTCAGCATATACTCGGTAAAGTTTTATCACACTTTGTGAGAAATTATTTTGTGACTTATTTTTTAATTGAATGTTTGTGATTTCTAAAGGGTGTGGATGTAACATGACCTTGTTTTTATCCATGCGCATATTTTAATAGCATTATTACTTAAACAGTCCACACTGAATATTTTGCTTTGAATATCTAATATCCATAATAGTAAAATTGCAACTTTTGTTTACAGCAATTAAACAATAATTTGAATTTATTAAAAAAGTACTCCCACATTAACAGTAGATGACATTCTGAACTGTATTACAACAACAAGAAATTTGCATATTAAATGTCATAGCTTGCTAAAGTCCCACAATATTCACTTGCGCTTAAAAATCTAGATTTTTTCCATAGACTGCCATTGAGGAGTATGTTGGGGGGGGTGTTTCCATTTAACTTTTCACTCAATTTGTTATAGCAGATAATGTAATTTGTAAAGAATTGTTTTTTTCTATAAGTGAACTCTTGAACCCCAATTTATATATTTCTAATACCAAAATATGACATGTAGATGATTTAAAGAAAAAAAATAATAATTTTCCCCCGGTCTCTTGTACTAAATCATGGAATATTGATGCCAAATCTGTGCTTATTGACAGCTGTGAAGAAACAGTGAAGTACGTTTAGATTTTAGTAATTCTTTTTTTTAGAGGTACTGTCTCAAATCTAGAAGCTTTATTACATATAAAAGATATATACAAAACCTACCGTTACCTGTGCAATGTTTATAAAATGACATAAATTTTAATGTTAATTTATCTTTTTTTGTAATTGTTGATTTCTGTTGTTATTATTTTGACATGCTAGTTGTTTTTAGTCATTCTGATATTTTTAAATATTTGCAATATGACCATCATCGTCATCTTTTTCTTCATTCATCCATCACTTCATAAACACATGCAGACACTCACACACACTATGATATCAGATGATGGCCCCCTCATCTTACAAAAACCCCAGAGGAGCCTGTATGTGGAGAGTATGTGTAGGGGGGTGAAGAGTATCCAGAGGAGGAGGAGGCAGGTCATTGGATCTTTAGATAATCAGTATGGGCTAATGACCCCTCCAGAGAAAATGTGCTAATCCATTGAGCCTTTGGGAGCACTTCTCACTACCCCCCTCATCTTCCCAGCCAACTGAATACTGAATCCAAAGTACAATGTGTGTGTGGGGTGGGGGGGTAGATTTCAAATCTATACACCATTGTGTCTGCACTGCAAGCAAGTGACATGATGCAACAAAAATGGAGTGCTTCTTCGTTTACAGACTGTCTTATGTAAATTCCACAAAAATAGTGGGGGAAACTTTTTTAAAAACACAATTTCTATGGTCCCATGAAAACCAGAATGTAACCAGTTTCACAGAATAAATGATAAGTGTGGTTCGGAGGTTGCAAGGTGAGGGTAGGGTTGTGGTTTGGCGGGTATGGTTAATAAAATATGCTTTATGTTGAACAACTCACTTTTGTTCTGCACGCAGCATCTGCCCCTGTATTCTTCCCCGTCAAAGTTCATGGGAGGACACTGATGTATTCACAGATTCAGTGTGCAACGGTTAAACACGTCCGGTAGCACATGTTCATAGAGGGACAACGTTCCGCCTCCACCCTGGTCTGATGACCGGCAGGGCTCAGCGAAAAGGTAAGACCTTATTGTACTACCTCGTTCTTCATACAGTTTCACTCCACTGATGATTAGGTTTAGGGTGGGTTTTGGGTTGGGGGTTGAGGTCTGCAACCCGACCCGGGACCAACGGGACCAGAGAAACCGCAAGGTTTCAGGCTGGGTTTGGTTAATTTTTTCAAATATGACTTCGGATTCAGGTCAACTTCGGGTTTGGAATTACTGAAAACATACACAGGCCTACCTAACTTTTTTCGTGCACTCGTTCTCACTCAAAGATATGTAAATGGACACGGTAGGGCCCGTTCACACAAACATATTTTTGCATGTATCTGTAAATGCTGGATAGACGTCTTTGAGCGACCTAGGGTGCCATCGTAAAAATTAGCTTTGCCACCCCATCTCGGCCACCCGACAGTGGCAGTCCTCCCCAAATCCGACTGTTGGAAATCAACAGTTCATCACCAACCCCCACCAAAAGCCCAACTCATTTATTGAGGAAGTGAATAGTTTCCTGTGATGAACCCCTGTACAGCATTTGATCATGACTGTGTCATTGAGTCATGAATCCTGCTGCCGGGTACTGTGTAAAGTGTGTGTTCTGAGGAATTTAATAGCATGACTTGAACAAAGGCAATGGCCTTGGGGTTAAAATTGCCTCATTGCACATTTTCAATTTGTTTTGACACAGAATTTCATGTTGAGTGTCAATGTGTGCCAACTGGTTTTGAAATGGTGACTCATGTTTTATCAGTACACAAATGAGCAAACAAATGGTGTGTGGGAGTACATTTCCTCAGCTGTACAGCAGAGGGTAGTATCAGCCTTGAAGAACAATCACTATGTCGACTCTTAAGAATTTTATATTGGCAATGGTAGTGTCTTCAGTTTGATAGATGATGGTGTAATTTGTAGGACATAAATTTGAAAGATAAACCAGGAGTCCCAATTCATATATCCACCCTAAATAGTATATGCAAGATTAGAATTAGTTGGCTGATTCTTTATAATATTTAAAAGGATTTCAACACATAATTCATAAACATCAAAACTGATTCGGACCAACCTTTCTATATGTTCTCCTTGCAGCCCCAACAATAACAAACAAACAAACAAATATCTTTTAATCAAAGGTTTTCATTGATGTTATTCAGTTCGGTTTTGTTTTTTCCACTATGCAATAAGCATATTGTCTGAACGCAATGAAAATATTCACAGTCAAAATTCTGAGAAGACAAAAACACTTTGGATATTGAATAAATGACATCACAGTTCAGGTCAAAAACAACCTACATACTTCTTAGCCAGCAAGGCAGTAAAATTGTTACCTGTCTTATTGTGGATTTACTTAAAAAAACGCTCTTATCCTCATAGCGGACTTTGAGTATAAATGATGTTCATTACATTTACACTTTTGATTATTGATATGTCTGGGCTTTGCTGATATCTTGAGTCGGCATAGAGATTGCTATATGTTACAATGTTGTCACATGCCTCAATAGCGGATATATGAGGTAAGTTGTGACAATGGAACCTGCTATTAAACCTGTGACAGTAAATTCATGCCATTCAAAACACGTGCGACAACCTGCCTAGATAAAAAATGTGACAACATTTCCCAATTGGACATTTATGAAAAACACAAAACTTACAATCTACCTTCATTATGTAGTTGACTCTTGCCTAAATGTCAGCCAGTGTGGTTTTATTGTGTTCATTTGTTCACCCAAGAGCTAGTACAAAAATATGATAATATTGACATATTTGTTGGAGAGTAGAATTCACAAAAATATTCTAATTTAAGATAGTTTTGAACTAGATGTTTGAAAGCAACATGTGCACCACTTTGGACTTTTTGAACTTCTGACTTAAAACCTTACAGTTACTGAGATATCGCTGTTATGACAACTTCCCCATGTGACAACCAGCCTGATCTCCGCAGTTTAAATTAGCAACTGAAAAATTCAATACTATATGATTAATACACCTGTGTGTAGACTTGGACCATTACCAAATATAATACAGGTTTCTGTACACTGCTACACAATACTCAATTTAGGAGTTGTATCTAGTCATCTCTTTAAACTCATTTTATTGCATTGGGCGTCAACAACTTTTACAAATCTAAATGCCGTGCATTTTATTAGAATGATACTGTTTCTCAAGACAGTCGGTTTAAAAAGATTAGGTGTGGCTCAAATTTGTTCTTGGCATTGTATTTTTCATTGTGCAGCTGAATGGATGCAGCATTTTATTAGATGGGTACAACCCAAGGGTGTATTAATCATGGACATGGAGTACAGATGCTGGAAGTTTACATATGAAGTCATATATATTACCAAGGCAACTAATCCCAAAATTTGTGTGCTCTCTGCATTAATAATTGCATTCAAAAGGTAGATGTTGAAATGATGATTAAATGAAAATACATGTTATTTTAAAGTATAAGAATTTTTTATTATTATGATTATTAAGATTTTTTAATTTTTTTTTATTTTAACAAAACTTTGTTCAGAACAATATCCATTATAATCAAGGAATAAACAAATTTATAATACAAACTTTTGTTCTTGTATAAAGTATTTATTGGTGAAAAGTAACCAAAAAAAAGACCATTCTGGGGTTCATTATCATCTGCTGATGTAACTAAAAAGTATTTTTATATACATTAATTTATACCTTTATTCAATGAATGTGTCCCCAGAAATTTCTGAAAATGAATGTGCATTTCCCAGTATTCACTGTCAGGGATGGGACAATGTTCATCTCACGATTTGGTTCGATATACGATATGTTCATAAATCAATATAATCATGAATCAATATAAAATATAATTTTCTATTCTATTATTATATCATGGTATAAAATGGTATATATAATGACATGAGCAATCACTGTTTGAAATAATGTGTACAATTTAAAGTAAAAACAAACAGCGCAGCAGTGGTAAAATCAAGTGATAGAGAGATTGTGGTGTTTGACAGGTTATTTCATTTATGATCACATGGACAGAAAACAATGTTACACATTTCAAAACATCGAGTTATGCCACAATATGGTTTGCCATTTTTTTGGTTTGTGATATATCAAAATTCGATATATTGTCCCATTCCTTTTCACAGTACAGGTTTTCTTTTGAGTGCAATATTTTGAATGCAACAACACATCACACACCACATAATTCACTTTGATGAAAGCATATTCCATATCATCACATAGTTATCAGTCATGTATTAATCATTAGGATTGTTCACACATAAATAATTTGTGATTATACTTCAAATGCTTAGAGCTATTTGACAGATTAACTGCACAGATATTTCCATGCTTTGTCACAGTTATTTTTTTAACAGAATGAAAAGGAGTTTAGCTGATACGAAAAGAGCATGGAACCTTTAATAATTTGAGATACTTCGTTTTTATAATACATTGAAAAATACATTAATTGCCAGCTACTATGTAACTGTTCTTTACTAGGTAACTGTACAGATTTGGTACAGGTGAATGAAGGGAGCTTTGTTTTCTAATAATGCAATACATTCAATTTACATTCCATCCACCCCTGGGAGAGGCCTGTGAAAACGCTTCACTCTGAGAATGGCATTATAGATGTGTTTTCACATGGCCATGGTAATACTCTCTCTCTCTCTCTCTGTGTGTGTGTGTGTGTGTGTGTGTGTGTGTGTGTGTGAGTCTTGTCCATCTGCAAATGTCACTGTCACTGGAGCTTATGGCATAACAGCTTCAGCAGTGCAAGTGATTTACATGTCTGGGCAGCACAAAGGTGTGTGTGTGAATGTGTGAGTAAGTGTGTGTGTGGGGGGGAGGATGTCATTCATTTTCAATGAGAGTTGGCGATTTAAGGTGACATGGGCAAAAACAACCATTGGCAATGAAACAAAAGTAAGCAGAGTTCAACTTAATGCAAATTGAGTAGTGACACGATGCAGCGACAACCAATGGGAGTGCAGGTAATGGAGCTCATGTGATCCACTTACTATATTGCAGTCAAGTAGGAGCCACTAACAGCTACAAACAGTATAGCATCATGGCAACATGATTCCTCTTTCACACCAAACTAGAAACGAAAAGGTGAACAGAGTCATCAATATTCTATTCTCACCAAGAGCAAACACTAATACTTGTTAAGCTGAACAAAAAGCACAGCGGCACAATATGTGGCACAACACACATTTCACCAAGTATAATGTCTGGATATTACTAGTAGTCAGGGTTGGGAGGATTACTTTTGAAATGTATTCCACTACAGATTACAGAATACACGCTGTAAAATGTAATTTGTAATGTATTACGTTAGATTACTCAATGTCAGTAATGTATTGGATTACTTCTTCAGCACTGGTAGATTTTTTCACTTATTTTGATTATAAAATCTCTGCCAGTACTGTAAGACAAAATACACATGTTAAAAATACATTCTCTGAAAAACCTAAATACCTTGATCTATTGATCTTGTTATAAGGATTTTTAGATATTTTTACAGGAACCAATACAAAAATGTTCCCATTACATGTATTCTGTTACTCCCCAACCCTGCTAGTACTGAAACAAAAAATATATACAGGATGAAAGAAGTGGGTGAGCTCAAGTCACACTTCATCTACAATGAGAATGACTGACACCACAAAACTATATTGGGTCCCACTTTATATTAGTAAAGTAGTTACACTGTTAACATTAACCCTAACCCCTAACTCTTACACTAAACTCTAACCCTGATTTTAACCATAATGCTAACACTAAAACTACCCGTACCTCAACCTAAGTAGCAGCTAATATAAATCTTGTAAGAACTTTGCTGATCATGTAGTTACACAATAAGTACATTGTACTGTATGTATTTTAATGTTAGTACATAGTAGTTAAAGACACCTAATATAAGATAGGTCGGACCCTATAGTGTTCTCAAAACTTAATCGCATACTGTGCGCTTGTGATAGGCGCAGATCCCGTGGGTGCTCAGGAATAGTGGACCAGACCAGTTGGAAGCATAACGCTTATGCAATTAATTTTAAAGAACATTAAAGATTTTAAAGAATTTAAATTTAAAGAACTTTTCTGTTTTAAAGAAAGGTTTTTTTGAGGGAGCACACTCACTAAATGTGTAAATAATAATTTAAGTGGAGCCTGCAGGAAAAGGATGAAGAGACAAACAAACTGCCAATATGTATATACGGAGCTGCCGGAATGCCGTTCTGCCCAAATTGAACCCCTGGCTATAATATTTAGAGTGTTTGGCCTCTTTACGCTCTCTTTCACTTCATGTTTACTAAAAACAGTAGCTGCAGTATGTCGTATTTTTACTCCACTTGAAATCTCAGTCTGAAATGCATTATTTGAATCCTTTCTTTACCTGTCTTAAAAATGTTAAACTTTGCTACATTATTATACTTTTCTAGATTATTATTTTTCAGTGTCTGATCCAGGCATATTGTTGGAACCCTCACGCCAACTCTTCAATGCTCACTCTCTGTTCCAGCAATATAACTATAAAATGTTACTAAATATGTACCTGTTAATAATATGCATACAGTGAATTTCCCTTCATTTTTTCAAATTTTGTTATGTTGCAGTCTTATGCTAATATTCTTTAAATTATAATTTTTTTTCACATCAATCTACACTCTATACCCCATAATGACAAAGCAAAAAAATGATTTTTGATAACTTTGCAAATTTACAAAAAAAAGAAAAAACAGAAATAATCACATTGACATAAGACCCTTTGCCTATGACACTTAGACTTTATAGATCAGGTGCATACAATTTCTCTGGATCGTCTTTGATCTGGGGAAGGCTACAAAAAACAGATGTTTCTACACCTTGATTGGAGTCCACGTGTGGCAAATTCAGTTAATTGGACATGATTTGGAAAGGCACACCTGTCTATATAAGGTCTTGCAGCTGAAAATGCATATCAGAGCAAAAACTATGGCGGTATTGACGCTCGCTCGCACGCACGATAGATTAAAGCAACGCGAGGAAAAAGGAAGAACTTGCGCACGTATTATAAAGCATCACGCGCATTATTTACACTTGCACACAATAGTTAATAGACACACAAGGAAACGGGAAGTTCTATCAGGAAGACTTGCAGACTTGAGTGAGATTTAAGATGAGTTTTATTTGAATATAAAACAGAAATGTAATATCTCTCTTTGGTTTAAGCCACGTCTGGAAGAAGTTGTACTCAGAACCAACATATCCTGCCTGAGATAGGAGGCAGGGGCGAGGAGCCTACCCCTGTGAAGGACGGGACTAAACCTTTGGTGGTGGGGTGGTGGAGGTTGCCGTGTTAGCACACTGAATCAAGCAATGTGATAGATTGTGAGCAGACTTATAAAGCAACGGCTTACATGGGATTGGCTGGGAATTACCCAGCTAATGATGCAATGATGTACAGCTGCTAGTCTTCCCACTAGAACTACGCTGCACTTACATATCCTGCTTGCACATGACATCTTCTGTGCGCAATACAAAATCTTGTATGCGAGGACATGCCTAACAGCATGCGTAAGACAATTCCCCGAAGTCTCGCTCTCTATCAAATCTCATCTGCTGCTTTTGCTCGTTCAAACAGTGAGTCACATGCAGCGGGTCCGTTGGTGAAGTCATTTCTAAAGGTGAAGTTGAACTTGTTATGAATCCTCTTATAACAGACATCCAATCACAACAGACTTCAAGAAATTGGCAACATATCTGCCGTTAATTTAAAAGGGAATCAATTTATTGTCAGTCTGTTTGCTGATAACACTACTCTTTTTCATGATAGAAAATGTAAACATCGCATATAAAAAAATGCAGATTTTGAGAGGTTATCCGGGTCCTGTAAAGAGATCTTACGTTTTTCATCATTGGAGAAGAAAGAAGTGAGTGAAATTAGAAACAATTTATTTTCATTTCCCGTTGCCCCTAAATGTAAAGAGGTGCACTTTTCAATTATGAATCATATTTATCCAACTAAAGAATTTTTAAGAATAAGATTTAATGTTGGGAATTCAAATCTGTGTCAGATATACAAGTCAGAGATAGAAACAGCTGAACACTTGTTTTTTCAATGTAATTTGGTGTATTCATTCTGGGTGCATTTATCTGGATGCAACAAAAAATACCTGCAAGACTGATCATTTCATGGGAAATTGTTACATTTGGTTTATTAATTAAGGTTAAAATGTATCTTATGTTATTAATAATTTATTGCCTTTGTTGAAATTTTACATACACAAATGTCAATTTTTCAAAATTCCTCCTCCCTTTAAAGAGGAATTTTCAATGTATTTAGAGTAAATTTAATACGTTAATTCAGTGCGATTAATTTTATTAAAAATAACGTGTTAAAAAAATGTATGCAATTAATCATAATGCCCCCTGACCGTAATAAAGATTCCTGAGAAATGCAAGCTTGTAGTACCACCAGTTTACTCCAGAGGGCAATAAGTGAAACTTTCTCATTTAGCTTTATGGCAACACGCAGTTTATACAGTGAAGAAAACAACCCTTCAGCAGACACACAACACAAACATGCGTTACATTTTTTTTAATATATATATATATATATATATATATATATATATATATATATATATATATATATTTAAAGATAACTAAGTATAATTATTTCATCATTATATATTGAATTATTGTTATTTGAGGGGCTTTCTCTGCAAATAAATGTTTATACGATTAAATGTGATTAGTAATTAACTAATTGGGACACCATGTAATTAATTTGATTTAAAAAATGTCATCGATTGACAGCCCTAATTTAGAGACATTGAGTGGGAAGAAAAGTCCCAAAGTAATATATTTGTATTCTTTGTTGAAGGATTTTGGTTTTGTAATGTAAAAATCTCCTACTCCCCTACTTTTATTTTATTTTTGTTTGTTTTACTTATTTACTTTTTTGTAATTTATTGTTTGATATGTTGTGGAGAATGTGATGTGCAAATTGAATTGTAATCTCAGTCTTTGTTTGTAAATCTTTAAGGTATGACTGCCTTTCTGTTGATGTTCATACAAGAATAAAAAAAAATTAAAAAAACAGACTTCCGGAAAAGTGTAAGTAACAAATGACATTTGAGTTTACAATCAAAAGAGCAAAGCCCACCCCACGACTGCCAAAAATAAAAGTTTTTGAGCGAGCAAAAGCAGCAGATGAGATTAGATAGGGCGTACGATTTTGGGGAATTGTCTCGCGCTTGCTATCAGGCATGTCCTCGTGTGTGAGATGTTGTATTGTGCGGCAGGAGAAATCATGCGTATTTATACATTTTACATTTCTGTTTTGGTAAGTGGCCAGAAGTTTCTATCATACATTCTACAACTACTGAGATAACAATAGTAAAGTTTGGAGAAATATTCTGCTGTTTTGGCTACCTTGAATAACTTATCAGTGACAATGGACCGTAGTTCATATCACAAAATGTTTGCTGCTTTCTTACAAGCTTGTGGTTTACAACATGTTACGTCAGCTCCATTCCACCCTGCCACCAACAGTCTCACTGAGAGAATGGTCCAAACCATCAAGCATGCATTAAAGATATCTCAAGGTCAAGGAAGCATTTGACAGCATTTTAACAACTTTCTGTTGTCATAGAGAAACACCAACCATGGTACAACTACTGATGGTTTCAAATTTAGTCTGAGAAAGCATTGCTCTCATTCCAACATTACTTAGTCAACTAATTTATATTGTGGTCTTGTGAGATGACAGATCGCAAATGTTTTCCTCATCTGCAAATTGCAATAATAATCTAGCTGTATAATGTGGTGAAACAAACCACCTCTAGGGTGGTTCAGTCAGGCTCACAATGGAAAAGGTCAGGAGAGAAAAGGAGCGCAATTTAATAAGCCTTGTTTGGGCAGTGGATGATGAGGCCCAACTGAGGTGAATACAGCCACATGTGGGAATTGATCACCGACTGTGGCGGGGTAAGCAAGAGACAGACACATTGGGTGTGCCATCAAGCCTCAATTAAAATGATAATCAACATAAAATCTTCAAAAGGGGAATTAAAATATTCACTGGAAAACAGTGTCCAAAAGAAAAGGTGAATCTGCTGTCCTCTCGGTGAAAGGTTGGGCAGTGCCCATGGGATGATCAGGGATGATCAGGGATGCGGGCTGGTTCCAACGGCCGCATGTGCTCCCCTTCATGGTCCGGGGCATGAGGGGTGGCAGTTTCTGTGGCAACCTGTCTTCCCTGGGGTCACGGCAAGTGTTATGGAAGGCGGCCGCGACGCATGAACCCGTTCCCAGTGTCGCACCTAATTCACACTGGGGGTCTGGCTGTGGGGTTTTTTTCACACCGGACCATTCCTGCACTGTTCCTGGACCTGCAAGAACACCAGTGTATGCACACATGGAGATAGAAGCCAGCTTCCTAAGGAGAGGCGCACTACGTTTTAATGGCAGCAGTGATGAGGCTTTAGTCTATTCATATCAATTGTGCCTCATCATCCCCTGCACAAACGAGGCTTATTAAATTGCACCCCTCCACTACACAGTATACTTTTTCCAATCCATTCAGCACAGTTCATCTATCTTTCTGATCAGCTTGACGATTTCAATATTGACTCTACGTAAGCTTATGTTAATGTTATCTTGGCACAATGATTCCTCAGTCTTCTCCTCTGGCTGCTGCCGACTTACAGGAACCAACACCACACCCTGAAATATCCAGCTAAGGACTTAGTCATTGAAAAAATATTCACTCTGGACTTTTGTGGTCAAACTCACAGCAGACATGAACACATGAGAACATATGAAAAGCAAAGTAGACTTCAACAAGCTTCACAGCTTAGGGTTTTTCAAAACATTGGGACAAATTTGCAAAATTATCAAAATGGTGAGTGTAGGAGCCCCTAAAAAATAATTTGAGCTTAATTGATTATTAATCTTGATGGTTTAACAGCTAAAAACTACTAATTGTTGTTAAGTATTATGTTTAATATTGGCAAGTACAAACATGTGTTGTATTGCCCGACAAAACGTCCTAAATATCAAAGTCTATACAATGACTCAACAGCTTCATAGACGGCTGTGGTTTCTTTGAACCTGTAAAGAAGTATTTAACCTCATGTTCAAACTAGTCAAATACAGCACCTTCAGCTTTTCTGAAAATTTGGAATTTTCATGCAGCAGACTAGAATCCTGTTTTCCATTATCTAGACCTGTTCAGTTTTTGGTCCTAAAACCCAGAGAGAATGAGGATTTTCCAAGCTATGGATCCCCTTGGGAGTTGGCTTTAGTTGAGTTGTACATTAGTGGTTTTTGATTTATGAGTAAAATAATGTCTGTGGTTAACTTTACTTGAAGACATTTTCATGTTTTGTTCTACAACATAAATTACACCTCAAAACGTGAATTTTGAACCTTATTTTTTCATAAAACAAAACCCACTATTCTAAAAACCCCTAGAAAATTCCAGAGGAAACTCTTTGTGAATTAACCTTCCGGTTTGGCCTACAAATTGACATCATGACTATATTAACATTGGATGATTAATTTAAGCACACAGATTCACTGAGGTAATGTGGTAAGTCTTTGGTTGAGACCCTCATGTCTAGCCTCACGCATACCTTCACCAGCCAGACTCTCAAAGTTAAGAGTTTAATCAACATCTTTCTGTACAATCTTGTGTTCCCTGTAAGCACAGAATCAATGAGCATGAGAAAGGTTGACAAGAGTGAAACTTAGTGTGACACTAGACACACCACTCATTTCACTAGTGAGACATATCTCACCTGAGACATATATAGGAACCAGAATACCAAAGTCCCTTTCAATGCAAGTCAGTCAACACAGTGGCCATTTTAGGAATGCTCCTGTACAGTCATTTTCTATGGATTAATCTGGCATTAAAGTACAGCTTCTATCTACTTCAATGGGGAAAGACTGAAATCTCTAAAACGGTTGTTTAAGATCATGCTAAAAAATGTATTTCTCAGGCTAGTCCATCTAACATGCATGTCAAGTCAAGTCAAGTCAATTTTATTTGTATAGCGCCTTTCACAACACACATCGTTTCAAAGCAGCTTTACAGAAGTTCAGCATTAACAGACGATAAAAATGTAATGTCTATAAAGTCGATAAATCATCATCCTTGTGCAGGGCTCCAAACTGCGACTAAAAATGGTCGCATTTGTGACCAAATAAATTTATTTGTGAGTGTAATTTCTGTCAAGGTCGCCATTGGCGACAGTAAAAGTTTACTCCCTTTTGATTTTAAAATTTGCATTACATTTCCCGAGATACATTACAAAAGTTTATATCAAAGAAATAGCGGGGAAAACGGAGTTCATTGCAGGAACTAACCATTTCAAAAAAGAGACTGTTAGAAAACACGGTGACAGTAACAAGCATAAAAATGCACGTGATCACATAATTGCGAAGAATGCTCCACAGACTACACTGTTAGCGAGCTGCGGGACGAAAAGGAATGGATGGAGTTAAAAAAATTTAAAATATTTGGCGCCTGTTTTTCCCCCTGTAGGAGCCATTGGCTCCTTAATTGATTTTTTTTTTTTTTTTTTTTTGTTTGGAGCCCTGTTGTGGAATTAGATAAGATATGATTCTTTATCGTGTTTAAAAATAATTAAATAATAATTGTATTAATAACCCCAGTGAGCAAGCCGAAGGCGACTGTGGCAAGGAACACAAAACTCCAAAAGATGATGGTTAATGGAGAAAAATAACCTTGAGAGAAACCAGACTCACTGTGGGGGCCAGTTCCCCTCTGGCTAACATCATGAATAATGTAAATAAGAATTATTTATAGTCAAAAAACATGATTTAAAAAATTATTAAACTTATTAAGTGCTAAGGGTCAGTATTTAGACAGTGAATGTGTTTGAACTGCAAGATTAGTGACCAGTGTCTTTGAAGTCCATCCTTGATTAAATTCCAGAAGTTCACTTAGATGCAATTGTCCTTGTTTGGCTGATGAAGGCTTTTGTTGGCAATAATTAATCTATGTATCCCATTTTAAGATCCTTGTCCATGGTGATGGGGCATCTGAAGTCTCCGTGAGAGGCTGGATACAAACTGGAGCTGACGAACGCTATTTACCTCGGGACTGGCGTCCCGAGATAACAGCAGAAAAGCAGATGGGAAATAATTAGCATAGCTGATGTTCATAATATTAATGCATTATAACTGATTCAGCGGTAGTATAAAAAGTTTGCATTATGTGAATGCTTGGTTAAAGAGATGTGTCTTTAATCTAGTTTTAAACTGGGACAGCGAGTCTGAGCCACGAACAATATCGGGAAGGCTATTCCAGAGTTTAGGAGCTAAATGTGAGAACGCCCTCCCTCCATTAGTGGACTTAGATATCCTAGGTATGACCAGAAGCCTCGAATTTAGTGATCTTAAAGAGCGCGATGGATTGTATGGCGATAGAAGATCCGTTAAATACACAGGAGATAAACCATTTAGGGCTTTATAGGTCAGTAGTGATACTTTGTAATTGATACGGAACTTAATAGGTAGCCAGTGTAGAGATGATAAAATCGGTGTTATGTGATCATATTTTCTTGACCTAGTAAGAACTCTAGCGGCTGCATTTTGGACTAACTGTAGCTTGTTTATTGAAGATGCAGGGCAACCAGCTAATAAAGCATTACAGTAATCTAGTCTCGAGGTCATGAATGCATGAACTAACTTTTCTGCATCAGAAACAGATAGCATGTTACGTAGCTTAGCAATGTTTCTAAGGTGGAAAAAGGCTGTTCTCGTAACAGATGAAATATGATTTTCGAAAGTCAAGTTGCGGTCTAGTATAACACCCAGGTCTTTTACTGTAGTGGATAATGTAACAGGACATCCTTCTAAATTAAAGTTGTATTGTAAGGGATTTTGTGGGTAGGATTTTTGTGGGTAGCATGTGCATTCTTGTGTTTACTGACAGGTGATGTCTCTATCTGAAAGGAGATTGACTATTTTACCTGTAAGGCAGATGTAGAAAAGGAAATCCCTCCTTTTATACATCTGCCATATTTGGTATTCCAATTTCTCCCATAAATGTTAATTCAAGTGGTCCGTCTCAAGCTAAATAATCTCTGATGTTACTGATAGTGTGTTGCTGGAGCAACCTTTGAGACATGGGATCTGGTCCCATGGGAAGCTGGAAATAATCACGTTCACATAAACAATTTTGAGCAACATTCGGATGTAGTATTTTCTCTAAAATTACGTTTTTACTCCACTGATGTTAGGTATAGGGTTGGGTTTTGTGTTAAGGGTTAGAGTTAATAAAATATGCATTCCTATTGACTGTATTACATAATTTACAATTAAAAGACAACTCACTTTTGGCGCTACTCTTTGGATATTTCCAGAGGTGGTTCTAGACCACAGTAACTGAGAGGGGGGCAGGCAGGAGTCACTTGTGCTTATAGGGGGCGCACTTTTAACATTTATCTTAACCTACTTTCAGGATCGTTTTTCACCATGTCATATATCACTGCAATCTCTAGAAGTAAGCTAATAAAACAATTTCAACTCAAATGAATGTTTGATATTTCATGTTCATTGAACCATGACAAACATGATGGTTCAGATGAAGTGCGTGTAGATGCACAGGGCTCCTCTCGGTCACACTCTGCCTCAAAGTCTCAACAGCCTCATCTCTTTTCTCTTCTTGCTCTAGATGTTCAGTGCTCTCACTCTCCAGACTGCTCTCTGCCTGCTCTCTGTCTCCAGACTGCTGCCTGCTCTCTGGACTTTCTTCTTTCTCTAAGCTTTCATGTATTTCTGACCCTTTTTCACAAGCATCTTCTCTCTTCAGTCTTGACTCACCATTAACTTCATTGTTCTTACTACAGGAGGACATTATGTCGTTTGGGTTTTTTCTCTTCATTCTAACTACAAAGGTGGGAAAGGATGAAAATGTAAATGAAAATGAAAGTCTATATGAAAAGTGAAGCTCACTCAAAAATCCAATCATTATTTACAAGCCGTTTCAAACCCATTTGACTTTCTGTAGATATAATGAAAGGAAACATATATAAAATAAAAGGAAATAGTGATTCTGACTCTGATGGACTGTCAGGCTCAAAAAGGGGGCAACAAAAATCCCCACAAATAATAAATATACAGTATGCAATAAGTAATACACTCACAATTGTTTGGTGTAATATGATTCCAAATTTAGGGGGTCCAGAGGGGCCTTTTTGACATGGGGGGGACTGGTCCCCCCTGCCCCCCCCACCTAGAACCACCCCTGGATATTTCACCCGGAAACTGGAGTTTACACATGCCCATACATTTAAAAACACTTCTAGCTTCGGCCACTGGGGGCAGTGCATCGTATTTTGGTTAAAACATTCAGATATCAGCATGAGAATATTTTTTTTATTTCGTTTTTTCACAGTGAGATCAGTCTGTTTCAGTTCGACAAGATTTTGCAAGTCTTCTGTTAGGGTGATTTATAATTTTTATTAGCAGTCTTTACCGGATGTTAATGGGAAAAATCTATGTCCGATTCCACCCGCTGTCATATAAATGATCACTAATCACAGCCAAGAGACAGAAGGATTATCTGGACACCAGCTACATCATGATCCTTTTAGATTCTTCACACTGAAATCCCACAAACTCCCAAAGGAGAAAATCGACACCACAGGCCCAAATCAAAAGCTAATTGAGACACCTTCTCATTTTCAGATTGCCGTTAAGACTCATTCTGCTGTTAGTGCTGTTGTTTTACTTTGTTTTGTGTGGCACCTATGGGAAAGCCGACCCCACAGATGCAGGTGCCGAAATTATTCATCACTTCTGGCACCTTGCGGCAGCATCACAATGGCCCAGGGCACTAAGTGAAGAAACAGCATCTTGCTACTCATGCTGTTAGACAAAGCACAGGTGAAATTCCACACTAGTTACCAGACACCACACAAGCAGCTCCCCAGGGTACTGCCGCTTATGTTAACGCTGTTTGGCTGTCACACGCTGCCTGTCGCCTTAGTTTACCTTGTGCTCTGTGTGTGACATATTGATCAGACAGATGTGTGGTAGGGTAGGGGGATGTTACCATATCAAGATGACATTAGCTTACACAGGAGGAGAAGAGGATGGCTTACTAGTTTTTTGTCTTTAGGAAATGAAGAAAATGTGTTGTTTTAACTTTTAGTTTTGTATCTTTTACAACCAAATTTTAGAAAAAAAAATTAAGGGACAGTTCACCCCAAAATGTAAATTCAGTCATGTGCCTCAGTCACCTTTCCATGCACTGTACGGGAAAAAGATGCAATGAAAGTGAATGGTGACTGAGAGTAGCTACGTTTACATGGGCACTTTTTGTTTTAATCAGAATGAAATCATTCCGATTGATGATTCCGAATGTACTGTTTACATGAACGCCACATAAAGTGATCGGATTGATGTGAATGTTTATATGTATCAAGCATCAGATCGGAACTGCTATTGTGACATGTGCAATCTGCACGATTATACAGCATTCCCTCGGCATTTGAAGGGGTGTTCACACTTGACTTTATTTAAATTATTTCAGACTTATCTACATATGAGGTTATGATGTTACGCACAACGGCTTGTAATTTCTATTTATAAACCTTAATAACGTGATACTGCTGTTTGCATACCAGAGCCAAAATCACAAAGTCAACCAGTGATGAAAGAGGAGAGCAGTGATTAAACACTTAAATGTACAATCACCTGTAGTGTGAACAGATATCCCCATTTTCCGGATTTTAACGGTCAGTCCCTGACCTAGAGCTGTCCCCGTAAATGTTCACGTTTTTATTGCGCATTCAAAACAGTCAGCTAAGTGAAAATACTTGGCAAGAAAGCCCCTATTGAAGCATACGGGCAACAAGGTTAATCGTGTGCTGTTTATTTTGTCCAACAGAGGGGGCTGCTCGCTATAGCAGCTTTAAGCCATTCATCGTCCTTTACTGATTACTTGTTCGTGCCAGTTTTGCCATTAAGAACTGGACCAGGTTGCAAAAGATTGATCATAAGTCATTCATTGACATACAGTTTACAGCAATCCATTTCAAAAGTGAATTTGTCAATCAGGAGATTTATTATGAGGGCTTGTTTAAGGACCCGTCAATGTACACCTGCATCAGACATGCTTGTGTAGCGTCTCGGGTGTGTTGTGTCACAAACATAAAATGTTTAGGTCACTGTGTCAAGTTAAATAGTTTAATACTCAATCTTTAAACACATCTTGAGATCCCTTAGTTCGCATTTGCGCTCCTTCAAGTACTTTGAACGCAAGATCGTAACGCATGTTTGTGTTGTGTGTCCACTGAATGTTGTTTTCTTCACTGTATAAACTGCGCGTTGCTCATAGATGAAATTACTCTTACTGCCCTCTGGAGTAGGTGGTACTTCAAGCTTGCATTTCTCAGGAATCTTCCCTATTATGGTCCAGGGGCATTGCGATTAATTGCGTTAATTATTTTAATGCTTTATTTCTTGTCAAATTAATCGCACTGAATTAACGCACTAAATCGACAGCCCTAATATATATATATATATATATATATATTCCCGTTTGCACACAGCTTCCCTGTCAAACAAATATATTTATTGAATAAAAATCAAAAAATATCAGGTCAAGAGATGAGACTTTGTCGAGTTCCGACTAAATTATATTCACCATATTCATGGTCATACAAGCTAATGTAATAAGTTAGCTAAAGTTTAGCTAAGGCAATATATCATGGCCATACAGGCTAATGTACTGTACTTAATGGAAACACTACAGGTGAATCCAGTCAAGTTTGTGTCCAATAACGTCATCACAATTGCCACATTGATATGCAAATTAGGCGTTAACTAATTAAAATGCACTAATTTGCATACATTTGACAAGGCACTGCAGGTGAAATGGATAAACAAAATAACTAAAGTATATCACCACAGAACTTCCCCAGTTAATGACACATCTAGAGTCGCTTCCCCTGAAATTTTATGTTTAAATATGCAGATTAGATTGTTTTGGTTAATTTAGAAGAAATCTACAGATGCAAACAGACGGAGGGGTAGCAGACTTAAAACAAACACTATCTAAATGTGTATTTTGGAAATTTTCTTTCCGTGAGAGTAAAAGAAGCCATGAAAGCAAAATAGACCTAAATTTCAGAATTGACCACTACCATCTCCTTGGTGCAGTCATTTATTCTAAATATTTACTTTAATAGCATAGAAAACATGCACATTGTGGTATAGTTTTCTTTGCTGTTGCCTGCTATTCTGATGAACCTAGTGAATACTAAAGACCATGGTGTCCGTATGAACTGATTCTTTTATAGAAATCTGTTGAGTATGAAACAATTGCGTGAGTGTGAGGGAATTCAAATAAATATATTATATTAACAAAAATAATCTTTGTTGAATTTTTTTTCCCTTTTTTCCACTTGAGCCCCTGCCCCCCAAAATGTCTGTGCACGTCCCTGTTATACATAGATGTTAAAAAGGTCTTCATTCAATGCAACATCCACAACGGGCAATTAGGCAAAGAAATGTGTGACGCAGCAGTTTCCTTCAGTATCAAAGCACGTGTTTCATTTTTCCAGGAAACATGAAGTGGTTTAGTTCCAGAAAGTTAACTGTGAGTAACCCTTTGGCATTTGGTTTCATGAAAAAAAATTATCGGAACAAAATTATCTACAAATAACGTTTCACTCCGGAACAATTGAAAATCACTTTGTTTCGGTTATGTTCTGCTAAAAATGTCATTAATTACGGTCTTTGTTCCTTAAACCATTTTTGGTCCCTGGTCAAATTACATAACATCTTAATTGTCCCCCTTTTTTAAATCATAGATAAGTAACATGAAATTTCAATGACATATTTACCAATGAAATAGAAATGTTCCAATTTTTAATTTCAGTAATCTGGTCACCTTACTTTAACGTCACTATACAGCATTTAAACAATGCCCAATTGGCACTAAGGGGCCTAAAGTGTGCCAAGAAAACATCCCCCACACCCTTACACCACCACCACCAGCCAAATTGAACAGGTGTTCCTAATAATCCTTTAGGTGAGTGTATTTCACTGTAGGCTGTATTGTATATTAATGTTAGCCATTAAACAACACATAAGATTTTGAAGCACAGAATTTATTCATGCCACCAGACTACAATGTAAAAATATTTACACAGCATTTGATATGGAAAATGCTGGATATTTTTAAATTAACTACATCAACTATGCTACAAAAGAGACAACATCTGCATGACAACATGAATAAAACACAATAGTAATTAAACTCCATGAATATTTGCTTACGTTTATTTGCCTCAGTCACTTTCTGGATTCTCTTGTTGAGCTAAAAGCAGATCTTACATTCATATAGGCGGGATCATCAAAGACTTTTTGTAATATTGTGCCCCAGTCAAACCAGAAAACACAAACATTTGTAACTCCTGAATGAGAGATGTTTACGGTGATATACCGCTGGGTGTGTGTGTGTGTGCGCTCGCCGATCACACGTCAGACACGTACAGAGATGAATCGTGAATGAAATATGTTTAAATAATAAGTCAAATCTGGCAACATTTCTGCTGCCTTCATGCCTGTACACACTTTTCCTGGCACTTGGCATGGATCAAAAGCAACTTTTGGATGCTTATATTGACGTCATTTCACAGGTGTTTCTCCATTCACTGCTGTTGCTTCTTTACGCTGATGGTCACAAATGTCCCCACTGTGAAAAAAGTGTGTTGTTGTGCGTGAAACATCATGACGCCATTTCTGCATCAGTATTGAACATGCACAGGTCATCCCAGTTTCACAAAGCAATCTGATCAACTGTTTAAATGGCAAAAATTCTCTTTTCAAATGGATTAGAAAAGGTTTACATCACCCCTTTCAATCTGAATGAAATTTAAAATGGATGTGGCCAATTTAATCCGATTGATGTGGTTACATGAGACTTTTTTTATTCGGATTGATCTTCTTGTCCAGTCACAAATGGATCACTAGGGGCCATGTAAACACAGCTACTGACAGTGTCAAAGGTTTTGAACATCACGAGGGAGAGTAAATAAAGACAGAATTTGTAATTTGGGGTATTTTGAACAATTCCTTTAAATCAAAGACTCTCAAAAAATATTTTGCTATTAGTTTTTGAGTGTCTGGATGTTTTTTGTAAATCAATTTTAACATTTAACTCCAAAAATCATAATTATACTTTTTGTGTATTTTATTCTTTTTTTGTGAGCATATCTAACTGAACTGCAACACACACCACATAATCCTCCCAGCTATTCCTCCTCCCTTTACTCCCCTCACGTCAAATTATTTTTCCATTTGCTCATCAAGTCATCTGTTTACACTGTCATTGAGTCTGTGTTACTCCCGTTGCCAGGGTGACCATGAAAAAAAGACGTCCAAGCATTTAAATCACACGCAAAACAAAAACCACAACAATGCTCAACTTCTCCCGCCCACTGCTAATGTGTCTGAATGGTGTCTCCTGACCTACACTCTTCCTGAGAAAGAACACTGGTTGGTGAACCTTCACACCTTCTTGAAAGAAAGCTTTGAATTTTGATTGACATGCAAGCTCTTCAATGAGAATGATTCACTGAATTGCACCACTTTTGTGGCGGTATGAAATGTAAAATACAAGTTCATAAGAGAAAGAACATGCAAGTTGGTTTATTGGTTAAGTGGTTTTAAACTGTACATTATCTGGCTTTAAACAAACATTTTAACAGGTTAGACCTGTTTTGTGTGGCCATGAGATACTGCAATGTCACTTTGTGTCAGCTCAAAGTTTGGTTGATTAGCTAATATCTATCAGTCTTTTAACTTTATCATGTGTGTGTCCCCAGAATAGAACCATAATCTGGAACTTGAGAGGTTGCAAACCATCAGCTGGTTTAGCTGAACTAACATTTCACATAACATTCTGATTATCATATGAGCATCCAACATTTAGAAATGGAATTTCTGCATTTGTCCCGCATGGAATAAATAGTTCAGACCAGGGCCAATTTTAGTTTTTTAATCAAATTCAAAGACTGACGATCTAAATTATCTCTCTTCCGGAGAGAAAGAAGTGTGATCACAACTTTGTGATACATTTTCGGCAAAAACCTTGTAAACTTTGCTAATAGTATGAGTGTTTATTTTACATTTTTGGGATGTCCAGTATATTTCTTCTGTTTTCTAAAGTTTTGATGACTTTGAATTAAAACCTACATTAATTACATTGCTACAGGTTGTTGTTTGCTGAAAATTTAAATGAATAACAATATTGCTTATATGAAAGCTATATAAGATTTTATCATGGCTGTGAGGTCAGGGACAATTTTAACACTATCATGAATTAGAAACTATATGACTGCATTTCAATATTAATCTTTAAAATGTATTGAGCATTCTATGATTAAAGCATCTTCATGGAGACTGTTCTTGATCTGATCATTATCTGATTTTAATGCTAAACATTTTTTTGTTATTCTTTTCAAATAATTATAATGCAGGTCCCACTTGGTCTTTGACTTTAAACACATATTATTAATAATAGTTAAATGAATGACAATCATATAAATGTGAAAACTATTCCGTATTATATTCAGTAAGATATTCCTTGGAAGTAGGATATGATCTGAGATATAATGGGTTTATGTAATTTACTGGTTAGTGTTACATATCAACAGTAACTTCTCATTCAGCTCATTGTGACTTCAGCAGAATGTGTTGTAGGTGGGTGTACTAGTGGTGAATGATTGAAAATTGCATGTCGCATTGATAGAGCGCAGAAATCCCTTAACGCATGTCCTCTGATCCCATTCGATGACGTAATTCCTCTTTAATAAGTTCTTTAACAGTTGTACAACCCCAATTCCAAAAAATTTGGGACAGTATGAAAAATGCTAATAAAAACAAAAGGAGTTATTTGTAAATTATATTCACTCTTTGCTATATTGAAATCACTACAACTACACATTACATGATGTTTTTCCTTGTGAATTTCATTGTTTTTTTTTTTTTTTAAATGTAGTCATTTCAAATCAGATGATTGCAACACACTCCAAAAAAAGTTGAGATGGGTAATTTAAGATTAATAACAATTTGACGAGTTGAAATAACAAGGCTATGTGAAACAGGAGATGTGAAACAGGAGAGGCAATCATGTCGTAGTATATAGGGAGCCTACAGAAACAGCCTAGTCCTTCAAGAGCAAAGATCAATCGAGACTTGTCAATTTGCCAACAGATGCTTCAGAAAATAATCCAGCACTTTAAGAACAAAATTCCCCAAAGACAAATTGGAAGGATTTTGGGCATTTCTCCCTCTATATTGCGCAATATAGTTAAAAGATTCAAGGAATTTGGTCAAATATTGGTGCATAAAGGACAAGACAAAAACCACTTCTGAATGCACGTGATCTCTGATCCCTCAGCTGTCACTGTCTTAAAAAACATCATTCATCTGTCATGAATATCATGAACATAGGCTTGGGATTACTTTAGTAAACCTTTGTTAGTCAACACAACTCGCCGCTGCATCAACAGATGCATGTTAAGATTTTACTATGCAAAGCAGAAGCCATACATCAACACTATCCAGAAGTGCTGCCGACTTCTCTGGGCTCGGTCTCATCTTAGATGGAAAGTAAAACAGTGGAACCGTGTTTTTTGGTCCGATGAGTCCACATTTCAAAAAGTTTTTTGAAAAACACAGTCGACATGTTCTTGACTCGAGTAGATCACCCAAAAATGAAAAGTAATGATTATTTATTCATTATTTATGTCAGTACACTCATCTTCACGTTATTTCCAATTTGTATGCTGTTGTTTTTTCCATGGAACACAAAAGGGGAGATTTTGAAGAATCTTCATGCAGGTCTTTTCCTTACAACAACAGTTTACAACAAGTCGCTATTCACTGATAATCTTCCCTTCAAACTTGCCGGTACATTGACAACCGTTGCAACCTGATCATTGAGTAAGTTAGTAGAAATTGAAAACCAAGTCAGAGAATGAATCGATTACAAGTGGAACTGACTGATTCATTCAAGAATCAAACTGATTCTACACAAACCAGAGTTCAACTCATTAATGATCTGGTTGCAGAAGATCTCCAATTACCAGCTCACTGGAAGGAAACACTGAGCCCGATTACATGCACACCAATACACTGAATACTCTCTAAAATCAAGAAATCTGCATATACATGACATTTGAAATAATTGTGTTATTCTCTACTTTTGATGTCAAACCTTGAAGAGACATGCGCTCAACACGTGCGCACATTGGATGAGCCAGTAAGAACACCGGGTAAGGTGTGTACATCCGCGTAATGGGTAAAAATCTACCCCTATCGATCGGGTTATTCATAAGCCGTTTATGGTCTTTACACCAATAAAGGAACGTGGTTTATTGCGTTGACATGACCGCACGTGTTGTCAGCTTATTAAGCATAATCAGTGTAAGAACGTGCAGGTAAATTTGCTCATTATCTTTGAATGTTTACTTACATTTTGGTCTGTCCTTCACACAAAACTATCACATAGTTTCAGAAGACTTGGAATATAGCACACAAGTCATATTGACAACTTTTATGGTGCTTTTTCTGTGTTTTTTGATCATTGACGTTAACAGCCATGGTCGCTATGGAATAACATGAGGGTGAGTAAATTATGAGAGAATAGTGTGAACTGCTTATGCAGTGGTCCTGGGTAATTGGCTGATGAAAGACAACATAAGTCTTGCTCAGATTGGGGAGTTCTGTCTATCAATGGGTTTAATTCTGTCTTATTTCTTTCAGGTTGGATAAGTGATGTTTATTTTAGACATTTATTACTATTTACGTGATGTGTGACTACTTTCCTCATTATGTTTCTGTTATTATGCCAATATCTGCTGATTCATGATAAAGCCTCGGGCTTGCATGTCAAATTAATCTATAGGATAGTATCTTTTGAGCATTTGTGCATTAATAGAGACAATAAAATGAAGGGGGAAAAAAAAAGTGTAAGTCCAGATCTGTCATTGTTACCCTTGTCTCTGTTGACACAATTAATCTTTTAATGGACTTCATGAAGTTACATTACAAGAATCATCCTTTTATTTATTGTTTTCCCTATGTTTCCTAGATACCTATACATTGACCAATCGAAGAACATAATGCCACGGTATTCAACAATTTCAATTCATTACAATCCATCCACCAACCACTAAAAGGGATTATGCTTCAGATGAAATCACTCATATTATGAGACAATCTTTAAAATGCAAACACTGCTGCCAGCCGTTTAAGGCTTCCATGAAATCGGGGGCCTGGGAAGCTCAGCAAGTAAAGGCGCTGACAACAATATCTGGAGTCGCAAGTTCGAATCCAGGGCGTGCTGAGAGACTCCAGTCAGGCCTCCTAAGCAACCAAATTGGCCCAATTGCTAGGGTGGGTAGAGTCACGTTTGGGTAACCTCCTCGTGGTCGCTTTAATATGGTTCTCGCTCTTGGTGGGTCACGTGGCGAGTTGTGCGTGGATGCCGCAGAGAATAGTGTGAAGCATCCACATGCGCTACTTCTCCACGGTAACGCGCTCAACAAGCCACCTGATGTGCAGACTGATTGTCTCAGACACGAAGGCAACTGAGATTTGTCCTCCACCACTCAGATTGAGGCAAGTCACTATGCCACCACGAGGACCTAGATCGCATTGGGAATTGGGCATTCCAAATTTGGGAGAAAAGGGAGAAAAAAAATCTTCCATGAAATCATAACATGGAGTGTGCAATGCCAATCAGGCATGAAAACAATTACCCTTACTCATTACAGTAGCAGTATTGTTCTTTAAATTCAGATGCAAATAGGAAATAAAGGTCCTCTGTAGGACTGTGTGGGAATCTCCTGTCACAAATAGTGTTTATGGAGTAACAATAGGCAGTTGATCCCAGAGCCTCCTCTCAGACTGGACTTAAGGTAACATGACACTGTGGGACTAAAAAAGCAAATACAGACAGACACCAGTGTTATTCAATTTTGGGATTTTTTATTTAGTTTTTATTTCTATATCAATCTGTCATTCCAAATTCGTTTTAGTTTATGTTAGTTTCACTGTTTGTCTGTTAGTTTTAGTTTAGTTAGTTTTTATTTTAGTTTTAGTATTTTTCATGGTTGCCAAAGCAGAAGCATTAACTGGTATCGTTTAAAAATGTGAACCATCATTACATTTCTCCGGGCAGTCTTGACATTACCTCAATCTATTTGTATTATCATGTTTAATTTGGATTGTAAATGTTTGCTTCAAATGGCAAATTTTATAACAGAATGAATGTGTAAAGTGACAAAGGACATTTAAACTTGATCCCCATTGCATCCATATGAATTTCCTTAAATTAATATTAATCAACTAATCGTTGGGAAGTAAACAATTAAAGGGATAGTTCACCTAAAAGTAATTTCATTTATTTCATTAATTAAAATATAATTTACTCACCCTCATGCTATCCCAGATCTGCAGAACACAAAGATTTTTAGAAGAATATCTCTGCTCTGTAATTCTATACAATGCAAGTCATCAGAGTACAAAATGTTGTTGCACATAAACATAGCACCCTTTTTTTTTTTTTACTGTAAATCTTGACATCAGCAGTCTCATTGGCACTGCAATTGCAAGACATATAGTGAAAAAGGAGTTACATTTTCACTTGTTCTCTCCCAAAACCTATACGATTTTTTCAGAAGACATGAATTAAACTACTTAAAGATTACTTTATGTGCTTTTTAGAGCTTTAAAGTTTTGGGCCCTGTTGAATATTGTATGGACCTACAGAGCTGAGATATTCTTAAAATGTCTACGTTTGAGTTCAGCAGATGAAAGAAAGTCAAACACATCAGTGATGGCATGAAGGCGAGTAAATAATAAGAGAATTGTCATTTTTGGGCAAAATCTCTCTCTCTCCCCCGTTTTTTTTTTTTTTTTTTTTTTACATTTTTGAGGTTTTAAATGGATGATTTTTACACTGAAAGTGTGGCAGAGCTCATGTCATGACCACCGGTGGGAAAAGCAATGGGAAAGTAAATAACTGAAATTTGAGGTGTAATGTTTGTAAATGTTACATAATGATTTATGGTGTAAAAGTGTTACAAAATATATTATTTTCTATTTCCTCTGGGATTTGGTCAAAAGAGGGTCTTCAAAAGTCCCACTTCTCAGTATTAATAATGCTTTTGTCCAAGGTAGAAGACATCCTAAGCTTTCTCCAAAGGTATAATGTCAGGTTATGTGTGTTTGGAGCATAATTTAAAGTGTCAAAACTAAAACTAAACTAAAATGTATTTTTTACATTTCGTTTTGGAGTTAAGAAAATGTAATTTAGTTTAGTTTTTCCAAATATTTTAAGTTTTTATTTTTATTTTTATTTTAGTTAACAAAAATGGTTTTAGTTTGTTTTTTTCCCCGTTAACTATAATAATAATGACAGACACACACAAACACACAAGTTTACCTAACTTTCTAAACTGGGACATGCCATAGAATTCGAATTACTTTGAACACTAACACAAACCATCACCCTACCCTTAAAAGAAAAACAACATAGACTCACAGAATGAACATTACTATAACTCAATTTTTTCTAACTGAGTTTTATGTGCCACTTTCTACTTTTTGCTGCAGTTTCCTGGTGAAATTTACACTAGAGGCACTACAGCAACTATGCATTTTATTAACTTTTGCACAAATAACAACTACAATGGCTGATTATGACTTCATAAACACTTATTTTTCGTACTATTACTCACACTCTCAAATGCTATGATATCGAAACACTTTTACTTTAACTCAGGGGTATTCAATTAAAGTTCCAATAGGTTCAGTCTCTACATTTCCTTCCAAGCAAAGGTTGGATAATAGTATGTAGCTTACATGGAGTCAGTAGTCATATGGATATGAAATGATATAATATGTTGTTGTTTTTTTTATAGTTTTTTATAACTTGCCACATTGGCATTAATAGTACTTTTGTAAAGAAATAAAAAAGAAATCCTAAACAGTCAAAATAGTCTCTTCAAAACTGGTCAGGGATGAGGACATCCCAGAGACAGCTAAAGTAATGTCTGAGGGATCTTCTACCAATCAGTCTTCATCAGTTGAGGGTACTTGGATATGAATATTAAAAGATCAACAGTTCATTTTGAAGCTGAATAACAGCAGTTCAGATTTTGTGTTTAAATATTTCTACATTCAGAATATATAGAATGTTTATGGGACATAGGAGTCCTTTTGATGGATAAAATAATACTGTGGGTTCAGGGGTGTCCCCTGAGAGAAAATGTATAAAAATGTCAAAGTCTAAATTGACCATTTATATATTTTCCTTAAAGTGAGAATTTACATAAAAGCGAAGCATTAAAATACTGTTTGCTTAATGTAAGTATAAATAGGCTTTTCGGTCCGTGTATCTTTTGGTCATTCGATTTACCTTTTAGAATTGGGTGTTAAAAAACAAAAAACAAGTGACTATTTGATTTTTGTTTTAAAATACAAACATTTAAATTAAAATACAAAATTCTCCTTTTCAGTGTCAAAAAGGGATGAGTGATATTTTAAAAATAATTTGAGTTTCATTTCTATTTCGGATACCAAAAAATTTAATTACTTTAAAACAGAAACGAAAAAAGACCCGTTTGTTCATATTCCGAGACCGGATGTGTTGTCACGTAAATGACCACATCCGGTCTCGGAATGTTATGTGTTATCCGAAATAGAAACTCAAATTATTTTTAAAATATCACTCATCACGTTTTGACACTGAAAAAGAGAAACGCTTTGTATTTTAAAACAAAAATCAAATAGCCACTTGTTTTTTGTTTTTTAATAGCCGATTCTAAAAGGAAAATCAAATGACCAAAAGATACACAGACCCTTTTCCTTGCCACCCATGCCATTTATGATTAATTTTCACAAAATTGGGACAAAAATCTGTTTCTTTATTATAAAAAAGGCTCCTAACATGCTGATTAATGAAGCTAAATTGTCGATGACACATACCAAGTTTCATAATGATACACCAAGGAGTTTGTGAAATACAGCATTTTACGACTAAATTAAAAATGGCTGACACCCAATATGGCTGACATTTGTATGCCCCAAAGAATCTAATGTGTCAAAATTCCAACATTGCATGATATTAAAGCTTGTTTAACAAACGTCTGCAGAAATAGGGGAATAAAACATGGTATATTATACTCTCTTTTCATACCTGTAGCAAAAATGATAGCTGTGCAGCATTGTTTATCAGTTGGGTTGCTAGGAGACGTCTCTGGTTTCAGTCAAACACCTGCTATGCTAACGGGAGCATTGCAGTTTTATTTCCTAACTTGAAATGAAACTGCAATGGAAATGGAATGCCTTTATGGTTGGAGATCGGAGATATCAAGTAAGAATACTTCACATCCTAGTTGAATGTAACGCAGCAAATGAGACCAGTTTTATGATTTTAGGCCAAACTATTCAGAGGTTATGAGAAACAATAGCCATTTTTCTTCATTTGAAATTGCTAAGTGCATGTCTTTGTTGCATGATGGCTATAACATATACTAAGTTTCATTTCATTTTTGGTCTATCAAAAAGTTTTTGATACATTTTTGCCAGCATGGTCTGAAGATGATATCAGCTAAAATTTGGTGAAGATCCAACAAATACTCTATGACCTGGCATGAACCAAGGAATCAGAGAAAAAAATAAGACATTACGGTTGAAAAGTTAATCCTATTTCAGTGTGCCAAATTTCACAACTTTTTACCATATGGTTCTATGTGCTGTGACTGACTCCTAGTCACAAACAGCTGAATAATAATAACAGATACAGCAGGTCCTTAATGACATACTTCAAAGAATGATCGCTTCTGTAGGAGTTACGGTCCTTTTTCACTCACATGTTGTGAATGATTACATGATTTATCAGGTAGACCAAATATTAAGTAGTTCTTGAAGTGAAAGCACAGTAAATATGCACTGACAATCAATCACATGATCTTTCTTAATGGTGTACTCATTAAAAATGGGCAGTACACAGTTGAAAATGTCATCTGCAAACAGTACATCAACCACTGGGTGACATTTTGTGCAAAATGTGCCTGTTACACCATCCATAATCACAACAGCATTTGAATTGCTTTCAATATTCCATTTATCATAGAGAGACATCAACTAACATTACTTCTCAAACAAGGTCATTGTGACTTTGCTAAATGTACTGTTGGTGGGTGTTTCAGTGGTGAACGAGTTTGAGGCAGCGGGGGCATGGTGAAGTGTTGTCTGCTGTCATGCGTGGAGTCTTTACAGAGTTCAAATTGTGTGTTGCATTAATGGAGTGCAGGAATCATTTAACTCCACGTTCGCTGACCCAATTATATTGTGACACCAATTCCCTATCTCACCTGAAGGAATTCCAGCATTTCCTCAGCCCAAATATGGTCAACTCCCACGGAATTCCGGTACTTAGAATTGTGCAACTACACCCCTTAAACATAGAACATCCTGCTTGATCTCTGACGTATTTGTAATGGACAAGGACACACGTAATTTTGTAAGAGCAATACACAAACATGCCAGATGTCTCATTTAACCCTTTGGTTTTCAGTTGGATCATTTTGTGATCACGTAAGTGTTATAACAGTAAAGGTCTGTTGGAAGTCAATGCATTTCCGCATATTGTTATGTTTTCTTTGTCTTTTTATCAATAGAATCTTTGAAGTCTTTATTTAATAAAGGATCTTGGGTATATAGTCTGCTGCAAAAGCACAGTGGCAAGAAATAGACTGTCCAATGTATAAAACGAAGACTGCTTTTTAAAGTATTGATCTTAATATGAAAAGATGTATTGTTTAAAATGAATTTCCTCAAACACTATGTCACAATAAATGCTTTCATTTTCCCACATAAGTGTTACAATAGCTCACATTGTTTGCGGTGTGTTTGTGAAGTTTCAAATGACCTTTATGAAGTTGTGCACTCTGCCCTATTGTGACTGTGCTTATACAGGTGGCTCTTTTCAGTACTGCAAATATGTGAAAAATTGATTGTCCAAATACAAGTAATAATGATCAACTACTATGTTTCACATACTACTGTGTACAGAAATATGAGATCTAAGATATAGTAATGCTCAGGCCCAGGCAAAATCTTTGCATTTTTTGTGCTGATTTTGTGGGTAAATCGCAGAATTCTATGGAATGGATTAAAACGGTAAAGTGAGACAATATTTTAAACAGAGCTGAGGAGTAAGTGATTATTGGTAGCCATATTGGTTATCATATTAGCCAAAATATTTAATAAAAGAAAATGCAAAAGGAGGGGGATGGGTAAAACTTTGTGAATGATAATCTTTCCAGTTGTATGCAAATCTGCTGAGCTTTCTATGGAAGTTTGCCGCAGGTTCTGTCTGGGCCTGGTAATGCTTCACCATCAACAACACCAAATCTCAAACATGATTTTCAGTAGAACTTATTTTCTATTTTAAAACTTAGTTTCTATTATTCTATTAAATGGAAATTATTTTCTATTTTTTCACAAAACTCTCACAGAACTACACATTGATTTTTTGTGCTTGTTATTTTTCTTTTTCACTTGCTTCTCTGTAAGTGTAAACAGATCTGAAAAGTGATTTATAGAGCATTGTAATGCATTTCTACATATGATCATTGTGTTTTGGAAAGTGGTCATAGTTTGTATACATTGGAGAAACAAACAAAAAAGAAAATTTTCACCTTTTATCACTAATCATTCACAATGACAGTCTGGGTGTGTTCTTGGTTGGTTAGCACTGCACGCTTTGCTTAGATCAATGCTTATTCTTACCATATTGAAAAGAACACATTTTAGCCTCAGTGCTGTAATTGGTAAGAACAATCAGGGCCTATTCAGGGCTGAAGGACACCCTCCCTCAGTCAACATTTGGCTCCCAAATCCATAGCCGGCAACGGTTCTCTAGCCCCCGGAATGCATCAGTTACTTTCAATGCTCAGATATTAATTTACAGAGATGTTGTGAGCCCATTTTGTGCTGGTAACTATGAAAATGAACTGGAAAAATGTTTTCTACATAGTAGAGATCTTTTGTGTCTACTTAAGAACTGAACAAATCTGTTAAATTTGTGATAGCTTCATATCTGACACTCCAATCTGACAAATGAGGCATAACATTTAGGCAAAACAGTGCATTGAAATAGAATCACAAACTGTGTGAGTGGATACTTGTGTATTGCACACGTGTTCAGGAGTGTCACAGCACTGCCACTGTAATTTGAGCTCAGGAAGGTGAGCAATTGCAGGCAATGCGCTAGGAACCGCAATCCATCAACCAATTGCCCATGCAAATTTGATACTAGCCAGGCAAAGAAAGGTCTGATGATTACACAAGCAAACATGCCAACTCAAGGTGCTCAGGTGAGATTCTTTAATAGTGTGTATACTTATTCAGCATAAATACATATCAAGTAACCCAGTGATTCATTTGAAAAATTTACAGGGCACTTGTAATTCTGGAAATGTCAGATATGTGGTAGAAGTTAAAACATTTAACAATTTTGATTAGCCACTCTTGATTTGTCTCATGAAATTATCCTTAAGAAATAAGAATCACAGATAAGATCTCTTTAATATCTCAGTTGTTACTCCTTAACAGTAATATGATTAAATGGAAAGCAAATGGAGGTTGAAGTATTTTGCTTAAGACTCTTTCTTCTGAGATTTATCCCACTTCAAAAGAGATCTCAACAATGTCACAAAGTGTTGTCAAATTTTCCAAGATAACAAAGTCTCCAATCAAAAGTAAGGTATGAAATCAAATATTTCTCATCAAATTCTTCCAAAGTATCTGAGTTAGCCTAGCCACATTAATCTTACAACTCTACACTCTTACTGAATGTCAACAATTGTCTTATTTGTTTCTATTTCTCCACAGGATAAGCAATGAATGAGCAACCTGTGAGCAAAACAGTTTTCCTCTGGGGATATGCTTTTCAAAAGTGCCTGTTTTTAGAAATAAAAAGCGGGATTAAATGTTAAGTAAGTTAACAGTTAAGTTCAATGGATGTTCAAATGTTACTTAGTGGATGATCATCAAAGTTAAAACACATTTTACATCATGTGACTACCTTGGGTGATTAATTGCCTGAAGCACAGACAGATTTGAAAACAGGAGACGGGGCCAATTGATAAGTGATTTCTGTATGCACCTCGGTGTCTGAATAGAAAAAGAAACAGATAATCCTCACTGGTGAAGACTGATCAACAAAGAAATACAAATTGCATACATAAAGTATATACTTCTCCAAATATGAGTTAACATCATGCAGTATACAGTGGTAAGAAAAAGTATGTGAACCCTTTGGAATTACCTGCATTTGTCTTAAAATGATTTTATCTAAATAACAATTATGAACATACACAATCTTAACACAGTTTTAACAAACATATTGAATACATCATTCAAACTTTCAGTGTAAATTGGAAAAAAATTATGTGAACCCCTAGGCTAATGACATCAACAAAAGCTAATTAGAGTCAAGAGTTTACAAACCTGGCATCCAATTGATGATACAAGATTGGAGGTGTGGGTTAGAGCTACTTTGACTTATAAAAAGCACTCAAACATTTTGAGTTTTCTATTCACAATAAGCATCTGCTGACATGGACCATGCATTGGAAAAAAAAAAGAAATCTCAGAAGACTTACGATCAAAAATTGTTGCTTTGCATAATGCTGGAAAGGGTTACAAAGTTATCTCAAAGAGCTTAGATATTTACCTGTCAACAGTTAAACAAATGGTCTATAAATGGAGACGATTTAGTATTGTGGCTACTCTCCCTAGAAGTGGCTGTCCAGTCAAGTTTACTCAAAGGGCACACTGCAGTATGCTCAATGAGGTAAAATAAGAACCCTAGAGTGACAGCTAAAGACTTGAAGGAATTATTGGAACTGGTTAACATCTTTGTTCTTGAGTCTACTATAAAGAAATCATTCAACGGGTATGGTGCCCATGGCAGGAACCCACAAAGGAAACCACAAAATCATTGCTGCATGCCTGAAGATTGCCAACTTGACACATAAAACCAGCTATATCCAAAGGGTTCACATACATATTGTTGCCACTTTATACAGTGGAATGCTCTGGAATTTTGGAACTGGAAGTCCTATATACTGTAATTGATGGAAACTGGGTATTTCGTGTTCTGAAGTGAGAGTTGTTGAGTCCTGACAGCCATCATTTTGCTTCTAATTGTTGTAATTAGAGTCTATGATGGCCTGTTCTGTCACCAAGGTCCTTCCCCGTCTCACTTTGTACACCCATATTCACATATCATGAACTTGACATATGGTACTTCTTAGAATATTTATTAATAAATGCACAAAAGATCCTAGGAGTCTTGTTTTAAAGAAACAGCATTTTGCTACAGTAGTGCTCATATACTTTGTATTTTATATTATGGAGGTCAGGATATTTAACCTGGGGGTTCATAAAGGCACTTTAGCTAGTCCGTGGACTGACATTTTATTTAAAAATTAAAAAATACAGTTTCTCAATGTTCTAACTAGTGTACTCCCTCTTTGTCTAGCGTTTAAATTGCCTTATTTGTTTGCAGGTATCAGGTCTCGCTGCAGCATGTTACAAGAGTTTTATCTCTGAACCCCTCCTCCTCCCCAGCACCACTTGTTTTACATGCTTGACACAGCATGTCTGTGTGTTCTAGCAGTAGCAAGTCTTCTAGACTGTCAAGACCAAATCATCTAACTTCTCATTTCTATGATAATACTTAGAAAGTTGTCATGACTGAAATGTGGTTAATTTGCATTGTCATTTTTTAAATTGTATTGTTGAAAGAAACAACCTCTCAAATAATCTTTAAATAAGTTGGTTCCTTTAAACGATTGTACATCTATCAATAAACAAATATTTTTTTTTTTTTGGCCCAATAAATCATGGTGAATAATGAAGTCAATTGAGAAACTAAGTGAACACTATATTAGTTAATATTATAAATGGATGTTATTACACAATGTTAATATTATTGTAATAAATGAGAGTAATTATACAGCGTTGCCAGATATATATCTATCATTTTTAGATTAGGAGGTTTCCTGAGATTGTGGGTGAGGTGTCTTTGGGTTGGAATAGGTTGATCACATCCCTCATGTAAAGCATTATTCTACTTCTCCCATTGCATGATGTACAAAATATACAAAGCATTTAGGGTTTAGGTGTATTGCAAGGAACTGTCCATCATATATAATGCATGACACAGCAACCCCATATAACCCTGGAACAGGTGTTTTCACATTGTCTAGCCTATGACACAACTGCTGTTCCCTCCTAATTTGACCTGAACAGATACAACGGTAGCGGCCTTACGCTGTTGCGTTAAAACACTGTTGTCTGTCCCCTCTGGCCTCAGGAAAAACGAGGAATGCAGATGATCCAGTTTCTGACCCATCATGTCTTTACATCCTTCTTTCACATAGCTGGTATAAGATATTAGAAAATAATGGAGCTATGAAACTGCCGTTCTGTATCTATAAATCAAGATGAATTAAACTGGTTGGTTTGGTGCTTTGTGTGAGTTATGAACAAATGCATTTAGTGGAAAGAAGGAAACTTATACATGCTGAGAATTGTTTCAGCCTCAGATATGGTTTAGTCAAAACAATAGCCTAGAATGTGAAGATTTACAGATCTTCAATTGTAAATTAGTCTGCCATAATAACACGATAATAAATGAGCATGTTACAAAATGCACTAAGGGTTTATGTAATAACTGTGTGGGTTTCAATGACATTTCAAAACAGAAAACATCTTATATAATAGATTTAGCCATAATGTACAGTTTTATTTATTCAGTTACATATTTAAATAGACTAAGTTTACGTATCCCATATAAGATAAACCAGTAAAACAAATGACTTATTATGTCACCCAATTTAATGAGACAGGACAACAAGTCATTAAGTCTGTAAGGATCAACTTGTGTTCAAGCCACAAGAGCCATGGAATGAATGTGATTGTAATGAGAGAGCCAGACATGCAGTAATAAAACAGAAAATAAAACAACTGAACATAAACACACACATATATATATACATATACATACATATATACATATATATACAAGTTATTTTTATATTGGCAAAAAAGTAAGATAAGGTCACAGCTACATGTTAAACAGAACTGTGCTAAACAGATTTACTAAACAGATTTACTTATAAAATTATTTGAAATTATATAAATCCTTTTTTTTTAATCCAGTAGCCTATACATTTTTTTTTTCAAAAATATTTTTGGAATTTGGAATGTCCAATTCCCACTACTAAATAGGTCCTCGTGGTGGCTCAGTTACTCACCTCAGTCTGGGTGGTGGAGGACAACTCTCAGTTGCCTCCATTTCTGAGACTGTCAATTAGCACATCTAATCACGTGGCTCATTGTGCATGACACTGCGAAGACTCCGCATGTGGAGGCTCATGCTACTCTCAGTGATCCACGCACAATTTATCATGCACCCATTGAGAGCTAGAACCACTAATCGTGACAATGAGGAGGTTACCCCATGTGACTCTTCCCTCCCTAGAAACCGGGCCAATTTGGTTTCTTAGGAAACCTAGCTGGTGTCACTCAACACACCCTGGATTAGAGCTCGTGGCTCCTGGGATGGTAGTCAAAGTCAATAATCGCTGAGCTACCCAGACCCCTTTTTTCTGACTTCTGTATATGTTTCGTTTTTAAGCAATGTATCAAAGCCTTAGTAAATATTCTATAAAAAATATGATTGTGCTTATATATATATATATATATATATATATATATATATATATATATATATATATATATATATATATATATATATATTAGTTGAAGTTAGAAGTTTCCATACACTCATTTTTTAACCACTACACAGATTTAATATTAGCAAACTAAAGTTTTGGCAAGTCGTTTAGGACATCTACGTTGTGCATGACACAAGTCATTCTTCCAACAATTGTTTATAGACAGATTTTTTCACTTTTAATTGACTATATCACAATTCCAGTGGGTCAGAAGTTTACATACACTAAGCTAACTGTGCCTTTAAGCAGCTTGGAAAATTCCAGAAAATGATGTCAAGCCTTCAGACAATTAGCCAATTAGCTTCTGATAGGAGGTGTACCGAATAGGAGGTGTACCTGTGGATGTATTTTAGGGCCTACCTTCAATCTCAGTGCCACTTTGCTTGACATCATGGGAAAGTCAAAAGAAATCAGCAAAGACCGCAGAAAACAAATTGTGGACCTCCACAAGGGAGCAATTTCCAAACACCTGAAGGTACCACGTTCATCTGTACAAACAATGGTACGCAAGTATAAACATCATGGGACCACGGAGCCATCAAACCACTCAGGAAGGAGACATATTCTGTCTCCTAGAGATGAATGTAGCTTGGTGCGAAAAGTGCAAATCAATCCCAGAACAACAGCAAAGGACTTTGTGAAGATGCTGGAGGAAACAGGTAGACAAGTATCTATATCCAAATTGAAACAAGTCCTATATCGACATAACCTGAAAGGCTGCTCAGCAAGGAAGAACCCTCTGCTCTAAAACCACAATAAAAAGCCAGATTACTGTTTGCAAGCGCAAATGGGGACAAATACCTTACTTTTTGGAGAAATGTCCACTGGTCTAATGAAACAAAAATGTAAAAGTTTGGCCATAATGACCATTATTATGTTTGGAGGAAAAAGGGTGAGGCTTGCAAGCCGAAGAACACCATCCCAATCATGAAGCATGGGGGTGGCAGCGTCATGTTTTGGGTGTGCTTTGCTGTAGCAGGAACTGGTGCAAAATTGATGGCATCATGAGTAAAGAAAATTATGTGGTTATATTGAAGAAACATCTCAAGACGTCAGCCAGGAAGTTAAAGCTTGGTCACAAATGAGTCTTCCAAATGGACAATGACTCCAAGCATGTCTCCAAAGTTGTGGCAAAATGGCTTAAGGACAACAAAGTCAAGGTATTGGAGTGACCATCACAAAGCCGTGACCTCAATCCGATAGAACATTTGTGGGCAGAACTGAAAAAGAGTGTGTGAGCAAAAAGTCCTACAAACCTGACTCAGTTACACCAGTTCTGTCTGGAGGAATGGGCCAAAATTCCAGCAACTTATTGTAAGAAGTTTGTGGACGGCTACCCAAAACATCTGACCCAAGTTAAACAATTTAAAGGCAATGCTACTAGATACTAACAACATGTATGTAAACTTCTAACCCACTGGGAATGTGATGAACGAAACAAAAGCTGAAATAAATAATTCTCTCTACTATTATTCTACATTTCTCATTCTTAAAATAAAATAGTGATCCTAACTGACATAAAACAGGGAATTTTTCCAATAATTAAATGTAAGGAAATGTGAAAAACCTTGAATTAGAGTACATACACATTTGCCAAATACATTTAAACTCAATTCAAAGTTTTTCACAATTCCTGACATCAAACCGTTCATACATATATGTATGATAGATAAATAAATGTGAATGAAAAACATTCAAGAAAACGTGGCAGTCTTTTTAGCATGTAAAACACAAACATATTTGCTAATTCACGTGCAATATATATATATATGTATATATATAAATATATATATATATATATATATATATATATATATATATATATATATATATATATATATATATATATATATATATATATATATATAAAATGTGTATTATAAACTTAAATCAGACAAGCCCCTATGACCAAAACGTCTTTCGCCATAAAACAGGCAAGAATTAAATTGTTTACAATACGATAAAGTCAGTGTAATGCACTTGATGGAAGAGAAAGGTAACGCCTATATGTTCTCAACACCTCTCAGGTGAGCTATACTCCTACCTTCTATGTGATTGGGGAACGCGCTCTTTCCTTCGCTCGGATTGGCTGAGGATGCTGTCATTCATATCCTTCGAGTCCACAATGTGATACTTTACAACAGGTAAATCTACCTGAGTGACACAGGGAGGGTTTTGGATACACCGTGCCTCTGGATGTACTTGCAAGGACATTTACAATAATCCCGTATATGTGTATTCGTAATTATAAATAAGATTTTGATATCAATATTTGTTATTTTCGTATTGAAATGGCAAGCATAGGACTGGCCGTTGGCGCGCCGAATACAGAAGAAAGGGCGGTTTTCACGCAGCTGAAACCCGTGCGGATGTCTAGCGTGGTTGGGCCGGAGGACTCTTCAGTGTTTGAGGACGTCAAACCCGTAGCGAGACTCGCAGCAAACCCGGTTGAAATGGCGCAGGTATGAAAGGCGTCCTGTGGTTTCCGCCTTTATTTTGACTGAGAAAAGATTTTTTTTATATCTGAACGTTCAATATATCGCTTAGAACATGTGTATTTTGATAGAAAGCACAAGTTAGTGAATATAATATAATAATATAAGTGAATAACGACTCTGGGATTAATGAAAATGAAATATTTTTAATAAAATATTGAAGACTTCTCTTTAAGGCCGTATACGACACATTAACTGTGTTCTCGTTTTGGTGTGCGTGCAACATCCTCGCATGAGGGCTAGTTTGCTGTTTGTATTGTCACCTAAATGTCTTTGAATGACTTGTTTCAGACGTGTGTTGTATATATATATATATAGTCAATGTGGTATTTCATACTAGTAATAAACTAATTTAACATAAGAAAATCAAATTTTTCTTTAACTGTTAATATGAGGTTTTGAAATTAAGCTTAATAATGTGTTTTTACACTAAAAATTTACGTCAATGTTCTTACAACTAAATTAGGCAGTGTATACTTTGCAGAGACGATAAATTTAAGATCATTTTAATCCACTGTATAACCTGTTGGAACAGACCAACGCTTAGGCCCTTCACATTACATAAAATGTAAGAACTATATGAGTGAAATGGAGAGCAAAATATTGCCTTCTCGTTTTGTTGCAAGACTGACAAAATGGCCAACAACTTCAATGCAAAGTTTAAAGTTATCGTATTAGTGAAAAATCCAGTAAACTAATTATTCCCACAGAGAATATTCATATGCCACAGATTATGTCAGTGACGGTACATTTTTTTAAGGATAAAATCCATATTATTTGATCAAATGAAAATATACTTTTCTGAATGGCAAATCGAACATGCTCTTTTGGAATGTATGGGATTTCAACTTGGACGCCAACCAGCACCACTTGTTTATGACTGGTTGAACCAATGACTGATGACCTGGTTGCACTTCTTCAAAGGTTCATATGGCTGCAGGGAGCATGCAGGTTGTAGGCTACTCTGAAGGGAACTCTCTAGGCCTACACATGACTTTTATTACCTTACTGACATATGCTAACCTCATGTGCTTTGGGGAATTCATTGTCCCATCACATGTAGGCTACTTGCTATTAAAGGAGTCATAATTAAATGGAGTCATCTAAATTAGAAAAAGACAAACACATTTTTAAAATAATCTTAAATTTCATTTAAAGTAATCAGCAAACCAACAACGTCCTGACTTTAAGATAATTTTTAATGATTGATTAATATATGATTGATTTGTTACGTCTAATCAAAAGATAACAATGTCTCTATCTGTATCTGAGTCATCAGTTCTTGTGGTGCCATGCATCTTTCTTGCAGTAATTTAGTTCAATTTTCTGTCTGGTGTCCTCAGTGGCACTCAGCATTTTACACAAGTCCATGTGGTCATGTCCTCTGCCTTGAAGAGCAGCCAAGACGGTTCCTTCTCTAGACACTGTCCTGAAAAGCCAAAACAACTGTTATCTTTTCCACCAAAGCCATAAAACATCATTTTAGTCTCAAAGGTTTCATTTTCCCTCGCTGCTGCCCTCTGATGATTTGTGCTGTTATGGCTCCAGTAAACAGACAAGAAGCCTATCAGACTAGTTTTATGGGGATCTGTGGACAAATCTCCATCTTTTTGCATTCCTTTTGGCCATAAAGGACAATTATTTAAGGAGAAAGACCGTTTGTGTTGTAATTAGGAAAGAGGTCTTTGGACTAACTGGATAACTGCACTCTGAAATGGGCTGCAAAAAATAACTACGAGAAACAGTTTGGAATGAGCAAAACAATTTTCTTTGTAAACGTTCACAAATCCATTCTAATGTAAATTGTCCTATTGAATTGAATGGGTACATTTACTTAAGAATAGTTTTATGTACCAGTACACAAATTTTAGTAGTTGCTCATGTTTCAAATAGGGCCCATTGTGAAATTTGCAAAGCTTCCGGGCTTTACGTGCTCTAACAAATAATGAGATTGTCTTTGTTACTGAAAATATGCTAGCATTCTTAAAGAGAGAGTGGAATAATTTGGAAGCAAAATGCTCCAAATTGAGCCATATTATCAGGTAACGTTTAAAGTAAACTACTAAGCAGCATGGAAACTCCATCTTATTTATGTCAAAGATTATTTTTATGCCTGTCTCCCAGTCATTCTCAGCCCCTGAGATACATAACTGAGCAGTTGTAAATGTTCTCCAATCATTAACTCACATTTCTTGGGCCAGGGTTCAGCTGCAGTCTTCGTTCGCCTCACACAAAGGCGCAGTGAACAGAACCTCTCTGGCACGGTGCTTAGAGGAGGACTGGGTCTCCAAGGCCAATGAAGGGTACGACCAAGGACACTCTCCTCTCTGCCAGTACCCCCACAACACAAGGCCCGTTTGTGCCCAGGACTAAGAGCAGCGGCATTACGCTTGCCAGATCTAGAGCGTAAATCAAAAGCTGTTTTCCACTAATAACCTGGTTTTAACTTTCCAAAGCTGGCCTGATTGGGATGGTGGTATTGTAGACAATAAAGGGATAGTTCATCCCAAAAATGAAAATGTTGTCATCATTTACTCATCGTTATGTTGTTCCAAACTTGAATAACTTTCTTCCCTGGAACTCAAAAAGGAGGTGTTAGGCATAATGTTAGCCTCAGTCACCATTTGCTTTTATTGCATCTTTTTTCCCCACACAATGAAAGTAAATGGTGGTTGAGTGTTCTGCCTAATGTTTTAATAGGTGTTCGCACTTCATTAGAATTTCACAAATTACAATTTAGTAGCACATAGAGTATGATTAAGATTTTTTTTATTCATTTTATAACTAAAATCTTTTATTATTTACTATTACAGATTACTACTACTAGCACTATGATTTTAATAGAAAAAAAAAATACAATACAGTTTTAATGACTTATTTTAAATAATTATATATTTTTTATTTTTATGGTCTTGCTGCAACACCATCGTAATTTCCTTGACTGAGCATTTGCCTCCACCACCACAGAATATGTATTTGCTTATTTCATGCTATTATAAAAAAAAAAACTATACTATGATTTTTCTTCAGATTAACAATTTTTATTGATTCTCATCTATGAACACAGAAAAACAAAACATATATACACAGAATCACTCTTATACTATGATTTTTATATTAACATAATATTGCAATGGTTTAAAGAAAAAGACCTCTTACAACCCCATATCCATCGACCACATATCTGAATATCTTAGTGAGGAACGCGTTTCTCTGAATCACAGAAAAATGCTGAATTCAATGCATCTAAATTCTAAAACACCACTGTTTAATCTCATCCTCTGGAAATCAAGCCGGAACGGCTGTGAATGCGTGACCCTGGAGCCATAAAGGGAACATTACTGCGACCCTGACACTGAATCCACGGCAACCCACTAATAATCAAGCGTATGAGATTTGGCAATATTAAAGCAGACACATTGGACATGTTCTTTCTTGAAACGCTACTCATAGGCAGAAAGGATACTTTTCACACACATGTGAAGGGGTTAAAATTTGTTGTTGCATATTATAATTTGTTTTATCACAAATTCAAGAAAAACTGTCCCTCTGTACAGCCTTGCATTTTGTAATAAATACCATTATCTAGTGCAATATGAACTGCTGTGGCGTCAGCATTAGGGCTAAAATGATTAGTAGATGTTAACGACAACGTCAATAATAAAAGAAATTAACAATTTGCATTGTCGAATAGCCGTTTGATCTTATTTAACGAGATCATATGAAACTCTAATGATGACACGAGAGAGCAGCACAGCAGTTCACGCCTGAATGAGGAGAGGAAGAATTACACAGCTCACAGTCCAGATGCACTCCAAAATTTCCAAACAGCTTCAGGTGATGTAGATCCCAAAGTATGAGGGAATTATACAAAAATACCAAATAAGTAAAAACAGAAGCACTCTCGTTGTGGAATAAGTGGTGCTGGAGCTGCCACTCCACTGAAGCAAAACTTGCCATTCCATCTTAAATGCAGTTATATTTAATGCGTTATAGCTTTATTCAAAGTTCAAATAATACAGAAGCAGATCATGTAAATAACTACAAACTCCGAAACTGGCATTTCTTTGTGCGGTCAGTGCCTCTTCTATTAGTTGCACTAATGTCCCGATCTAAGGGGGAGAGATTGAAACTGCACCCGGCTGATGCGCACTCACTTGCAGGGATGCTTGTCCCTCGAGCGCACGCACTTGCTGCAGCAAGATTATAACGTGATGGCTCATGACTTATTGAATCGTAATATATGTGTCACTGTGTGTTTATCATGAAGAAAATTGGCAATATGCAGGTTTATTAATGAGTTTTTTTTTTTTTTGAGAGTAAAAGATTGAAGAGAACAAAAAGGTGAGAGAGGGTAGTCTTTGCCCCATTATAAACTGATTTTGATTTGTTTTTCAAAAATAATATGTAAAACTCCTTTAAAACAACAGCAGCTAAACAAGAAAAATTGTTATCTGAAAATGTTGAAAATAATATTAAAAATACAAATATTTTAAAATAAAATAATAAAAATGTATATTTTGTCTTTACTGCACTTTCAGAAGTATAACCAAGTAAAAAATACACTTATATTTAAGATTCTCTTAACCTTATAAGTCAGGGCACAACCCGAATAGTCAGTTAAGATAAAACACTTAATCATAGCAATAATTGCAGAAAAGTCTAATAATAGTTAGATTAGTTGACTATCAAAATAATTAGTTGCAGCCCTAGTCAACATTGATTGCATTCTCCCTTGAGAGTACATGAACTCACATGTTAAGAGTATGAGTTACCTGAAAGGATGATGGCATTTGGAGTGTGTACATGAAACCACATCAGTGGGTTGCTAAGGCAATGCATTTCGACAATGCATGCCTATTTGTTAACATAGCTGGCACTTTAGACAGCTGGACTTGGCAATGCTGCTAAAAAGTTTATTCTCAAATGTAATGACAGCAAATGTTACAATCATTACAGACTCTTTTCACTTCAAGCCTTACCTCCATTTTGTCCAATAAATTGATATTTTTTCATATACTAACCATTTCATTATCAGACATTTTACTTGCCAACTGACTAGTTTGGCAAATCTAGCTCTTTATTTTTACAAAAATGCCCTCATTTAACAGTCTCTAGATTTTACGGCACCTCTGTACCTGAAAGGCTCTCCAGGTTGCACTCTTTTTTTTGCATTCTATATTTGTACATTGTTTGTACACGTATCAACTCTTGCGATTGCATTTCGCTGTTTTGGTTTTGCTTTGTGTTCCAGGCCCTCATGGTCTCCAAACCTATGAGGTGTCTATTTACCCTGTGATGCAGTGGAGCACTGTGCAGAGGTATTCTGTAGACCTTGGATTTGTGTGAACTAGGTTTTAATAGACACTAAAATCACAAATGAACTCTATAAAGTAAATTCTAAAAGACAATAAAGTAGTATATTCATGCCAGTCTCCCAAATCTTCTCTCTCAACGTTTAAAGGGTAAAAGGGCAGAGCAGACATCTCCGTGTGAGGCCAACTATTACAATTACAAGGGGTGGGAAAACAGCAGGAATCTGGCAGAACAACATTATATTGATATCCATGTTGCAGTATAATAATACCGCAATGATTTATGTTTAGTGTGTTGTGATTAAAAACTGATATATTGCAATCTTTCAGTCAATTCTTTCATATTCATCTTTATTGTACTTTGGTGCTTTGCACAAAAGTGCTGAAATTCCTGCTTTACTTCATCGTAGAGCCATAAAAGTTGTATAGAGCAAAGACACATCAAAACGTATGTCAGGGAAGAGTGTTCCTTGGTTTCAGTGTATCATTACGTGAAAATCTTACAGTCTAATTGTACAGAGCATCTATACAGACATCCTTATAATTTAAAAAAGTTATAAACTTCTTAGCTAGTTCTAAGTTTGCATTTTGATCGAATAGAAATAATTGACTGTTTGCTGGCAAAATGCTGCACATTTTATCTTCTCACACACTTGCTCTTGGTCCCCATTTTCTTTTTCTCCTGAAATTCTGAGAGCATCAATACAGTATTTTGGGGTAATACATTAAGATTCTCTGAAGAAAAAAAGATTGCACCTGCTTCATACTGAGATGCTATTCTGCTCACTACAATTGTACAGAATGGTTATCTAAGTAACCATAGCCTTTCTATCAGCTCGAAACAGTCTGGCCATTCTCTGTTGACCTCTCTCATCAACAAGGCGTTTCTGTCTGCAGAACTGCCACTCACTGGATGTTTTTTTGTTTTTGGCACCACTATGAGTAAACTCTAGAGACTGTTTTGCATGAAAATCCCAAGAGCTCAGCAATTACAGAAATACACAAACCAGCCCGTCTGGCACCAACAATCATCATGCCACGTGATTGGCTGATTAAATAATCGCATGAAGAAGTAGGTGCACAGGTCTTCCTAATAAAGTTCTCAGTGAGTGTACATAGAAAGGAGGTATGTTTGCACAGAAAGGAATGACAGTGACTTAATTTAAATACTCAAGACATAGCAGTATTTCAGCACTGACTGCACCTGCTTCAACTAGATTGTGGGTGGCTAGTGAATAAGATACAGGTTTTTGTACATAAATGCCACACACAAAAGTGCTGCAAATGTTTAGTGAAATCTCCCCTCAGAGCTTTGAACTAAGAGGTGTTCCAGACAACTCAACCTCATCTTCTGTTTGTTTCAGACACTGATGGAAATGGATAAATATTTACCCCAAAGTGGCCCACTGTTAACCCAAAACATGACCGATAAGAAGTATCGCCGGGATAGTGCCTCAGTGGTGGATGAATATTTTGCAGATGAGAAACCTTCCCCTTATAGTCTCAACATCAATGTTATCCTGCCTAATACTACACACCTTCGCACAGGCCTTTACCGACCAAACAAACCTCCAGTGCATCAGATCAAAACCGAGCCAGGGGTGGATGAACCCTGCGGAATTCAGGTGCTCCCTGAATTTACCTCAGTCTTCAGCGTACCCCAGACAGTCAACGGCCTTTTCATCAAACCTGACATGAATGTCACAGACGAGCTCCACATTGGCCCCCAGCAGCCGGCAGTCTATCAGATGCCCGTCAGTAGTAGCGACCTAACCACAATGACCTTCTCCCAGAGTCAGGCTACAAATGGAGTTGGTACCTCAGGCAGGACAATGGTAAACCTGAACACTGTAGCTTTGACAACGCATTTTGGAGAGTTTGTCATGCCCGAACCTTTCTACACTTCTCCCCAGCCCCATAGTTTGCCTCCATCACCCCCCAACTCCCAGCCCGGCAGTCCTGAGAACCAGGCAGAGCTTATTACCACTGTTCCCCCTCCCCCGCCGTACCAGTCTAGAATTGGAATGAAGGTTGGACAGATGACCTCTCATTCCATGCTAATGGCCCATGGTCAGGGCATACTCACAGGGCCCAGATACAACCGAAGGAACAACCCCGAGCTGGAGAAGAGACGGATCCATCACTGTGACTTCCCAGGTTAGTGTGCCATTCATGTAGAACATGGTTACTCATTCCTGGTCCAGCAGAGTTTGATTCCAACACTAATTAGACACAACTGAATCAACTAATCAGCCAGGTGTGTTCGAACAGGGTTGGAACTAAACTTCGCAGCAACGTGTCTTTACACAAGTAGGTATAAGTAACCTTAGATGTAGATCAGCGTTTCTCTATCATGGCACATTTTAGTGTCCTTTTTCTGGTACACCCATTTCAGGTCTTAGAGTCTCTACTAATGAGCAATAAACAGTAGGTTCATATGTAAAAGATGGAGGAAACATCCAACAAAATCAGTGCTGGGATCGACTACAGGGCCAGAATTGAGAAACACAATAGTAGATAATTGTGGATTATATTTTAAAAGTGTGCAGATATTTTCAGTGACATTTTTGAGCAATTATCTGGCAACATTTTTCTCTGTTCCAGGATGCACCAAAGTTTACACAAAGAGCTCTCACTTGAAAGCACACCAAAGGACTCATACAGGTAAGAAACTGAAGTCACACTTGAAGTTAGTAGTTGTTTTAACTGCTAAACCAGATGCAATGTACCATCAACATAAAGGTTACAAATCCAGCAACAGCTTGCACCAAGATGATAACCTAGGGACAAGAGAGATGTAGGAAGAACAGGGCGGAGTGAGAGATTAATTGACTTTCTTTTCATGCGATTATACACAATGTGTATGCATGCCTGTACAAGCCCTCCATGCTTTCCCGAGGGGTATATCACCAAGTGGCGGAGAAAAACCTGTTCCTCCTGCTTCTTCTGTGGGGGGGGGGTGTACCACCAAGAGAAAAGAGCTCGGCAGTTTCAGTACGTACAGCTCGGCGTAAGATGAAACCCATTGCAATCCCACCACACTTTAGAGTTAAAAACTAAAATCTTCCCTCCCAACTCTCTAGCAGGCCATATTTTTTTTTTCACATGATGTTAAGCTAATAAACGCATCTTTTCCACCCATTTACTTCTACCTTTCTCTTTTTATTTCCATTTTGGGTGGTCACAGAGAGTGCAAAGGGATTCCCTTTAGCCTCAGGTATTATTCTTTTTGTACTCTCACTCAATGGTGCCTTAGAGGTATCTTCATAACTCTCTTCAAACTTATATGAAAGGAATGTTTTCATATGGTACATTGGGAAATTGAGCATAGTTGCAGCAGTACATTATTAGCATTGATGAAACTATGTTTGAGTCATGCATACATCCTACAAATCCATTTGCCTTTTGACTCCTCTGTCCATCAGCATACTATGCTTATATTGACTCAGGTCAGGTTGTCATTCCTTAGGTGGTCATGGCTCTGAGCACTTTTTCAAAAGATATTGTGTGTTGGGAATGAGCAAACCACACTGAAAGCTGTCAAACAACAGTTTAAGAAGTCTAGAATATCCTGTGCTGACATTAGATGAATGGTAGAACAGGTTGATTACACATGTAATTTTGATGTCTCCAGGAATTATATGTTCTAGTCAGATCAAGAAGAGGAGCCAATCAAGAAAATTATGTCAATATGTACTAACTGTGCTCTATAAAGTAATTAACAATAAGCCTGCAAAACTTGTTAGCTTTGAAATCTAATGAAAAATTCCAATCAAAGTGATCATCTCTATGCCCTACTCACTTGCAGAAGGACAAAACTTTAGACATGGGCACCTTGGCATTACTGTATGAATGTACCCTTCGCGAAAATATTAATAACAATAATTTTCTAACCTTCATTTTGAATGACCCTTTGAGTTGCATCCCCTTCCCACAGCACAATTCAAGTAGTAATCTAAACAGTTAGCAACATTTATGTAGTTATGTTTATGCTCTAAAAGTTTGGTGGAGCATATCTACACATGATTCTTAGGATTGTTTCAGAAAACACTGTATTCCAAAGTTACAGCTCGCCTTGTTTTAAAACCAACAAAGTTAGCTGATAAAACTTTATAATATAATTTCTGTACTTTAACATAAGTTAAAGCTGAATTGTGTAACTTTTTCTATGTTAAAATACTTCCTCTCACAGCTTAATATGCAGCCAAAAAAAAGTAAGCCATTAGTAGGTTCATTTCTTCAACTGTAAACACCGTCTCTGTGGCGCTATAAAAATACATAGTGACTATTTGCACCCAGATAACCATGGTTTTACTATGGTAATACCATGGTTAATTTTCATAGGTTTCCAAATAAAGTAATGAATTACAAATACTCACATTACTGTATTTAACTACTTTTTCCCAAGAGTTGTACTTTTAGTTTAAAAATTGTATACCTTTACTTTTACTTGAGTATATTTTAAGTGCTGTAACTGTACTTTTACTGCGCCATTTTCCCACCATCTGTGTTCGCTACTTCCCTTTCCTGATTTTATTTTTATTTTTATCTAATCAAGATGATTGGCTAGGGAGAGTCTTGTGACTCTCGACAAATAAAATCACATGTAAAAAAACTTGAACGGCAGCTGTAGGTCTGGCGCCAACTGTTATGGATGTGGAGAACGCCTCAAGCACAGTTTACAGCTGAGTATCATAGCAGCACCTGGAAGGGATTTTTGCGGTGAAAAAGGCCAATTGCATGATCCTATGCAATTGATTTAGCCTATGTTTTACATCTAGAACAAGGGTGTTCATTACATCAATCACTATAGCAAGAGCACCACTGGTTGGTTGATCTAGATGAAATATAAAAGATTGACTTTTTATTTCCTGAAGTCTGTTGCTGAGTGCTGTTTGATTGACAGGTGGCTAATGTTTGAGCGTAAATGCGATTACGCACCTACAGTAAATGGTCAAATACACTTTATAATTCTGCCAATCCCGTCTTGGTGAGGATTTAAATGTAAACGCAGTCATTTATGTCTAAAGCGAACTTTAGATAAAAAGCGTATTTGCATAAAAATGTTGGTCTATTGTCTAGTAGGCTATGTCACATAAAGGCTATTAATCAAACAACATAAACAAGGAAACGAGAAAACCACTCACTGCTTTTGGCTGAATAACTTGAGTAGCTTTAAAAGTATTAATTTAATAGAATAAAACAGTGACATTTTTAATAATAATAATTTTAGAAAATATTGTTCGTTTTTTAATAATACCGACCCCTGATGTAGAGATTGTGTTAATTGGTATTATAAATTACCAGGAAAGTAGAGATGATAAAATAATTTATAATTATGCTCAGCCTTTATAAAGATAGAAAAGTATCAACATTTGTTGAGCAATACTTCAGCAGAACATTCCATCAGTCACAAAATTGTGCATCATGCATTAGAATGAGAACAACTATTGCTGGGCTTAAAAGATACAAGAACTAACTAATTGTGGAACATTGTATCTCAAAAGGCTACTCATCTGCTACTACTGCTAATGAAAATTCTCTCATCATTTACTCACCCTCATGCCATCCTACATGTATGTGACTTTCTTTCTTCAGGAACACAAATTAAGATTTTTAGAAGAATAATTCAGCTCTGTAGGTCCATTCAATGTAAGTGAAGGGGTGCCAAAAAGTGCATGCTCCAAAAAGCACATAAAATCAGCATAAAAGTAATACATACAACTGCAGTGGTTTAATCCATGACTTCAGAACTGATATGGAGAGGTGTGGGTGAGAAACAGATCAATATTTAGAAATTCTTCTCTCTGCCCAGTAGGTGGCGATATGCATGAAGATTGTGAAAGTTAAAGTGGAGATTGACTGAATAGGGAGGAGAATTAATAGTAAAAAAGGAATTCAATATTGATCTGTTTCTCAACACATCTCTCATATCACTTCTGAAGACATTGATTAAACCACTGGAGGCACATGGATTAGACTACTTTTATGCCGATTTATGTGATTTGTGGAGCTTCAATATTTTAGCACATGATTCACTTTCATTGTCTGGACCAAAAGAGCTGAGATATTCTTCTAAAAATCTGAATTTGTGTTCTGCAGAAGAAAGAAAGTCATACACATCCAGGATGGCATGAGGGTGAGTAAATGATGAGAGAATTTTCATTTTTGGGTGAATTATTCCTTTTTAAGCGTGATGTACCAAACAACTTTTGTCATGCCTGCTCTACCTCCACTATTGTGCAGGACATGACGTGCCAAGTGATCCTGCTTATTTTGCATTTTTTTGCATTCCTTGTATTGTTTGAACATGTTTTATACACAACAATAACACACTGTTTTTAGACCCTACACATAAACTGACTTTAATGTAATTGTTTCATACATTATGATTTAAAATTAAAGCAGTTAATTTTTTCAGTCCCAAACGGATATAAATCCGATCTGCAATTACCAAGCTATATGCAAATAAAACAGAGTTCACTTCTGTGATTGCACTAATTTTGGGCAGTGAATTTAAAAGATGTGCTTTAATATTTGATTCCATATTAATTTACCCTGCGCTTGTGTGTCTCTGTATGGGTGTGCTTTGTATTGTCCTCTCAGGTCTTCCCGTTGTTAAGACGCGTCATTCATGTCAGTATTTCGTTTCAGTTTCATCAGTGATTTGTATCAAATTAATGAGGAAAACATTTCTGTCTCTCAAACAACACGCATTCATCTCTTTCTTTGTTATTATTTACTGCGCGACACAAGCACAATGCAAATATTCGGTGAAAGTTATGTTTCAAATTTTTCCTATGCTGACAAAGTGCTGTTTGGGCAGGCCAAAGTTTACATATGTGGCTTAAACAGCCAGATGCATTTAGACTTGACCAGTTTCATCTGGAATGCATCTCAAACTGCCTCCTGAAGTTGTTTGAGCGCTCAGATTGCAATCTGTCTCGAATGTGTTTCGGAGGGCATTTAAACCTTGTCTTTTCATGATCAGATAGCTATAGCTAAGTAGCCAAGTGTAAACAGGCCCTGTGTTATTCACTTGAGAGCATTGTTAAAAATAAATGTTAATTTTGTACAGCGAAACTCAATTGCATTTCAGCCCGTACATGGAACAGAATTGTTTAGCTTGCAAAGTAAGGGGATTTAAGTATTTTCATATATGTTTTAGTGTGAACGAGAAACTTTTGGAGTACTCTTGAAAATGGCAGTGTGGACGGCGAGCGTTTTGAAAAAATGTCATATACAGATTATTGTGGACGTATCCTAAAAATATTTTGTGGATATTATAGACATTGTCATTCTTGTCTTATTTACTTTCCCAATGTCTTTGGTTAATTTGCTATGGTAGCCTGTTCAGCTCTTTGAAATAATTAATAAGTGATATGGAACCGTTATGGAGATACTTCATAGCTGTGTCATTTACTGAAAAATAATTGTTCACCTTAGAATGTCTGGCAACCAATCAGAATCATGCATTCAACAGCCATGTGATATAAAAGTTCATAATGCATTATGTAACATTAACGTATAAAACATGAAATGTTGAAAATTGTTAATAATAACAATAATAATAATAATAATTAACATTAACCAAGTCTAATAAATTCTGTAAATTCTTGTTCATTTACTAATGTGAATATATTGTACTGGCTATCTAAATGGCTTTAACCATGGTCATGAAGATTTGTTTGCACTATTGTTTTTAGGGCAGTTGGTGCATTTGTGAAAGCCCTCTATTATCTTTGTAATTTAACTTGTTGCCCACCTTCCTCAAACAGAAGCCACTGATAAAGCTCTTACGATGGTGATTTTATGGGTATCACTGCAAATTTGTGGTGCTTATGTGGCACTTATTAGGTGCCACCAAATGATTGTCATACAAACTACTTAAATGAAATAAGGCTAATGATGAATCTCTATTGAACAATGCATATACTGTTAGCAATATTCAACTTCCACATGATTTTATAATAGTTGTGGTGCATATGTGTGTGCGTGTGTGTATGCACGCAGTAAAATGCTTTAGCGATAACAGATTAGCTGTTGCACAACCGCCAGCTAACCAAATATCATCACTCAGTTGTTTGAGCTTGCTGGCCCTTACACACAGATTCCAGAAGCTAAAGTGTTTGCTAGCTGAGCATTAGCTTGTTCAAAACCCTCTATTGGAGTCTATTGTCAACTTGTTAAAGAGTACATTTGTTTGCCTCCTTTTCAATTCTAGTTTCATGTATATGAAATTGGGGAGGGGAGGTTAAATCAATAATTTTCAGCACTGTCCAAACAGCCTCTGAGCTAAAATTTGTCCTCTTGTCAGTTATTTCCCATATTGGAGGTCACCACCTCACGTTACACAAAAGCTACGTATACAGTTGACAAAGAAATTGTTAGTGGACCGAACTGATATTTTAAAGCAGCAAATATTGCTGTTTGATGTTATGTGGTGCTATTTCTCTTATAGAAATCAAATGTTTATTGGCAGGATACAAATTAACAGCTGTCAGGTGCAAAATAATGTATTTTCTGTTCATAAGTTACTTGCCAGTGACTGGTAAATTTTAAAAAGAACTGCAACAACACACAGTTTAAATCGAATTGTAAGAACAATTGTTTGACCCTTACTGTGTGACGTGAGTGATACAAAACCATCTAGAAAAATTTAAATATCTGTAATGACTAGTGACATTTCTAATTGACAATTTACCATTTTTATTTCACCAGAAATCCATGTGCTGACTATTCCTTGCATTAAGCCACTAAAAAAAACTGAATGAAAATCGTGATGTATCTTCTACACATTTTTGACAAGTGCAACTTTTCTGAGAAATGGAAACTTGTAAATTATGCTGCAAATTGCATAGTGGCATGCACTAATATCGTTACTAAAATGCTAGGAAACAAAAATGCTAATAAAAAAACTACATTATTCCATTGTCATTAGAACAAAAATATATGGGTGTTTCTTCAACTTCGGGCCATTTCATGCTCCTGTGATTGATTTATATTTAATGAGCTGTCAGAATGAATCACGATTAAGAAAAATTACATGTGTTAACAGATTAATTTTCTTAATTGTGATTAACACATTTACCTTTAATACAGCATAAACCTGCATAAACTTTGGTTTGAGGGCGGAAACTTTGCGATGTGTCCACCCGGAGTTATTACACTGACGCACACACCACAAACAGCAGTGATTCAGTATCAGTGATAAAATGATGAAAAAAGGACCTCTTAATGCTATTTGATGTAAAAACAAGCCCAAATGGAAAATGTTATAGAAAGCAAGTGTTTTTCATTCTATGTAAGGTGCATTTTAATTACCACAGAAGCATGTCAAGACTTAACTATCACCAAAACACAGAATGAGATGTTTTGTCGGTAAGCGATTTCTATGTGCAGTTCAAAGCAGTGCTCAACACTAGCTTTGACGCCCTGACGTGAATCATGAATGCAGCTTCATGATATAGGAAAGCAGATAGCCACAGTCTGCCAGCAGATTAATATTGTGGAGGATGAGAGTTTATGAATATTAATATTTCCCAATTACACTTTGGGAAATGTTTAATGTTAATTGAATTGGTGCTATTTTAGTGCATTTCTATCTTTAACTGTGGAAGGCTTTGTTTGTAAAATGTTAATGAACCATTATATTACCACATACTGTTTTGTTATCTTTCCTAAGATGTAAATAAATGCATTTTGAAAGGAAAGGAAGTTTATATAGTGTCAAATTTCAGCCATTTCAAAATCTGTGAGTATTTGTGATTAACTACAAAAAATTAAGTGATTAATCATGATAAAAAATTGGCAGATGCTATTTGCACCCTGGTGCAAACAATAGTATATGCTATTTTACACCCCAGTGCAAATAGTGGCTGATATTATTTGCATCCCAACCCTGGCGTAAATAATGGAAGATACTAAATGCACCCTAGTGCAAATAGTATCAGATACTATTTGCACCCATATTTAAATACAAACATACAGTATGGGCATCACTGAAGTGTGTTTATTTACAGTCACACCACATTAACCCTAAACCTAACCTTAACCTAGAAAAAATAACCTTATGGTTTCACCATGGTATTTTTTGAAAATGTACAGCAAACACAAAATGAACCATTACTATATTACCCCATATTACTGTACTAACACCATTGTTAATTGCATTAAAACTATGGTTTCTGCCAAAAAAAAACATGGTTACTACAATATTAGTAATACAGTGATGTGATCTACACACAAGTGATGCCGAGCCATGGGAACGGCTGCATTGTGGCAGATGCTATTTGCATTGGGGTGCAACAGACACTAATCGACCGACAGTACTAATTACTAATTAACTATTTCAACTTTGTCTTTGTTATATGAAGGTCATATTAAAACTGACTTAACTTTTTAACCAGGTCTTCATCATTCATTTGTTTATTTATTATTGGTACTATTAAATGCCTTTTTAAATATGTTTTTTAATTGTTTTAGCTTTGTCCCAGACTCAGACTTTCAATATTAAACTATAAAATCCATTATACAAATACAACTTATTACATGTTTAAAACTATTACAATCTAAACAAAGAGTAAAATAAACAAACCATTTAAATATTTAATCTGTTAAAAAAAATTGTCAATTTTTCAAAAATTACGACACAGTTGTTGCATCAGTTCCACCATGCCAAACAATTTTACTTAAAAAGTTTACTTTTTAACTATGTTGAAAAAAAAGTATCAGTGAAGATAATGTTAAATAAGTGAAGATCACAAATGATATAAACTATGAAAGTGTGGAAAGATATTTTAATGTTTTCTAGAAAGAAATGCTTAAAGTGTCCAAAGTTGAAGAAACACCCTTAAGATTTTTCTTAAAAAATAATGCAAAATACATTCTCATTGCCTGTTCATGTTTAATGTTCATGGCAGGCATTATTTAAATTCACTCAACATTGGAAAATATGTCAAAAAGTTAATTTTGGACCCTGTCCATAATAATTCAGCATTAGGTATCTGACAACATGCACAACAAGGGACCTGAGCTAAGTGCTAAATAAAGCTTCAAAAAGCCAATCAGGTGACAGTGACCTGCTAACATTTAACAGTCAAACTCTCAATTGTCGTGAAATGGAATAAGCGAAAGAAAGGCTGAGACTTTAGTCTGAAAGCATGATAGATACTATAGTTATTTTTCGTTCTCTATCTGTCTCTTATTTTTTTTTTCTCTCTGCCATTCACACACATATGAAAGAATTATGGCTTTAGTATAAATAATTGTTTTGGGGTCAATTTTGTAATGTTTGTGTGATTGGGGCCATTAGGTATGAATCATGCCGAACATGGCTTTTCAATATTCTGTACTGTGGCAAACTTTACAATGTCAGGTCTTATCAGTGTGTTAAGCTCCATGAAAATGACTTCTGTGTTTACACATAGGAGTTGTATGACTCTCCAGACCACAAGCACATACTCGCCTAATTCCTCTATAACTGCTATTTAAAAATGTCACGATACACATACACACACACACACAGTTACATGTTCAAGCTGGACTTTGTGTGCACCTGGATTTCATAGAAGGCGAAACCTCACTACGGATTAACATAAATGGCAGACGAATTATGTGAAGTTTGCTGTGTGTGTATAGAAAGATAACACAAAGGGATTAAATGAAATCTTAGAAATTAAACCTTTGGTCTACTATGTCTGAGTGATTAGGGGCACTTTTAAATTAAAAAGTACCTTTTTCAAATTAAGTTATTGTCATATTTATCACATGTCCTAAAGATTTGATCATGGCCTTCATCAACCTTCAAGTGAATTTTGGCATAAAGAAAACTGCAACAAAAACACTACAGTCAATTAACTTCTAACTTTAACATATAAAATATATTTCTATTTTGAATTGAAATTCTAAAACACTAGTTTGATAAAGACACTATAAAGTTACTTTTAGATAATTTATGATCAAATTATTTGTGCTACCCTATCATGTCTCATTTTCAGGAAAAGCAAATATAAACACTTTTGAAAAAACTAAAATGCTTGGCATGGTGGGAATGACAGCAGTATTCAGGCACAGCGATTATTTGTTGAAATACAGTGTAGTTACAAATTGTACACATAAATACCAAATTAAAAATATGATTTTCTAATGAATTTTCAGAGGTTTTCTGAAAAGTCTGGGTCTGAGAGAAGTCCAAAATAGAGAAACTCTGTTTTCATTTCAACACTTTAATAAAGTCAATTCAAATTAATTAAAGAGACGCAATAAAAATGTCCAGCTATTGTAATATATCCTTTAAAAACAGAATGATTTCTAGTTAAGAAAAAAATTCTGTGTGCAAATAAAAACATTTTTTATTTAGATTTATGCATTTCAATTTTATAACAAATTTACATCAAATTTAATGGTGTAATCTTAAACTAAATTAATACTTTATTAATTAAAAAATATATTAATTAACTTAAAATGTCTACCTTTTTATTTAATTTTGTTAAAGATTACACCATTCAATTTGATGTAAATGTTTGACATTGAAATGAGTAAATCTTGAAAATCTACACTCACAGAGCACTATATTAGAAACACTATGGTCTTCTGCTGTTGTAGCCCATCTGACCAGTCTGGCAATTTTCCGCTGACCTCTCTCATCAGTAAGGCATTTCCATACACAGAACTGCCGCTCACTGGATGTTTTTTTTTGTTTTTTGCACCATTCTGAGTAAATTTTAGAGACTGTTGTGTGTGAAAATCCCAGGAGATCAACAGTTACAGAAATACTCAAACCATCCCATCTGGCACCAACAATCATGCCACAGTCAAAAATCAATGAAATACATTTTTTTCCCGATTCTGATGGTTGATGTGTACATTAACTGAAGCTCCTGACCTGTATCTGTGTGACTTCATGCACAGCTGCCACACGATTGGCTGATTAGATAATCACATGAATAACCGTACAGGTGACCCTAATAAAATGCTCATTGAGTGCATATTTTGAGTAGAAATTCTATATAGTTTTGCATTATAGAAACCATTTTTATTATCTCTTAAAGCTAAATTGATATAATTTAACAAAATGTTTGTTTTTGTTTATGGTTTTTGTAGGTGAGAAGCCATACCGGTGCAGTTGGGAGGGATGCGACTGGCGTTTCGCCCGTTCCGATGAACTGACGCGGCATTACCGCAAACACACCGGCGCGAAACCCTTTAAATGCGTTGCCTGCAGTCGCTGCTTCTCTCGCTCTGACCACCTGGCACTGCACATGAAGCGCCACCAAAACTAATTGACTACACTTCCTTTCATTTTCAAGTTTTATTATGATTTTACTGTTATGAATATTTCACAGTCGTTGACAAATGCAGATCAAATTACCTAGGCTCATAAAAGCTCTGCCCATTCCATACCAGCACTCAATAAATTTTGATTGTCTTGAAGAGGACTGGACATTATTAGAACATCATGGCAAAGAGCCTAAATAGGATGTATAGTACTGTACATATGTTTTGTATGCATGTATGTTTGTAGATTAATGTGAAAAATGTCTTGAATTTTATACTTGACCTCCACCTTTTCTGACTATAATTTGAAAGTACATTTTGTTCCTTTGGTACCAGAAATGTCTTCAGAATAACTTGAAATGCAGTGTTTGAATGAATAATTCCAAGATAATTCATTGTTCACTTCTGGATAAAAGTAACACTGTAGTCTATAATATTTATATGGAATACTCTCCTGCCTCCCAAGGAAAATCTCAAAAGTTGTTTGCATTTGGGTTACGATACAAAATTGAGCAACCCTAATGTTTGCTTTTCTCATAGTTCTGTATCCATGGAAACAGATCTTTATGGGACTGTGTAAAAAGTATCGCTCAGATCAGTTGACTGTTTGACAGTCCACCTCTTTGTATGGCTGATGTGTACATTCATAAGACAAATTAGCTCACAATTGCATATGGACATCAAATGTTTCAACACATGAACCCATGCTTTATTTTGAGTATGTGTGCCAAATTTGACATATATTTCACATGTAGTTATTTGCAAGTGGATTTTTCATGAAAAATTACAGAATATTTTCATGTCAAACTTCATGTAGATACCCTACAAAAAATGAAAGAAGTCCATTAAAGAGTGGACCCTGTTTCAACAATCAATTTACAAGGTCACAAGAAAATGTAGAAGACCTTTTTATCCCTCACCTTCCTCAAGAACAAATGTATTCTGTATGGACAGTCACATTTTATACTGTGGCCTTTTTAATGCTGTTTGTAACCCATGTTGTGTGGTGTGAGCAACCACAGTTTGTAAAAGTTCTGAAGTTCCCATCCGTTTGTGTCCTTTACTTATGAAGGGAACTCTGTTGGATCAAAAGATTCTGTATATACTGTAGTTAAAGTAAAACTATGTGTAAATACATTTTTTCTCTCTCTTTGAAGCTGATTTTGTTTTATGAGCATGTGGGACTTTATTAAGCTTGTCTTGAATGTGGGTGCATTATGTTTGTAGACCGTGCATACTTGGAAAAAGTGATGATCAGGTTAACGTTTTGTATATTCTTGCTTGAGTAAACAGAATTTTGAAAATAAAATGAGTAATCACATTTTGTCCTAGATTCTTTAATAATTGTGTTGTCATGTGTTTTTTCTAACCACATATATTGAATTTTTAAGGTCTTAAAAGTATCAAGTATCTCAGTGACATGTCTTCAGGGGAATGTCATTTGAACTTACCTTGGTTAATACGGATGTGATAGTGACAGATATTTCCGTGTAGGCCATGTTAGATTTATGAGGGACAATGTTCATTAGACCTATAACAAGAAAGAAAACGTTTGTTTACACTTCTTGATGGGTATCATATTGTGAAACAATTCAAACTGACTGTTGGTAGTTTCTTAACAAACTTGGTAAAGTATTAAAAGCCTGATGGATTGCCTTTAAGTTTCAAACCACTTGAAGTTAATTATTGTTGTAACCTTGACTAGTCACAAACTCTAAGGGCATATTATGTAGAGTAAGAGCAATATTAAAACTTTCAAGATTTTAAATAGTTTATATGGTGAGCATTAACCCTTAAGCGCATACCTCGGGTCTTTTTGAACCGGTACCTCATTCCACCCCCTCTTCCACATCCATTTTTTGGAGTTGTGCCCACGCCTCTTTAGTATTCCTTAACCTCTCTCTTATAAATAGTGTAACGCACTATTTAAAAAAAATTAAAATGTAAAAAAAAATATAATACAATTTAATTTATAATGGCAAAAGAACCAAAAGTGTATACAGTAATTAGAGACCATGGGTATTTAATAGTTGAATACTCACGTGCATGTGTAGCTCAATATGTGTTTCAGAGCCAGTTGCATCTCGGGAAATTTCTGAAAGTAATGAATCCCGTTCTAGGTTTATCCTGTTTCATATCTCTTTGATTTATGAAAAATAAAATATCAAAATATATTTTATTCTATTTTTTTTTTTTTTTAATTGTCTAGAAAATTGTTTGAAAATGTTACACTATCTAGTAGGGATGTCCCGTTACCGGTATCAGGTCTGATACCACACTCAGATACCAAAAAAGGATACCATCAGATGTACAAATGTCAACACATAAAAACTCAGCGCACAAATTAAAATCAAGTTATGTCCTAGTGATATTATTTCACTGCAAAAGCTGCCATTTAATGATAAATATATCATTTGCATGAGCGGCACACTGCAAATGTGAGCACTACCTACCTTTTGAAGCTCCACTTTGGCTCATACAGGGAAAGCACCGTCATGCTGTGTTTGTAGCAGATGACAGTGAATATAGCGCAAATTCACTTTGTATCGAGAGGCACTTGCAGAATACATATTTATTTTAATTAATTAATCATTTAAATTAAACCTTTTGTGGTTTAATAATCACTTTGAGTAACGTGGTGACCGGTTTGTAATATTCTTGTCAAACTATTACTACTACAACTAATAATAATAATCGTAATCATAAATCAATAGTAACTATATTATATTTAAGCAATATCTCACATCTATGATGCTCTGTTATTCTTCACTTTATTTGACAAAAATAACTCGTATTGTAAAAGTACTATGTATTTTAGATCCAATTTATTTGATATAGCTAATACAATATCATGTTGAAAATTAATTTTTAGAAATTTATATATTTAAACACCATTTTGATCAGACTCAGTATCGCCAAGTAGCCAAAAACTCCTACCCGGTCTCCCAAAAATGGTATAGGGACATCCCTAGTATCTGGGCATTTTGTAGATCCTTTTGTGATAGATACATGTGCCCGGTCTCTAAAGACCAAAATATCTAAGAGTGTTTCGTGAAATTCTCATGCAAGGGTTAACAATAAAGACAAAACCTATAAATTCTCTCAATTTCACTTATCTGTTAGCCTTATTAAGGTATTAATAGCTAACGAATCACTTTGTAAAGCATAACCAGAAAATCACCAGCAGATTGCAAATGAATAAAATTGGGTGGAGACCTGATTTTAGGTGAAATGAAAACAAATCATCACACTGACAAGATAATTTACTGAATGAAATCCAGCGTAAAAGTCATGATTATTTGTGAGGGGAAACACCTTTGTTTTTATATACGGGACAGCATGTGTTTTCTGTGAAGTGTAAATAAACAAAATCTAATGAAAAAAATCAGGTAATGCTTGGGAGAAGAAAAAGAAAAAAAATCAATAAATTCCTTGCTTTGCTTCCTCTCAGAATAAGATGTTCATTGCTCATTGCTGAGGCGTTAACTGAGCTTAGCAAAGTTCAGTTAAAACTTGCCCCGGTTTTCTTTACCACTTGATAACAGCTTCCTTATTTCATGAAGCGACAAAACATGATACTAATAAAAGGACAGATGTGTTACTAAGTTGTTAAATATCATCTTATCTAATATAATCTTTACAGACATACCTTTACTATAGCAGTCAATGTGCATCACTCAAAACAACAAATAAACCCCCATTGATGTCTGTATCTCAGGGCCAGTGTTAATTATTATCGCACCAGTTGAGAAACTGCGTTCAAGTTGGCCCCCACATTGTTTTGTGGTATGCGTATATACTAGGCATTAGGGAAAGAGCGTGTAAGAACTGATTTAAAAATAAAAGCGATTTCTTTTCTTCCGGTGAACGTGATTTCACATTAATTCACTCAGTCTGTCAATAATGAATTAATGGGGGAAAATACATCAATAAAAATACACAAATAACTACATAAAACAAAATTAATAAATATCAAACAAATTATAAAAACAACGCCAGCGAACTTAATAATAATTTAATAATAAAGAATACATTTCCAAAGACCTTCTGACTTTTAAGCACCAAAATGACTGTTATTGATCAACTTCCTGTTTCCACAGACCAATTTCACTTCAGCATGATAGTACACCACCTCAGAGTGTCACTCACACAATATCAGGGATTCTGGTGTTGAATTTCAAAATTAAAGCCCTACAACGTCTGTAATGGCATTGTCATTTACAGTTCCATTATTTTCAAACCTAGCCCCATGTTGTTTGTTATACTCTTTAACAATATTCTTTATTATTAAATGGACAGAGATTGGAGGTGGAGTTTGTCAGTGATGCATTACATGTGTCACATGTCGGCGTGATAGACATCACTATAGAGTGAACTGTATTGCCTACTGTTTGCACAAAAGGAACAATGAGGAAACCTGCAATGGCTGAATGACAATAAAGAGTGATTATTTTTGTACTGCTGTCTTGCACTCTTGAAATTTAGATTTTTGTGTTTTCAGCAGACACTACTGAATCATACTGAACTACATATGTGCTGAGTGCATTTTATAATAAATAATAACCCATTTGTTTTTGTGTTTCAACAAGACAATAAAACAAGATAAATAAAATAATAACTATTAAAACAGCATCCCAAAAAAATTTACATGACAATATGGTAGTAATGTAGTAAAAAAAATTAAAGTAGGTGAAAACAAATACATATCTATACGCATAAAGGCACATATATATATATATATATATATATCCATACTTCAACACAAAGGGATTTAAGGGCACAAGCTGCAATTCCAGGCATCAGTCCTGGCCTGTTCCAGGTCCTCGGCGTCCATGTCCAGGCACTGTTCATGGAACCAGCTCTCACATATGTCACGCTGGATCTATAAAATGCAAGGGTGTAAATTAACAAATTACAAATACTCATATTACTGTAATTAACTAGTTTTTAAGTTTAAATTGTATACTTTAACTTGAGTATATTTTAAGTGCTGTAACTGTACTTTTACGGTGCTGTTTTCCCACCGGCTGTGTTCGCTACTTCCTTGTCCGGATTTTATTTTTAATCAACTCTATCAACATGATTGGCTAGGGAGAGTCTTGTGACTCCTATCCAATCAAATCACACGTAAAAAAAACTTGAACGGCAGCTGTAGGTCTGGCACCAACTGTTATGGATGTGGAGAACGCCTCAAGCACAGTTTACAGCTGAACATCATAGCAGCACCTGGAAGGGATTTTCGCAGTGAAAGAGGCCAATTGCATGATCGTGTCATGTGAGTTTAACTTGCTCAAGCCAGATATCAGCATTAATCCTCCCTCTAATTTGAAGAAACATCGAGGTAAATTTAATATTTCTGCTTACTAGATTCTGTGTGTCTGTAACGTAGCCAGTAATTTAACTATCACTGATATTATTGGGCTGCTGTGAGAGATTAATGCAATGTTATCAATAGGGCTGGGAAATAAAATTATCTAGATGTTTATTGGAAAAAAGAGAATGTCCTCGATCAAACATTCGAGTAGTTTTCTATATTTAGCCTATGTTTTACATCTAGAACAGGGGTTTTCATTACATCAATCACTATAGAGCACTAGGGCCAGTGGTAGCTCAGCGGTTAAGGCTCTGGGTTACTGACCGAAAGGTTGGTGTTCAAGTCCCAGCACCGTCAAGATACCACTGTTGGGCCCTTGAGCAAGGCCCTTGACCCTATCTACTCCAGGGGTGCCGTTTCATGGCTGACCCTGCACTCTAACCCCAGCTTAGTTGGGATATGTGGAAAAAACTGCATTTCATTGGCTTTGCACAATGACAATAAAGTTGAATCTTATCTGTAGCAAGAGCACCACTAGTTGGTTGATCTACACTCACCTAAAGGATTATTAGGAACACCATACTAATACTGTGTTTGACCCCCTTTCGCCTTCAGAACTGCCTTAATTCTACGTGGCATTGATTCAACAAGGTGCTGAAAGCATTCTTTAGAAATGTTGGCCCATATTGATAGGATAGCATCTTGCAGTTGATGGAGATTTGTGGGATGCACATCCAGGGCACGAAGCTCCCGTTCCACCACATCCCAAAGATGCTCTATTGGGTTGAGATCTGGTGACTGTGGGGGCCATTTTAGTACAGTGAACTCATTGTCATGTTCAAGAAACCAATTTGAAATGATTCGAGCTTTGTGACATGGTGCATTATCCTGCTGGAAGTAGCCATCAGAGGATGGGTACATGGTGGCCATAAAGGGATGGACATGGTCAGAAACAATGCTCAGGTAGGCCGTGGCATTTAAATGATGCCCAATTGGCACTAAGGGGCCTAAAGTGTGCCAAGAAAACATCCCCCACACCATTACACCACCACCACCAGCCAAATTGAACAGGTGTTCCTAATAATCCTTATTAGGTGAGTGTAGATGAAATATAAAAGATTGACTTTTTATTTCCTGAAGTCTGTAGCTGAGTGCTGTTTGATTGACAGGTGGCTAATGTTTGAGCGCTAATGCGATTACGCACCTACAGTAAATGGTCAAATACACTTTATAATTCCGCCATTCCAAGTCTTGGTGAGAATTTAATGTAAATCCAGACGTTTCTGTCTAAAGTGAATTTAAACAGTGGGACAAAATGTATTCCCATCAAAATGTCGGACTTGAAGTGTGCATGTAACCGAATTGAGCACTGTCTAGTAGGCTATGTCATATAAAGGCTATTAATCAAACAACATAAACAAGGAAACGAGAAAACCACTCACTGCTTTTGGCTGAATAACTTGAGTAGCTTTAAAAGTATTAATTTAATAGAATAAAACAGTGACATTTTTAATAATAATAATTTTAGAAAATATTGTTCGTTTTTTAATAATACCGACCCCTGATGTAGAGATTGTTTTAATTGGTATTATAAATTACCAGGAAAGTAGAAAAGCCATGTCATCTGTCTATGACTTTCTTTCAGCTCTGTAGGTCCATTCAATGTAAGTGAAGGGGTGCCAAAATTTTGACACTCCAAAAAGCACATAAAATCAGCATAAAAGTAATACATACAACTGCAGTGGTTTAATCCATGACTTCAGAACTGATATGGAGAGGTGTGGGTGAGAAACAGATCAATATTTAGAAATTCTTCTCTCTGCCCAGTAGGTGGCGATATGCATGAAGAATGTGAAAGTTAAAGTGGAGATTGACTGAATAGGGAGGAGAATTAATAGTAAAAAAGGAATTCAATATTGATCTGTTTCTCACCACATCTCTCATATCACTTCTGAAGACATTGATTAAACCACTGGAGTCACATGGATTAGACTACTTTTATGCCGATTTATGTGATTTGTGGAGCTTCAATATTTTAGCACATGATTCACTTTCATTGTCTGGACCAAAAATAGCTGAGATATTCTTCTAAAAATCTGCAGAAGAAAGAAAGTCATACACATCCTGGATGGCATGAGAGTGAGTAAATAATGAGAGAATTTTAATTTTTGGGTGAATTATTCCTTTTTAAGCGTGATGTAGCCCCTGTACCAAACAACTTTTGTCATGCCTGCTCTACCTCCACTATTGTGCAGGACATGACGTGCCAAGTGATCCTGCCTATTTAGCATTTTTTTGCATTCCTTGCATTGTTTGAACATGTTTTATACACAACAACAACACTCTGTCGGCATTAAGGGAAATTTAGACCCTACACATAAACTGACTTTAATGTAATTGTTTCATAGATTATGATTTAAAATAATGATCACTGTATAGAAAATAACTTTTTATTTCTGTTATAATGTCTCCCTTTTATTTTATGGAATCAGATGTATGTAGTGTTCATCAGAGATAAGTCATGCATTTTAAAAGTTGGCATACAGTGTTCATTATAATGGGGCATAAGTTTAGCAACTCAGTACTCAATACTCACTACTCATAAGTACTTTTAAATGAGCTGCTCTTTTACTCTTACTTTAGTAGTTTTTAGGACAGCTACCTTTTTACATTTTTGGGAAGTAACAGTACTTCTACTTTAGTATGATTTTCAGTACTCTTTCCACCCCTGATAAAATGACTAGGTGGATATATCAGGGTACTCTCACAAATGTATACCTGTCAGTATTTTTGAACAAATGTTGCTCACTATGTAACTAGATTACCTGTCTTCATATACATTTGAATGAATATTAAAAGTATATATCTCAAAATAAACACACCACCTTTACTTTGCCTCACGGTCCAAAAAAAATGACCATGATTATCATGGCTACACACAGCGCCACCCTAAGTACAACTGAAATGGCTCCAACAGTATCAGCAAAATTTACTTAAATACATGGTTTTCACTGGACAGGAAGGGTATGAAAAATTGTAATCTGAAAAGTAACTAGTAACTATTGCTGTCAGAAAAAAAGTAAAGGAGTAAAAAGTACAATATCTGAGTTGTGGCCTTGAGGCAACATGGCCAATGACTGAGGAATTGTTATGGTTGAATGTGCACACAGTTTTATTGATCAATGATACAGAAGTGTTGCATATCTCAGCTACATTTGTATTGCACAACTAATATATTTAAGAATAGTGTCCACCACAGATCAGGGATTTGTGTCCCCAAATCTATCTGTGAAGTAGAACATAAGGGCGAGGGGCATAGGAATAACAGTCTCTTCTGGGTCTTCTTCACAATGGAGTCTATATAAGTCTCCCACTTCAGGTCATGAGACATAGCTCTTCCTGGTGTGTCCTCTGTCATCTCCACTGTCTTGAACATGTTCAGCTCCAAGTTGTTGCGACTGCACCAGACTACTAGCTTCTCAGCATCTATATCATTTTGAAGTGAAACTGGTATGTGGAAACAGGGAATTTCCTTTTAAAATCCATCAGAATTTAGAGGGAACACAGTGTATACAGGTGCTGGTCATATAATTAGAATATCATCAAAAAGTTGATTTATTTCAGTAATTCCATTCAAAAAGTGAAACTTGGATATTATATTCATTCATTCCACACAGACTGATATATTTCAAATGTTTATTTCATTTAATTGTGATGATTAAAACTGACAACTAATGAAAATCCCAAATTCAGTATCTCCGAAAATTAGAATATTACTTAAGACCAATACAAAAAAAGGATTTTTAGAAATGTTGGCCAACTGAAAAGTATGAACATGAAAAGTATGAGCATGTACAGCACTCAATACTTAGTTGGGGCTCCTGTTGCCTGAATTACTGCAGCAATGCGGCGTGGCATGGAGTCGATCAGTCTGTGGCACTGCTCAGGTGTTATGAGAGCCCAGGTTGTTCTGATGCAATTGATGCCTTCAGCTCTTCTACATTGAGTCTTGAGTCTGGCGTATCGCATCTTCCTCTTCACAATACCCCATACATTTTCTATAGGGTTAAAGTCAGGCGAGTTTGCTGGCCAATTAAGAACAGGGATACCATGGTCCTTAAACCAGGTACTGGTAGCTTTGGCACTGTGTGCAGGTGCCAAGTCCTGTTGGAAAATGAAATCTGCATCTCCATAAAATTTGTCAGCAGCAGGAAGCATGAAGTGCTCTAAAACTTCCTGGTAGATGGCTGCGTTGACCTTGGACCTCAGAAAACACAGTGGACCAACACCAGCAGACACATGGCAGCCCAAACCATCACTGACTGTGGAAACTTTACACTGGACTTCAAGCAACGTGGATTCTGTGCCTCTCCTCTCTTCCTCCAGACTCTGGGACCTTGATTTCCAAAGGAAATGCAAAATGTACTTTCATCAGAGAACATAACTTTGGACCACTCAGCAGCAGTCCAGTCCTTTTTGTCTTTAGCCCAGGTGAGACGCTTCTGACGCTGTGTCTTGTTCAAGAGTGGCTTGACACAAGGAATGCGACAGCTGAAACCCATGTCTTGCATACGTCTGTGCGTGTGGTTCTTGAAGCACTGACTCCAGTTGCAGTCCACTCTTTGTGAATCTCCCCCACATTTTTGAATGGGTTTTGTTTCACAATCCTCTCCAGGGTGTGGTTATCACTATTGCTTGTACACTTTTTTCTACCACATCTTTTTCTTCCCTTTGCCTCTCTATTAATGTGCTTGGACACAGAGCTCTGTGAACAGCCAGCCTCTTTAGCAATGAACTTTTGTGTCTTGCCCTCCTTGTGCAAGATGTCAATGGTCGTCTTTTGGAGAGCTGTCAAGTCTGCAGTCTTCCCCATGATTGTGTAGCCTACAGAACTAGACTGAGAGACCATTTAAAGGCCTTTGCAGGTGTTTTGAGTTAATTAGCTGATTAGAGTGTGGCACCAGGTGTCCTCAATATTGAACCTTTTCACAATATTCTAATTTTCTGAGATACTGATTTTGGGGTTTTCATTAGTTGTCAGTTATAATCATCAAAATTAAAAGGAATGAACACTTGAAATATATCAGTCTGTGTGGAATGAATGTATACATTATACAAGTTTCACTTTTTGAATGGAATTACTGAAATAAATCAACTTTTTGATGATATTCTAATTATATGACCAGCACCTGTATATGACATTTTTGAGGACTTTAATTTTGAAATTCAAAATCAGAAATACTCTCTGAGGTGGTGGACTATCTTTATGAAGTGAAATTGTTCTGTGGCAACAGAAAGTTTCCTTTTCATATCTATCTGAATTTAGATAGAACACAGCATATATATATATAGCTTGACCGTGTTTTTCTAAGGAGGCTGGCTTGTCTGCAGTGTTGAGAAGTCAAAAACTTGTGTTTTGACGATCATTTTCTCAAATACATTTTCAGGAACACACAAGGGGGATAAAGGGACTCTTCTTTATTGACAAAAAGTATAAAATATTTCACCATATTGCATATTTATGCACTCTATGCAATGTTATTGGAATGATCGGACTTCAAATGTGGACAATGGCATTTTACATGAGCAAGAACTGAACTGTTACAGACCTGCACCACCAGAGAGCACTGTCACGTGACAGAGAACTGCTTCACCTGAGCCACAAACATTAGCAGTAATAGTGCGTAACATTCTGGTTCTGGAAGTAAAAATCTCATTCATTCATCCCATAGACTAATTGATTTTCAATGATAAATTATAAACCTTATAACTTAAACCCTTTTCTCCCCAATTTGGAATGCCCAATTCCCAATGTCCTCATGGTGGCATATTGACTCGCCTCAATCCAAGTTGCGGAGTATGAATCTCAGTTGCCTCCATGTCTGAGAACGTCAATCAGTGCATCTTATCACGTGGCTTTACCGTGGAGACATAGCACGTGTGGAAGCAAAACGCTATTCTCCACTGCATCCACACACAACTCACCACACACCCCACCAAGAGCGAGAACCACATTATAGCAACCGCAAGAATATTACCCCATCTCTACCCTCCTTAGCAACCAGGCCAATTTGGTTGCTTTGGAGACCTGGCTGTATAACTTATAAACCTTTAAAAACAGACCTACCATGAGCTTAGAGGTTATTCATCAATAGCATATGCTTCCATTGAAGCCATTCGTCTGCATTATCTCAACATTATTTATTAAAAATTGTGTTTGATAGTGGAATTCATTGTAAACAACTACATTACCCATGGTCCAACAGAGAAAGCTCCACCAATCAGAGAATTGCATCTAATGAAACCCGCAAACCGTGCCTTTCAGGACATTACTGATGTAAAAAAACAGCACCATCACAATTAGAAAAAAGTCATTTTTGATCAAATCTAGACAGGCCCCATTTCCATCAACCATCACTCCAAATCCTTATCCTTGAGTAATCGTGCTAAATTGATAATTTGGTACTAGAAAAGCACTTGCCATTATATCAAACACAGTTGAAAGATATTTGGTTCATTAAATGAAGCTTAACATTCTGTTTGTTTTTGAGTTTCCACAGTATGCGATTGATTGGCATGTCTTAAGGTCAATATTAGGTCAAAAATTTAAAAAAAGAAACAATTTTCTGTTGAAACTTGTCAGTCAATCATTGTTTTGAGGAATGAAGGCTAAACAATTCTTGAAAAACTAAAGATTTCATACAAAGTTGTACACTACAGTCTTCAAAGACAAAGGACAACTGGCTCTAACAAGGACAGAAAGAGATGTTAGAACAACTAAACAAGAGGATAAGTACATCAGAGTAGCTAGTTTGAGAAACGGACACCTCACATGTCCTCAGCTGACAGCTTCATTGAATTCTACCCGCTCAACACCAGTTTCATGTACAACAGTAAAGAGAAGACTCAGGGGTGCCTTATGGGAAGAATTGCAAAGAAAACAAAAAGAAAAGGTGAGCGTGTGCAAAGAAACAGACATTGGACAACAGATCATTGGAAGAGAGTGTTATGGATCTTAACCCCATTGAGCTTTTGTGGGATCAGCTAGACTGTAAAGTGCGTGAGAAGTGCCCGACAAGACTACAGGAAGTGTGGGGTGAAATGTCACCTGAGTATCTGGACAAACTGACAGCTAGAATGCCAAAGATCTGCAAAGCTGTCATTGCTGCACATGGAGGATTTTTTTGATGAGAATTCTTTGAAGTAGTTTAATTATATATATTTTTTTAAATAGTAATAGTATTTTTCACATTATTAATGTCCAGGCTATACACTGTAATCAGTTGAATGGCACTTTGGTGAATAAAAGTACCAATTTCTTTCCACAATCTGTACATTATTCCAAACTTTTGGCTGCCAGTGAATATATATATTTAGGCTGTCGATTAAAATTTTGAATCCACTCAAATACATTTACATTCATTACATTATGCAATTAATCGCATGTCTATATTTGCTGAGAAAGGCTCCCAAATAAAGATAATTCAACATAACATACATATTAACTCAAATTATTATAAACGTAATATAACCCCAATTGCATAAAAGTTGGGACAGAATTCAAAATGACAATAAGAACAAAAAGGAGTTATTTGTAAATTATATTCACCCTTTGCTATATTGAAAGCACTACAACTAAATATTATATGATGTTTACCTTGTGAATTTCATTGTGAGTTTTTTTTTTTTAATGAACAGTCATTTCAAATCAGATGATTGAAACACACTCCAAAATAGTTGGGACAGTCGAGTGTTTACCACTATGAAACATCACTATTTCTTCTAATAACACTTAAGCATCTGGGCACTGAAGACACAAGTTTAAGTTTAGAAAGTGGAATTTTACAATAATCAATTATGCAGGTTTTCAGCTGCACAATTGTTCAGGGTCTTCATTGCTGTATTGTGCACTTCATAATGCACCACACGTTCTCAATTGGAGATGGTCAGGATTGCAGGCAGGCCAATCTAGCACCCGCACTCTCTGATTATTCGTCAGTATGTGGTTTGAAGTTGTCCTGTTGCAAAATGCAAGGACATCCCTGGAAACAATGGTGCTGGATGGCAGTATATGCTGCTCCAAAATTTGTACATATCTGTCTGCATTCATGGAGTTCTCACAGATGTGTGAGTTACACATGCCATGGGCACTGACACACCCCTAGCCCAAACAGACACTGGCTTTTGGACCTGATGCTGATAACAGCTTGGATGGTCCTTTTCCTCTATGACTTGAACGTGATGGCCGTTTGAAATGTGGACTCGGACCAAAAAACACGGTTCCACTTTTCTGATTTTCATCTAAGATGAGACCGAGCCCTGAGAAGTCGGCAGCACTTCTGGACAGTGTTGATGTATGGCTTCTGCTTTGCATAGTAAAATCTTAACATGCATCTGTGGATGCAGCAGTGAGTGGTGTTGACTAACAAAGGTTTACTAAAGTAATCCCAAGCCCATGTTCATGATATTCATGACAGATGAATGATGTTTTTTAAGACGGTGATGTATGAGGGATCATTAAGAAGTGGTTTTTGTCTTGCCTTTTATGCACCAATATTTGACCAGATTAACATCTCCCGTTTCACATTGCCTTGTCAAATTGTTATTGGTCTTAAATTGCCTCGGTCTTAACTTTTTTGGAGCAGGTTGCAATCATCCGATTTGAAATGACTGAAATTCACAAGGCTAAACATCATATAATGTGTAGTTGTAGCAACTGAAATTTAGCAAAGGGTGAATACAATTTGCTAAAAGGGTGAACAAAAGAAACAAATAAATCAATACTTTTGTTTTTATTAGTATTTGTCATACGGTCCAACAGAATTGGGGTTGTATATGTAAATATAATTCAGATTGAAGTAGTGCATTACTGTAGTAGACGAGACAACTCAAAGTTTCTTTAGAAGTTAAGTATTTACGTATACGTGTCGAGGACATTATTCATTTAATTTATTTTTATAGAATTAATCAGCCAAAATGAACGTGATATCTACAGCCCTATTTTTATTCCAATTTTGGGGTGAAATATGACCCAGATATTTCTTTGTGAGATCCACCTGTTTGTAGTTCCCTTTAATCAGCTATTCTGATTCAAGCACATAGGAAGTGATAATCATAATGAGAAATATATTATAAAATGTACCATAGTTAGAGTTGTACCATGATCTTTTGATTTGTGGTTCAATCTATAACCTTTGCCAACAGACAGGACCTAAAATATAAAACAGACAAATGATTAAAACTACACCATGTTGCACCAAAAACATTTTATTATATAAAAGTGGGTAATCACAACTGTACAGGGGAAACTGGACTTTAAACACCATTTCTCACAGTATCAAAAAGCTTGCGTTGTCCTCACTGATCTTTACACACTTGTTCTGTACAAATACAAAATAATTAACATTAATTACTTGTTTTTTATAATGATAACTGCATTGCACTGAGTAATATAGTACTGGCCCATAAGTTACTGCATTCAATATAAAATACCTATGATTCTGAAAGTTTAAAAGATAATTTTGTGATAACCACACTTGCACACATACACTCACACAAAACCCAAGCCCTATTCATGATTTGAGCATAAGGGTGCACACTTTTTTGTTTTTAAACAAATCAGATACAAGTGATGAAAGCCAACATGCTCAGATGACACATTTATGTCGTGGGCGCATATTTATTCATTTTTAAAGAGGGGGATTCTACTCTTAAATTAATGCCATGAAATACAGTCAGTTTCGAATGGAATAATCCCAATTTAGGATGATATGATGGGATATACATTTATATAAGGGCAATATACAACAGTTAGAATGAGGTATTCATTAACAGTTATTGTAAATGTCTTTGTATTTAGAAACGGACCATACATGTGCTCAAATGGCCGTGGTTGCACATGGAAATAAAATTGTGGATTATCAGTGCTTGTAGGCCACATCTGTCAGGTTATCAACACTTTGGCATACTCACCAACTTCACAAAAGAAAAAAAAAAAACCCTACTCTCCATGCAACACAAGTGTAAAACACATTGAGGGCTTATTCATAGGATTAAAAAAGTAAAAACAAAAAACACGTTTTAAAAACCAACAAAAAGGAAAAGAAAACATGTATTTCACATTGTCTAGTCATTGCTAAAAATAGAAATCCACCCGTTACATTTATTCAGAACTTCGTCGATTATATACAGTATGTACATTTATTCTTTAATTATTCATTAATCATCTGTATGTCTATGAACAGTTTAAAAAAGGATCACAATCAAATGCATATACTCTTCTAGAAAGATGTGCTTTGTAACATTTTAGACTAAGCGAGAGAATGATAGAAAATCTGAAGATTGCATTGCTCACGGACCAAAGATCATGCAGCTATTGCAGACATGCTCTTAACTCTCGAAGGCTGTAATCGAACAAGCGGTGTTTCTTAAAAAAGGCATAAGCACTCTTTATCAGCTGCTATAGCAATTGAAATTATGACAATGGCTATGAGTGCAAGCTTGAACGGAGTAATAATGCATACGAGATACCCTCTCCTCACAGATCGGTGTTGACTGCACACAACATTTCATGACATCAATATCAAATAACATGAACAGCATTTGGGGGGATGGTGTTTTTTTTTTTTTTGCATAATCAAGTGAACCCAGAGCACGAGCTGAAACTGTTGAAACGTGTTTTGTCAAAGTAATCTAGGTGCAAACATGGATTTTCAGGGTGCCTCACGAAACTAATGAGGGCCCAACACTGAACCCCGAGGTACTCCGAAAACCCATTGTGCAAATTAGACTTGCATTTACTTCAATTAAGGCTCTGATGGGCTAGAAGTAACATGTGCCTACAACACACCTCTCCTATTATAACTCCGATTATGTCTTCTTTACAAATATGCAAACAAGTGTGCTTCTATACACAGACACACACGCACACCAATTTAGTAAGGTTACCCTTTCTTTCCCTGTGAGTTTTCTTTTGAAAGAATATTTGAAGGTTAGAAAAAGGATAAAGAACACTTTTGATTAATGTTAATTCAGTTAGTTGCCAATATTTGCATTAGCAAAATAACTTTTGAAAAAGAACACTAATACTGTTTTTGTGCCAAATAATTTTTTTGGGGGGGGGGGGGGGGGGGGGGGGGGGTGGAAGATGCTCAGACAACAGATACTAAATCAAGAAAAGAAAAGAACTAAAATTCACAGTCTTGTCAGCCCCCTGCCTCTACTACTCATGGGTTAAAATAGATGGGTAAATAAGACAATACACCCAACTCCCATCCACGCACAAATATACAGACTCTAAAATGTACGTAGAGCTAGCTTGTGTGTACAAATTCAGGACAACAAAAAGTTTAGATTAAATGTAAGAATTAATCAAGGCAGCTGTCAATGCTTCTCCAACCTACTTTTCGCATTAAAATGATCAAAAGTTATGGTACATAGACTTTTGTTATCTTATATGAAATCTTTAGCTTTCTTATCTTTAGCGGCAACCATTTTTAATACATGTTTTTAAAAGAATCATCCTGTCAATAAGGAGGGGGGTGGGGGAGAGGGAGGGGGGTAACTTCCCCAAACATCACTCTTTGCTTACAGCAGTGCTGCTTGCAGTTTGCCTTTCTTTTAGTCCCTTCATGTAACCGCTAATATGACCAGGCATTGAGATGGCGGTGGAGGTCATTAGTGGACGGGTGGTTTGTAGCTTCAGGAAGCATGGCAGAACACAGTGAAACTGTTCTGACCAAAACGGGTCACCATTATGACTGTGACACCCCGTCTCCATATTAAACAAATGTTTGTCTCTGGAGACAGGGGTTTGGAACAGCGTTTGGAACCCTCTGGGTGGGCGTGCATCTCCTGAGGAGCAGGCAGGGAGGGCGAGGCTGAGTGAGTTTCACATCATGATGTGGCGGCGTCTGTGAAGCGCCAGGTGGTCGGAGCGGGAGAAACTGCGGTCGCAGTCGGTGCAACGGAAGGGCTTGATGCCAGTGTGTTTACGAAAATGCCGTGTCAGCTCGTCCGAGCGGGCAAATCGCCAGGTGCAGCCCTCCCAAGTGCACTGGTACGGCTTTTCACCTGTAGAGACAACAGTACTTCAGCAAAAACCCCACATGACACTGAACAAACCAACCAGTTATTCTTAATGTCAAGTGTCAAAGTAGGGCTGGGTGAACTATTGATTTTCCAATGCATCGTGATCTTAATTTGAATGAACTCAATATCAGTTCTTAAATCAATTCAAGATCCATCTTTTACTCTTAGCGACAACCCTCACCAATACCAGTGAATATCAATCTGTTCCAACACCATGAGCGACAGACAACCCACCGAATATTTGACTATGGAAATATGAACACGCTTACCTGTGTGTATCCTGCGGTGGGCTTTTAGATGTGAACTCTTGGTGTAGACTTTGTTGCAACCATCGTAATCGCACATGTGCACGCGCCTTCTTTTCATTTCCGGAGAGTCCGGGTCAATTTGAATGTCCACATCCATATTCATACTGAGAACAAGATGAGACGTGTTGGTGATTAGGGTGTGGTGATATTTTATACCCAAATCTATCTGATAATCCAACGATTAAGAGAGCACTTAAGCATGTGGAGACAAGTGAAAATATTCAGCATCATCATCATCATGAAAGACACAATAATCCATCTAACGTCCTTGGGATTACAGTGATCAAATTAGACAAGTGATGCAATCAAATTTATTGCGCCACACCTCTCACTGGTATTGTCTCACTGTGGCTGAATTATCACCTTATTAACAGTGCACCCAGTAATTTTGTTTGTTTCTCAAATGTAATAATTTTCAGCTGAGGATGATTTTGTAGAAATGTGCCAAAATCACAGTCAACCATGATTAATTTATTTCTTGAATTAAAATGTTCAATAATTGGTGGGTTTACATTTTTGTCTGTGATGTATGACAGGTTTTAAAGTACAAAAGGTGTACATCAGGTCACTCCAGTCCCTATGCTTTGCAACCCTGGTGCACCAATCCTAAATGGCCACCTGGGAGGGCTAAAGAGCAAGACTGTACATGAAGCCTGTAGTCTAAATACTATCCAGCTGGACAGCTTCCAGTTAATTGAAGATCTCTCCCCTTATCCCTTCCCACTCCAATCCCCCTCCCCCTGCAAGGTTTCATTCTGCCTCTCTCCACTCCTTTCCTTCCCCCTCCCTCTCACTCTCTCTCCCCATCCTCTCCTCTCCCTGCCTTCAAACCAGTCCACTCCTTTCTCCTCTTTCACCAAACTAATTTACATCTAATTCTCTCCTTCCCTGCAACCATTTCACCACATGTCCAAACAATTATACACGCTGGCATAAGACCCTCTGCACTCTTTTATGCCCCCTTACCCCATCAATTCAGTCTCTCCTTATTTGCATTTTACTCTCCCTTTCAAAATGTTTAAAAGGTGTGATGACATTGCAAGTTATGTAACATTGTTTACACTCAGTTTGGAGAACCCTGCCCAGCAACTCACACACACCCAGCAAAAGAGTATGCATCCAGCATGTAATCAACGCAAAGAGCCATGGGCCTCCAGTGTGTTTGAGGTTATATAATATTCCAGAAGTGGTGCAGTGATGCCATTTGATTAGGATGGCAGATATTTTACCAAACACATACATACGCATCTATATACATACACCAATGCATACATAGATACATATATTCAGAGACGCCACTGTTGATATTTTCTCTCACCTGCCGTCTATCCCTTGTGTGATAAAAGAGGCTGATCCAGACTCCGTGCCACTTTCCGCCTCACTGTCACTCTGAAACTCAACTGGAGAGGCTGAGCCTGGCTTGATACGCACTGAAAATACACAAATAGATAGATGTGAATAAAAGAATCAGCATGGTTCATTTAAAAACCTCAGCACAACAGAATGCACAATGTTTAGAAGTTTGCAAATCGCTAAGAGGTTATTTACACTTGGGTCACATTATACATTTTTGTTAATTTGATAGCCATCCGATCATGAAAAGAACCAAGAAAGGCCACATACACACTTATCTAAGCAGATCTTTAAAAACAAACAGGAACGCAAACTTTTAGTAAATAAAACTATTAATTTCTTTCAAAGACAAACAAATTTCATAGAGATTCCAACATTTTCAGTGGTGTGTTGGTCTGTTCACATGCTTGGATCATTTAAAAAAAAATCCCATTGAAATGAGATGTGCACTGGGGCCCATTTCTCAAACAAGCCACTAAATCAAAGAGGCTAACTGACTCCTTCCAGGAACTGGAAAAATGATTCAGATCATTGTCTTAAATTTGTGAGAAGTCATCTTTGTAGTTTTTGGCCACCGCACCATTCTCAAATAGAGTCCATAAGACAATGGAAAAGAGAAAAGACATTAAATATGAGAATATTATGCCTTAAATTCAGACTAAATATTGACACAGGGTGTGGACATTTGAAAACTGGGCCAATTTCTCTTGATGCGACCTTTAACACCCCTTCCCCCCACAAACAGAGGAGATGAATTGGAGACGCTCCAGAGTATTCAAAGATGTCTCCTAAATGAAAGGGGGAGGGGTGCAGCCCATTCATTCATTAATTGTCTCCTTCCTCCAACTCCAAATCACTCTGCCCACATCACTTAACAGCAAAGAAACCCATCTACAGAACTTCTTCTGTATGTAGATGGTATACAGTAATAACACAAGTGGTATGGGCTTGTTCAAAATAAAATGGGTACTCCACCTCTACATTTTTCACACATATTGAGTCCAAAAGAAACTGATCTACTTTACAAACTCTTTAAAAGATGGTCCCCACCCAAATAACAATTCACCAAACTGATCCTCACATTTTGGCCAATTGGGTTTAACAGCACTTCATCAGATTTAAAAACAAGAAACAGAACTACCCAAATTCAGACTCTGAGCTTGTATACGTGTGTCAAACAGGTATTAGACTTTCTAACATTGTTATTTAGGTGGAATTCTCTCCAAAAAAAAAAAAAAAAAAAAAAAAAAAAAAAAAAAAAAATTCAGCAAATTTTATTCAGCATTTTATTGTTTTAAAAGTTCTGTTATGATCCAAGGCCACGGTCCATTGTTTTATTATGGTCCAAGGCCTGAACGGGGTCATTAGGAAAGTTAAAAGTGTGAGATTAAAAGGGCAATGGGGGAAAAGAAAATTTAAAAGAAGGGAAAATCTTTCAATGAGTGAAACTATAAGACCAATTTATTGAGCAATTCTATTTATTAACATTTCTATGATAAAAGCCTGTAAGATTTGCTTCATTGCCTCCTTTAGCTAGTTTCTGCCACTCCCTACAATCATCTTTTGTGACTTGTGTGAGTGTCCACATGTGTGGGAAGAAGCACCTGTGCACTGATAACTGAACAACACTGGTATTAAACTGTAAGAGGGCGAGATCAAGGGTGTGACCTCCTAAAGGAAACAAATGCAATAAATGAAGTAGGATAGATGATCAGCACAGCCATATGTCATATTACATACAAAAGTATTACTTCCTTCGCTGCCTACTACCCACATAGGCAGTTGCCTTCTAAAGCCTCGTTCACATTGTCAGCGAATCATCGCCACAAATTGACATTAGACCATAAGTTTTCAATGAGAGCTGGCGATTTCCAGCATTAGGAGCGAGAGTGACCATTGGTGACAGAATGTGGGTGTTTCAAGAGATGCAACACAGTTGAGAAAAGTTTAACTTTATGCAAATGCAGAGCAACAACCAATAGGTGTGAAGATGCTAAAGCGCTCATTATCCTTCTCCTGATATACTGGAGCCAAGTGCAGGCAAAATAGAGAAGTTGTCGTCGTCATCGATTTCATTGTTCTATATAATTTGTCTGCAACCACATACATGGTTATAATAAAACAAGGATGCATGGAAATCCATGTTAGAAATTGTCAGCATTCTGAGTAAGTTTGATTCATAAATTGAAAATCGTTTGTCTTGTTAATGATAAGATGCACTGAGCACTACTGCAGTTTAAAAAAGAAAAACCACTGCTGACTGTGCAGGCAAAAAAAATTGATTCGTTCGACATCATCCACTGCCAAAGTATAATTTTTACATCAAGAGTTTCCCGCTTTAAGCTCGCGAAAGTCTGATGGCTCAAGAGAGTCGGTATTCTCCATCAACATTTGTTGTTTTGTTGGACATGATTTTCATTAAGTAAAAAACACAGAGGAAAGAGTTTACAGTCTTTATATTTTAATTCATCACTAGTCCAGCAAAACGTCACTGGTGTGATAATAAATCTGACAAAGTCGCTGCCAATGTGATTGGGGTTAAAAAGGCAGCATCCTAACCTTCATGGAACATTGTAAGTGACCGATTTGGAAAACTCTACATAGACAGCAACTCTGCGTGACACAAATAATGCTTGCACACATTACTCGACTTAATTTCAAGAGTTTAGCATTAGCATGTTGCTAAGCTAACTGCGCGGATACTCTAACAAGCCTACTAATACATAGCATACACAAATATTGGACAAAATAATCAAATTAATTTACACTGAACTATTTTTATCGATACATCAGTATTGAATGAAGTATATGTTAGTTTTTAATATATGATAAGCAATAGTCTAAAAAAAAAAAAAAAAAACTTTGTTTCATAAGCCTATGATGCCTTAAATTCTGTGAGCAGCTCAATAAATTGAACTAAACAAATTCATAAAGCATATAACTACAAAACATTTCATCTTTTGGGCAGAATGTGTCACTTTACTAAAGTAGGTTTATTTGAGCCTTTAGCTCTGTTTCAAAACCTATTGTGATCCTACAAAGACAGCATTTTAAGCCATTTGAGGCACAAAAGTTAGGTACTGCTTAAAACAATGAAAAGCTGGCTATTTGTCTCAAAATGTGTGTGTGCTATGTATATTTACGCTTCTTACACCCCGTCTACATGCAACGGCTTGAGGCTGTCTTCACTGGACACGTCGACGGCAATGTTCTAAACTATCATTTGTGTTATTAGCAGTAGTACTGCCAGCGCGTGCTGCGTAAAATGGAACAGAACACCCATTTACTGTCGGCACAACGGACGCTTTCAGTGTAGACAGCATCATAGTGGGGTTCTATTGCTTTTGACATGCTTCGCCCATGTCCGGTGTAGACTAATCGCACCATTGCTCTCATGTCACCTATATTGAAATCAATTGTAAGTTGGCATGGAATTGGCATGGAATTTATGCAAACTCAGTCCTTGCATAATTATTATGTGCACATTATTTGCGGTAGCTTGCAATTTTGTATAATTTCTGCAAGTTTTCACATAAACTGAATCAGAGTTAATCTGATCGCTTTTCTCCATATTTACAGCGGCAAAACTAGTGCTCAAAAAGCTTGAAGCCATCGATACATATCAAAATGCACAGCCGCACCATTGCATTTCTCCACGGTAACCGGAAGCATCTCCTCCACGTATCTTCTTCTATCTTCTTCACTGAGTGTCATTAACCCTGCGTGTACCCGCAACAAATCAAGAACATTTGTCATTACACAAATGTTAAAGTGAAACCAGAACGTTTTGCTTTCACTATCGAAAGCCTTGTCTAAACATTTAAACTTTGCGCATACATCAAAGCTACCATTTAATCTTTATATGCTTTTCAAGAGTTGCTCTAAATGGTCCGAGGTGTGGGTTAGTGAATGCCTCAGTTCATCTGGAGTGCTCACATAATGCATTGTTGCACCAGAAATTGAGACTCAACATTAATGAGATTGTTTATGATTGGCATCTCTATATTTGCATAAAAATACCTTATTTGAATAGTACAATGTGTTTAGAATTTAAAATGCTCAATTAAATTGCAGTTCTCTTATATAATCAAAGTTAAATCAAATAATTGCAATGATGTAATAATCAAGACAGGTTAGGTGAATTCCTCATTTGTGTTTTTAGTTTACAGTTTCATTGTAGGTCTACTATTTTAACTTTACCAAAGTTTACTTGCACTGTCCGAGACAGAACATGTTCATACAAAATTAAGGGTCGTCCATTGAACTCATTAGCCATATCACAGGTTTTACCTTTTAAATGTATTGTATTTATAATTTTTTTGCTTTCTAACTGCATATTCCATCATTGACTCACAAAAAAAAACCACCAAAAAACGATGCAAACAATGTCGCAATTTTTGTGCAAAGCCTTAGCAAATTCAGCCAATTTGTGCCACAATAAATCAAGAATATGTGCAGCAAAATCCTGGTGGGAATGATTTCAGTTGCAATGCTTCCTTAGAAGGCAGAAGGCAGAGAGGGTAGGGTCTACCCTTCAGACGGGGTAGACAGACCCTTTATCCTGAAACTATTATGTAGATTTATGTGGTTGCGGAACTATAGCTCTTTCAGTTGAAAGGTCCAAGCACAAATGGCTGCTACCTGTCACCAGTGCAATGTGTACTGTACTAAATTAAAGAACCGCATGAGACAGCTTCTCACCTGTTCCATCCGACCGGCCGTCGCTCCCAATGAGAGGCACGGTGATGGCTGTGGTGGTCACTCCATCTGTGGGTACAGTTGTGTAGACCACCGGTAAGGACTGGACCACCACAGGGATGGTCTGCAGCTGCCCAACTTTACTGGGCATGCTCACGGAGGGTATGGTGTGGATGACATGCAGGATCTGTTGACCTCCAACCTCTGTGGATGCCAGGATGGAGCCCGGTGAGAGCACAGTGGGAATGATGTTCTGGTGTGGCAGGTTTAAGGTGGTCGACGTTGCCGTGGCGACTGGAAGGGAGGGGCGGGGCTTGTTGAGGGACAGGTCCACTGGTTCCGTCTGGTCGGCATCGGCTGGTTGGGTGCTGATCTCACATAGCGGAGGTGGCGAGGATTTGATTTTGAGGTCTGTAGGTTCAGGAAAATCATCTAATGGCTCTTCTTTCTGTAGAGATGGATAGAATAGAGTTGTCACAGTAACAAGATTCCAATAATGAATAGCAATTTTAATTCAACAGAACAAAATCATAGTACATTTAGGAATATTTAAATATTAACTGAAATTAAAGCCAAGTTTTTCGCGATTACAAAAAACATGGCTTCACGTTTTTCCCCAAGTATTCAAGTAAATAGTAAGTAATAAAGAACAAAGAAAGAAATTAAGAGCAGTGAGTTTTTTTTTAATAATATTAACATAACCAGCGGCCAGATATCCAGAATAACCAGTCTATTAGGCTGCATTTACACTGCAAAATGTTCCAAATTCTTATGAATTTCTTTCTTCAGTGGAACACACATAATTATGTTAGACAGGTTACTAGAGCTATCCTTCTGCATTCCACAATTAAAAGAAAGTCATATGGGTTTGGAACAACCAAAGATGGTGACAACATTTTTATTTTTGGGTGAGCTATAAGGAGTGGAGAAACGTGATCAGCAGATGATTCAGAAGATGATTATGCAGCTTTAGTATGGAGCGCTCGACTGAACTGTACAGCAGCTCCACAAACACAGGAACAATGACTGGCTCGATTGAGCCTCCAAGCTGCAGAGGAGAAAGACTGAACCTGGCACGGGTCCAGCTCAACACAGCCAAGACCAGACACACACATTTATATGCATACAAAAAGCACTAGTCTAATCTGTGTTAGGGCTGCACGATTTGGACAAAAAAGTTATATTGCGATTATTTTGAAAGATATTGCGATTTGAACAGCGATTATGATTGTAATGTTTTCCACAAAAACAAAAAAAAAAACAAAAAAAAAAAGGGTACCACAAAAAGGCTACTGGGTTTTTCACACTTGAGCCCTCTTAAAAAGAACCAAATTGAGATCTTTTTTTCAGTTCAACCACAAACAAATATATAAACAGTGAAACAAAGTCTGCTTCATATCCAAATGTTACCATCCACCATGTAGCCGTTTTTTCCATCATCATTAGTTTTTGAAACAATCAACTTGAATATTAGGGATGCCCCAATCAGGATTTTAACATCCAATACCGATCTCCAATTTTCTCAGAAACCTCCAGTTTCTGTCAAAACTGGTTTCTGCTCAGTGTCACTTAACTAAATTTTCCTGTTGGTAAAAGCATAGTTGTTGCCTAGTTTTTGCTGTCAAAAATAATGTTGGTTGATTGAACAATTCGGTATACACAAAATATAATTGTTACTCTTTATTCTAGGCCTTAAAAACTAGTAGGCTTATACAACCCATTCTTTACTGCACATATTCTTGATTATCGTTTTGAATGTTTGTAGCATATTGCTAAGCGGTTCTAAGTGGCCGTTTACCGACCAAAGATTCCAATCCAAATTCTCTATGATCTTCTGGTCTCTAGGTATAGATCGGGTCCCTCCTTCAATGCATTTGTCTTTTCTTTCGTCTGTTTTCTCGATCGCAAGGCAAAAATTGTATGTCCAATTGCTTAGAAAAGTAATAGCACACTTCTTATCAACAAACCACAAAATTTGAGGGGCAAAGATGCTGACTACCACACCGTTCGAATCCAGGGCGTGCTAAGTGACTCCAGTCAGGCTTCCTAAGCAACTGATTGGACTGGCTGCTAGGGTGGGTAGATTCACGTTGGGTTAATCTCCTCGTGGTCGCTATAATGCGATTCTCGCACTCGGTGGGGCACGTGGGGAGTTGTGCGTGGATGCTGCAGAGAATAGCGTGAGCCTTCACATGCACTAGGTCTCTGCGGTAACACGCTCAATAAACCACATAAGATGCGCGGATTGATGTGTAGGCAACGGAGATTCATTCTCCGCCACCTGGATTGAGGAGAGACACTACGGCGCCACCACAAGGACCTATATTGGGAATTAGGCATGCCAAATTGGGGAGAAAAATGGGAGAACATATTTATTTATTTATTTTAAATTGAGGTATCATTCATGTCCATAGCACAAACACTGCATCTAAATTAAAGTTAGGACATTAGGGCTTTGTTCAATTCCCCAATCCTAAAGGCCAACGTATATTTCTGTTTTCCTTGGACTGCTACATCCGTACACAGTCCTCATAATGAAAACTTCGTCATCAGCACAGTGCACATAGACTGTCTGTGCTCAGCCTAGTTTTGCTAGACACATGGACAGCAATAATCGACAATTATTATTTTTTGCTATAAATCGCACAGCCCTACCATCTCTGCTAAATATTCTCTGAAAACATTCAAAAACAAAAGCACAATAAATTCTCATGAAGTCAAACCAATAAAAAGTTCAGACAGGTACAGACAGAGGTTTTATAGCAGAGTTGTGTAACTAGAGGTGTTGGAAACAAAATAGTGAATGAAAACGAGAACGAGTGGGCTGTGGTGGGAGCAAAACACAGCGAGAAGGCCTCTGGTTGCCATGGAAACTGGGAGGGATATCAGCTGACTCATTTTTCCCCCTCTCTCTCGATCCCACCCACCTCACGCTTCCTCTCTCTCTCTCCCAATTCTCCACCCTGCCACCTCACTGTCTCTACATCCCCACCCATGATTGGCTCCACCTTTCTCATCCTCAAGATGTTTTCCTATTGATCTAACCTAAAGAAATCCCCAAAAATGTTGCATTGGAGTCTGGAAAACGACATCGATAAGTGACCCAATTATCACTAACGTGCAGTGTAGGTTGTTGATTGTGTGTGTTCAATCTTCAGTCTTGCTTGCGGCATTGAGTGAATGCTTAGATAAAAGGACAAGGCTTGTGGCTGCCATTATGAAATCCAATTCTATAGATTTTGTGTTGAGGATGTGTGATCTTTCATGACTATGTTAACATTGGCTATGCATCTGGCCTACGTTAACTACATGCAAACAAATCATAACAAACTACAAGAACGACATATGCGCATCTTGAATTCACATCTTTTAATAAAATTAGATTTGTTTTGAAGGGATAAGCTACAGTTAACGGGTGATTATTGCAAATTAAAGGCCAAAAGGGCATTTAAGGACCCTGGCACAAAATAAATAAATGCACAGATTTGTATTAAATTGGTTAGAGGTCATTATACAATAAACATTGCCACGATTGACCAATTGGAATCTAGTATTCCATAGAGCTGTGTAAAGAAACAAACAGGTATATAAGTGAGCATGTTTACATGCACAATCTTACACCAATTATGCTTAAACTGACAAAGTGACGGGTCATTTCAACGCCTTTCTTTTATTGGGGTATGCTAAACAGTAAGCAAAAAATCAACGAACACAGGTAGAATTTTGTCAGTGTTCCGATTTCGCGTTGCATGTAAACACCTTTACTAGAGTTCTTTCTGGCTTTTCCAATGTGCGTAAGTGTTGTGTGTTTTGCCTTTAAAAGCAGAGAACCAGATGATTTCAAATCTCACGTAAATTTGTTTCTTGCATTCTCTGATTTTTGGTAGATATCAGCATATTGTTGTGGATGTAAATGCACTGTGTCTTGGTTCCTGTAAATGATAACCAAGTTATCCTGCATTGAATTTAGTTTTTTTCCTTTTTGAAACACAAACAGACAACTATCCAGAAGTCTGCCTTAAGACTCTTCGAGGTCTCAAACGATGAGAGAAGAGAAAGTGCTCATGGTAAAGTTTGCCAGCAAGGAACCACCGATCACGGTTTCTCAGAGTAGAAATGCAAAACAAATTGAGAGAGCGCGCTTGGGTAGTAACATTGGAACTCTGATTCTGTTGGAAAAAAAGAATCTTTGGGTCTAATTTTGTTTGGAATGATGGATTAATGGCATGACTCTCCACTGTCCTTTCCAATGGCCATTAACAGGGAAGCTGGACATTAATAATATTCACAAGGGGTTTCATCAAGTTAACATTCTATCTCCCACTGAACTGATGAAAAATCTTTGTTGCAAATTAGATTATTAATCAATCAATTACAAAAAAACAACAAAACAAAGGCTAGAAAACAACCAGCCTATTTGCGCTGATAGTTTCCAGTCTCGCAAAATGACAGCTTTAGACGTTTATGGCAGCATACCAACAAATGATTTTGAGGGGTAACTCTACAATGAAAAAGTTAGAAATTCAAAAGATAAGATGACGATGCTGCAGTATGCAAAGCTAAATTGATCGTTTCATTAGGGTGTAAAATTAAAACACTTTCGCCAATAAATAGTCAGTAATCTTGCCTTTTTTCTTTTCGAATCATGTTGTAAATTAATGTTGGCATTTGCACTTTAAGCTGGAAGAATTTTAGACGGATTCTAACTCTTTCAGCTCTTTTCATTTTGTCTCTTCAGGTAGGGATGTTCACGAGTAACTGACTAATCAAGTAATCATTCTGCACCAGCTAATCAACTATTAATAAACACTACTTGAATATTGCAAATTGATTTTCCTTTGCACATTTACCTTGTGTGAGCAATGGCGAATTATACTGTACTTTGCTTATTAATCTCTTACCAAATCTCGCCATTACAATTGAGTCCATTGGTGGTGCTGTGGATGCATGTCATCGAGGTGTTGGGAGAAGAGAAGGAATTATGGTGCAGTCTTTGGTCAAGTGTGGCAATACTTGTAATATTTTATTGAATTATACTGTACGAGAAACTCGGAAGCTGATCAGACCAGTATGCATTAAATATCTGAACACGAGCAGAGCGCATTTTTTATAAAAAGCCAACTTTCACCACTTGCTTTTCTGAATAATAACAAGTAAAATTATAAAAAATGTGATAGCGTTTATTTAGACTCAGAGTTTATATATGTGCGTCACCCTAATGCCATCAGTATTGGTTTCTTTTTAAGATCTGGGAGAGTGCAAATGTTTTTGCTGTCTTGTTTTTTTTCCTCTATTAATGCATATTGCTCATTTAATTTTGTATTTTAAAATGATTTTTTACTTATTTTTCAAAAAGCATAGTTTGTTGAAGTTTATTTTGGAACTGTTCTTGGTAATATTTATGAATAAAACTAAAAATTAATTTTATGGGTTATAGTACTAGACTACAAAATTACTCAAATGCCCATTCCTATGTTTAGGACACCAGTAAACTGTGCAGCAAAGGGCAATGTAATGTTACCAAGGGTTGCGGTCTGACACTTTCTGTCTGTCAATAATTTCTCATTTTAATAATACTGTAGTTGCAGTGAATTAATGAGGCTTCATGCCATTTTTATGCCATGTTGTTCATAACAGTTGAAAGATGTGGCGCTATTTTGCGACTGGTAGTTTTTTGACAACAGTTTCTGCACAAGGGCAGACTTGAAGCTAATTTGGTTGTTTGGTGGATCTCTCTTCAATATTATGGGTAGTGTAGATCTGCACTGGGAATTCAGCCATTAAATGATTTTATAAAATTTGAATCTTGAGGCTACTACAGAAGGACATAATCTGAATCTTAGAGCTCTTGAAATATTTACGTTACCGTTGTAACATAAAATCAATGTGTATGATGCAGACATTTGAGAGATTTTTTACTTCCGGAAACCTACTGCTTCCCTCTATTGGCTGTATGCTTAATGAATACTTCACTCACAAGCAAGTTTCTGAATGCTAGTCGGCTTTAGCCACTGTTCTTATCCCACTGCAGATCTGGGCTGTTTTTTAGTCAGGGTGGTTGTTTGTGACTTGCACAGGCCATGTCTGCAGGGTGTGGTGTGAAAGCAGAGATATGGGAGAAGCAAGATGCTAATATCACCCTCAACTACTGCTGTTTGAGAGGGCGCGTCACGTAACCTCTATTACAAACAAGTTGCCAACCAACTGCCCATGAATATGATGGATTACAATGTCATGCTGTCTTTAAGGACCAACTTGATAAACAAACATTGGTGTGTTTGAGCGCAGAGCTCTGGAATACCTGGCACCAGCAGCAAGCCCCTTACTTCCTTTTCACAACCGCCTGGCATATCAGATTGCGCAGGTAAAATCAAAGCAGAACTTAATTGCTGTCAGGCACTGGTACACTGAGGTACTTTTTCAAAAGCAAGGATAGAGAGAAAAAAAAAAAAAAAAAAAAACAAACAAACAAACAAACAAACAAACAAACAAACAATAGACCTCAATGAAGAACTGTTCAGACTTTTTAACCAATGTTGAATAATTCAGCAACTAGTTCTTCCTCGGAAGCACACATTGTAGCAGCCAGGTACCTTGCAAATTTGACTGTTTCCAGATAAATAAACACCCATTTATGACTTTTTCCAGAATTATAGTAAAAAAGGTTTACCAAGCACTTCTTTGAGGTAATGAACTACATACCCCATGAAGCATTGTACACGAAATATCAAAAATCAAACCAAAAACATAGTTGTTGATTAAAAGTATAAAACAATATATTTTGTAGTATAACAGTGGCAAAGCTTTTCACAAATAAACAGTGTTTGTGAGTTTTGAGTCTTTATGAAGCTCTGGCTGGGTAAACGTGCATTAGACACAGACAAAGCTGTGCTTGCGTATGTCAGAAGAGGAAGAGGATGAAAGGGTGTGTGGCACATTTTGTGCACGAATGCTACGGATAGCTCAACAGTGGGTGTGTTCGTGTGTATATACATGAGCATTGAGCATGTGAACGTATGGTGTGTGTGTGTGTGTGTAAATGTGAGTTTGTGTGCCTGCATGTGTGACTGTACCCCTGCAGGTATATGGTGTTGTGTGTTTTATGGCTTAAGGAGTGTATTGTGAGGGAGTGGGAGGGTAGTGAGGGGGTGGGGTATAGTGAATGTGTGTGTGTGTGTGTGTGTGTGTGTGTGTGTGTGTGTGTGTGTTCGTTAAGGTGGACGGGTGTTGGGTGGCTACATCACAGTCGTTCCAACTCCCGCCAGAGCCTCGTTGCCATGACAACAGCAGAACGGAAGCCTCCCTCAATATATCCTATTAGGGCCTTGACGAGACTTGGTAGGAAAGATACAGAAGGACAGAAAAAGAAAGGTACAGACAGAGATGAACACAAAGTGGGGGATAAGAGCACTAGCAGAGTACATATATTATCTCCTTATTGGGTAGAACTTTGGTCTGCAAGACATATTGTATACAAAAATGGCAAGATATTTTCAAAAATGTATTAAATTGAATGAATTGGGCAATACAGGTTTTCATTGGTCCGCCAAGAAATAAAGTAAAATTTACAAGGTACCAGGCTGTTTCAATGCACTTTCAGGAAGAATTAATTGCTGAATTGGACAACGTTTACGAGGTTCAGAGTTCCAATTAAATGTTGCATAAATTTTTTTTTTTAAAAATCGCTTATGTCACTCAGGTGGCATTGTCCTGAGTAAGTGGGTGTTTCTTGACCAGAATAAGCTGCAAAGCGGACCAGACCTTTTGCCGATATTCACAAGTCTGGCTCTGCGAGGCTAGCCTTTTCCCATCAAAAGTTGAAAATCTCTGAATGCACAGAGAATCAAAGCATATCATAAATCAAGAGACATATCGCAAAACTAATATTTAAGCATTCACAAAATAAACAAACATAGTAAACAAAGTAAACATTGGCCAAACCTTTGGACAAGCCCTGGCCTTATCTACAGAGATAGATTCCCCATCTAGAGGAACCCTAAAGACCATTGACACCATTTCCATAACACTGTGACCACACCCCTTTCCAATAATTATGTTGTCCCTGCTTCCTCCCTTACATGTCTCCTTCCCATGAAGTTAAACTTGTAGACACACATTACAAAAGCCCACTCACCACCACACACTCCACCTCCTCTGGTTCCAGCTTGATCTGTATGGATGGCATCTCCTCGGCCGGCTCAGAGGTGGCTGCAGTGGATTTCTTCGGACTCGTCTGACACTACGAATTAGAAAAGGAGAACATTCAAGAGCCAAATCATCAAGTAGTAGTCTTAAAATTGTTCAAAGAGTTAGCAGAACACTAAACTCCAGATTTACAAAATCTGCAATAAATCGCTGTAAGCGACCAGAGATAAAGTCTGCAAAAAAGTTGAAATTAAAAAGAACAAGAGAGAAAGGGTGTTAATGAACGCCACCAAACTGATGTGAGGAGAGTGAGAAGCTAGTTAGACTTTAAGCGCGAGTTAGCTGGGGGGTGGGGGGGGGCAGAGATATCAGAGAACAAAAGAGAAGAAGCTGATAAGCCGCAGAGTGGAAATCAAGTACAGGTCAATCAAATGTGTGGAATGCATTAATAAGAGTAAAGAATTGAAGACGTCAAGGATGAGAAACAAACAAACAAAAAAAAAACAAAAAAAAAAAAGTCAAGATATCAGACCTAGACTAAAACTAGTTACCTTAAGGAACAAATAAACAGATGGCTAATTCCTACTAGGTTTAGAAACAAAAGATGTAGCCTATCCTGGTTCTAACGCTGACCAGCTGAAGAAAGAGCGAGTGAACTAGAAGCAGGGAGTGTTAGCCAGCAATCCTGTTTCTCCTCCCTCTTTCAGCTAAGCAGTCACACCCAGTTCTTTAAGAATGAGTAGAGAGAGAGGCCAGTCTCTCAGTAGACCAGCAGTATTAGCAGAGAGAGAGAGAGAGAGAGAGAGAGAGAGAGAGAGAGAGAGAGAGAGAGAAATGTGGTATTGCTTAGGCATGGGGGTGGGAGTCTATAGTCAAGAGACTGCAGCAGATTCCACAAAGAGGTGTGGCCCCCCCATAAGATGGGGTGTGTCCATACTCAAATTGGCCCCCCGGTAAAGACATACAAAAGGAAAACACATGAACAAACATACATTCTGTACTTTAAGTTGCTAATATTGTATTAGAAAAACCAGTGCAACCAAATGACCCAGACTCCGGCTGGACACAATATAGAATATTCACAATATATTTGTGAAGATTTTGCTGGCAATATAAAATTAGCACACATTGTGAATGCAATTGCAAAGATTTTGATCCACTTTTTATTAGGCCAGTACGCTTCCAAAATATGACTGTACTTTAGTGCCGAAAATTTCTGAGTAATGTAAAAATTACAAGTTGTAATATGAAATTTAAGTCATTATGATTTTGAAGGCTGTATGTAATGAGAACCAAGTTGTAGTATTATGAGAAAAAAAAAAAAAAAAAAAAAAAAACCCCACACACACACACACACACACAACAATATTATGAGAAGACTATAAATCTATTAAAAGTCTGAATTTCAGATGGAGCTCCGATTAAAACTTCAGTAAAAATGGTGTTGGAATTGGCAGATTTGATTCATTTCCATTAAATCGCTTCAAGTGTCCTTTTTAAAATGAATCAATTAAAAATTCGGAATTTTTTTTTATATATATATATATATATATATATATATATATATATATATATATATATATATATATATATATATATATATATATATATATATATATATATATATATATATATATATATATATATATATATATATATATATATATATATATATATATTTATTTATTTTTTTTTCGCATCACGACTGGAGAATGTTGAAGAATGTCTCCAAATGCCATTTTTCAAGTATTAAAATGTAGTAAAGCATGCAGGAAAAGGTTTGGTTGAAATGATAAACACTTTTAGCCTTTTTACAACACACAAACATTAAGATCTACACAATGATGTATACCGGTGTGAAATCACCCTGTGTGTTTATGTAAAAGCTCCCCCGGGAGCTTGTGCTGTGGGTAGTTCCAGGAATAAAAGAGGGTGGGGTGGGTGTGACCCCATCCCCTGTATACCCCAGCAGGAAGTTATGGAGAGAGGAGGGGGCTCTCATTACCGTGAGAGGCTATGTCAGGGATTAGAGAGAGAAGAAAGTATGAAGTAGAGTGGACAGTATAGATAGAGAATAGAGAAAGAAAAAAAGAATGGGGATGAGAGGAGAAAAAGAGAGGGAAATGAATGGGGGTGGGGAGAGAGGGAACCATCACAATCTGGGTCATTGCGTTCGCTCCCAAGCCCCCGTGGCAAAGAGTCCCCGCCCCAGTGCAGCGTGGGTAGCATGGCTGTCTGGATTGCATAGCTCACCATAGGGCTGGGCGATACATCAAATACAAACGATATAATCGTGATGATAAATCGCTGACGATGTAAAATTCAACAATATTGTGAATATCGCGATGATTTTAAGGAGCCTTTTATTTGGCCATTAAGTTTCATAGAGTGCATCAACAGACTAATTTTCAGAGAATATTGGTATGCTTACACAGCTTTTATATTCTTATCCTAACAATCCGAAACTAACCCCAATGATACTTACGGCATTTTAAAACGAGTTCTTCAACTTGGCTACCTACAATTCACTCAACTACTCCAATAACATCAGTTCACATGCAACATGGAAATTTCAGTCAGTTTTATCTACCATTTTCCAAGTTTCTTGCACAGTTGAACGCAGCAGTATCACGCATCTGGATGGCAATATGCATATGGTAATTATATGTAGAGGTTATGCATAGTTAAAACAAGTGTTGTAAGCTCCATATATAGATATTTCGGGAAGGAGACGTGGGCTTTAGAATACAGTGTATTGTTTACTATCATATTATTGATCATAAGTCAATCATTGGCATACAGTTCACAGCAATCCATTACATAAGTGAATTTGTCAATCAGTTCGAGATTTATGAGGGCTTGTTTAAGGTCTGTCAATTTACACCTGCATCAGACATGCTTGTGTAGCGTCTTGGATGCGTTGCATCATAAACATAACATTTTTAGATCACTGTGTCAAGTTAAATATAGTTTAATACTTCAAACACAACCGAGATCTCTTAGTTCGGATTTGCGCTCCATCAAGTGTTTTGAACGCAAGAATGTTACGCATGTTTGTGTTGTTCTGTCTGCTGATGGGTTGATTTCTTCACTCTATAAACTGTGTGTTGTTCACACAGCTGAAGTTTCACTTCCTGCCCTCTGGAGTAAACAGGTGGTACTACAAGCTTGCATATTACGGTCCAGGGGCGATTAATTAATGCGTTAAATTCACAGCCCTACTAATTAATGTAATCCAAGTAGTGTAACATTACATGTTAAAATTTTGTAATCAGATTACAGTTACTGGCTTTCAATGAAAGCAATTACTTTTAAGTACATTAATTGGGTTAAACGCATTTCTAAAATTATATTATTTATATGTAATTAATTTAATTGTTACTTAAATTTGTGTCCGTTTGCGTTTCTGTGACAGTTGAAGGGTGTGTGACAATGAACATTGAGAAAACAAATTAGAAATAATGAATTGAGCGGAAAAACAAATTTATGACAAGTTTTAGAAAGTAACTTAAAAGTAATTAGTAATGTGATTACTTTAATGAAGTAATCATTAAAGTAATCTGATTATAATTTCAATATACATTTTTAGTGGATTATTTTATTTTATAATTTACCCAACACTGCATGAGGCCCCATGTCCCATTTTACTCTAAACTCTAATAAAACAAATACTAAATGAATCTGTATTTTGCATACTGGAAAAAAAAAAAAAAAGACTGCATTATGGTAACGAAAAACATTGGTACATGTACAATAATGAGAATTGGTTGGTAAAATGTGATTAGTGTAATTTTCTTTATGCAAAATATGATTTTATATTTTTGTTTTGATTTGGGGTTAACCATGGTTTTGGAAGAATCAGCCTTTCCTGTTGGTTTCATAATGCTTAAAGGAAAATAAAGTTTACATTACCTTGACCTAAACCAACCCGATCAACACAAATATACCAATGCCACGAAATTTTACAAAATTGCTCTCAAATGCAGATGCTGGTCAGGACACATTTGGGAAAAAAGTTGTTCTTTCCCAATTTCACCTTAGTCCCCACCACCACACTTTACAGAAAAACACTTTGTGACTTTAAATGGATAGTTTGGTCACCATTTCTGCTCACTCATGTTGACAATTAAATTTTTTTTTTGGGGGGGGGGGGGGGGGGGTGATGAACTACTGTATACCTAGCCACACCAAAAAAAAAAATATTTGATTTGTTTACAGAAACTGTTTGCCATAAAAATCCAGCCCTTATGCCATGACACATTATATATCTCTTGGGTACTTCTGAAAAAATATCAAGGGCTACCAAGTCCTGATAACTCCCAGTTCTTCAAATTTGACCCTCAACGGAGTTAGAACCTTGTTATAAATCATTGCTCTTTAAGGTTAAGGTCGTTCAAAACTTGATGGTAGAGGAACATGAGCCTTACTGGAACCAGAAGTGGATAAACTCATAATACATGAGGCCCCAAGAAGGAAGCTGAAGGACTTCAGCTCTGAAGGGCCAAAAGTGTTCAAAGCCGCATGTTGCACAATCATGTAACCTGAGATCGGCCGTTGGTTCGTGCCCCATACCATGGTTAGGCCTGACTGGACCACCCTTGGAGGAGGAGTGGTTGAGAGGGTGCAGCAGGGGTATATACAGAGGGGGCAGGGAGGTGTGGGTCATTCTCTGAAGGGCTTCCCTGTTGTTGTGTAGTTGGTTTCTCTGACCCCTGCAAGTACACAAGTAAATTCCAAATTGCAAGAGCTGCCCAACTCATTAGACCTCGTCTTTTCTAATGATGGTGGCAGATAGAGGTAGGAGTGAATTATTTGTGAGCAAGAACTACGCGAAATATCCATTTTTCACGATATAACTGAGGTGATTTTGCTGACGATATCAAATTAAGCAATATTGTGAATATCATGATTTTAATTCACTTTTAATTTGGCCTGTTTCTTAAAGAGCGCATCACTCCACCAATTTCACAAATCAGTCAAGAAAGGACAATTAATTAACAAGATATGGATATACAGAATCAAGATATGGGCGTATTCGATTATTAAATCACAAAAGTTAGTGACTTTAGTAAATGAACACAGTGTCTCTGGTACACTTCATAGTGAACAGGTGCGGAGCTGTTCTGTGTGCACGTGTGTGTCTTGGGATACGCCATTTCCACAGCGATTGGTGCGTTGTTGGATCTCACATTCATGCAATTCCAAATTTGTAACTGCTATATAAATGTAAAAATACAACAAAAAGGAAGAGATCATCAGATTTGTAATGAAGAACATTATGAACCGTCAAATATACACTGTATTTTAAATTTTCCATCAAAATATAGGCTTCAGGTGCAGGAAATACAACAAAAATATATTAGGACTACAGAATTCAGTTTTATAATAATAAACTTAATGATTTTCCACAATAATAATTCAGTATTATATAATATTGACAACTCGGTTCCAAAAAAATAAGTGAGAAGTTGTAGTTTTTGCAAACCCTGTTCACTTAAAAAAAAAAGTTTAAGGAAAAGTATATACAAATAATTACTTTTGTTAGGGTAATATGTACGTAGCTGTTTCTGTACTGGATTACACACACACACTCAAAGCACATGCAAGGCCAATGAGCGGAGCAGGTTAAAATTTACAGCACTCGAGCCAATAATTGCACATTAGTGTAATTCCAAATATCCTTGGCCACTAAAATTGACACATGTAATTTGTTTACAGAAAACCTCTTGAGAAATTCCAGAAAAATATCAGATGTGAAGTTGTACATTTTTCACCTCTGTTCACTTGTAAATATTTTAGTAAAAATATATTGTAAAGCAGGTTATAAGGGAAAGGAGGCGGCGAGAACCGGCTAGGCAATATAAAAGTTTTAATAATAAACTGAACGAAAAACACAAAAAAACCAAAAACAAAAGAGAGAATGCCATGGAGCTGCTCTCGAACCACCGTCACCGGCCGGCTTTAACCCTCGTGCGCCCCCATCAGGCTTATTGGGGACTGGGCGTGCGTTGTTCCAGCCTGGCCCCTCCCTCTTCTATATGCAAGTAAATAATGATTTAAATATTGTGATTAAATATTATTCTTCCATGTGTTTATAGACATGCCTTGTTTATTTTTAACTACATTTATATTTTGTGCATTAAACATTTTGAATCTAATTTGCAACAACGTTTGAACAAACTAATGGTTTCTCATAAAAGATTGATATATCGATTATTGTTCGGCATTAATATATTCAAATTAGCCGGCATTTAAATGAGAAGCCCAATTGGTGTACTTTCCAACCCACTCAGTTGTCCTCTGTTTAACAGTCTGGAGTAATTGAGTTGGAGACCACAAGAGGACGATATACCATTTACTGAAGCCGGTTCCAAAAACAAGATGTCTTGTTGTCAATGAAGTTGTACTAATTGAGAAAGACAAGTGTGAACATGATTCCAGCATAACAGTTGTGAAATCTCAAGTCCAACAGGTATCAACAATATGTCCATGTTTAGGTTCTCAATGACAAATAAAATGTTTTTTTTTCACCAATAATGAAAAGTGAGAAACTGGTATCCAAGTCAAATAATATGTGGATATGGCAACATTGTATTCCAATGTAATATCAGTGCTACAAATGGTGTCATTTTAGATATTTTAGCGTCAGTCAATCAATCTTGGCATTATCTAACTACAGCAACTCCTGTTTCAGGTTTAGCAGTCTGGCCTAAATTTAGTACACGTGTAAACAGAGAATAAATAAAGAGGCACAGAGCTGTCTTGGCCTATTCCGCACATAAACAAAAATTCACACACATTGGCCTAAAGTCTAGCTATATACGTCCATACAAGTAAATACATCATGTGAGATCAGCTTTCTTCATCTCCTACAGAGTAAACAGATGAGACTGTGACAGAGGAAGCTAATGTGAGATCCGCTTTTCTGACATGTTGCACAGAAAAGCTACAGAAAACAAAAGGTACTGATGTAGGATAGGGTCTTCCATGATCCTCCTCACTGGACTGCCTGATTTTTTACAACTCTATGATTGTCAGACTGTACGATACAAATCGTAGCAAAGACATTGGTCTCAATAGTCAGCACTGACTTTTTTTTTTATCCCATCTGGACATCGTAGAAACAGTCACACTGAACGACTGTGTAGCAGATTGTTTCTGACACTGCCAGAATTTTGTTGGAGGTCAATATTCATCGGCAAGTAATGGACAGCGGGTGAATGCGATCAAAGACTACCAACTCTGGTAGAGATAAATATTTTACAATCTCTAATTCATCTATTTGTCTCAGATGACAAAATCATGGCAACAATCATAAAGAGTGAACCCGGCTTCTGGTCTTTCCATTATAGTCGGCATATACCCCAATGCGTGTAGTCAAGTGCACTTCAGAAAATTTAAAGAGATGATTCAGGTGTCTGGATCACAGTAGTGGGGTGAAGCTCTAGTCTCGACAGAGTGCCAGATCGCGGTGGTCTGCTGCATCCTCCTCTATATACTGCAGTGCTCAGAATCGGCCCCCCAAGATCAGAATTGCATGCGCAAAGTGCGTTCAGTAGAAATGTTGTGGCTGCGTTTACACCGTTGCCTGATCTGCATAATTTATTTTCCTGAATCGGGCGCTAAAACAGTGCAACAAATAACCGGTGCTTTTACAGGGTGCAATTCATTCTTCGTGAAAGTGTCTAAGCCTTGATTTTTACTAAGCTCCACCAAAATATAAGAGCTACACATCAGATGGGCCTGGTCATCATTTTTAAAATAGGATTAATTACAAATTTGTTATACTTATTTGCTGCAAGTATTGCATCTTGTTAAATAAGTTGCGACACGGGGGTAAACTCATCCAAGCAAGTAGTAACTGACTGAAAAAGTAAACTTTCTTTTCTCAGAGCCGCTACATTAAATCTCATGCACGGTCAAATAAAGCCAGCATCACACAAGCAGACTTCAAACAACACATTTTTGGCAGAGGATGTCACACTTGCAGACTGTTTTGTTGAGATCTCACTCTTCAGTCGGACCTGCCGATACATATCAACTCATATCATCTCTCAACCCTCTCGGATTCTGTCATGTGGAGGTCACAGAAATAACAACATGAATACCAAGTGAACAAACAACTGTAATAGAGATTCTTAGAGTAACTTAACCATGAATGTTTGTGATTGTACTGTATATTTATCCACTCGAGGCTTGCTTTAGAAAGCGTATGTACATAAGCATGACATCTTGTCAGTCCATCAGAAAAAGCAACAGCTATTTTGTCACTTAAGGAGAGCACAAAAGCCCACCCCAGCAACCAAATTTTATTTTTTAACCATTTTGATGCGCTTTTCCAGGTGCTGGAACCATTAAATCAGCATTAATCCTGACGATCAAGGGATTAACAACCTCTCGATGGCAGATGCTAATGCGCAATCCATCTCTCACCTGTTGATCAGAAAAATCCAAGTAGGTACAGCCAGGTTCTGAAATTTACTTTTTAACCCACATGACTCCAGTCAATTAAGGAATGTCTTCTGAATCAAAACGATGTTTATGTAAGAATTAAGTCGATAAGTAAAATGTTTTTAACTTAAATCGGCGCTTCCTCCAGGGCACTGACGCCAGTTGAAATGGCCGAAATCTTGCGTGACATTAGTTGTAAATAAGCACTACTTCTGAATTCTCACGTGAACTTGCCGATATGCCAATGTCACGTGACGCTAAGTGATGCGCTTTTTATTTTAGCCCCTTTTCTCCCAATATGGAATGCCCAATTCCCACTACTTGGTAGATCACAGTGGTGGTGCGGTAACTCACCTCAATTCGGGTGGCAGAGGACAAGTCTCAGTTGCCTCCACTTCTGAGACCATCAATCCGCGCATCTTATCACTGTGCATGTCACCACGGAGAGTCACAGCATGTGGAGGCTCATGCTACTCTCCGCGATCCACACACACACACACACACACACACCTTACCACGTACCCCATTGAGAGCGAGAACCTCTAATTGCGACCACAAGGAGGTTGCCCAATGTGACTATCCTCCCTAGCAACTGGGCCAATTTGATTGCTTAGGAGACCTGGCTGGAGTCACTCAGCACACCCTGTATTAGAACTTGCGGCTCCAGGAGTGGTAGTCAGCGTCAATACTCTTATTTACCCTGCAGAAAGCGCTTTTTAAAAGATAACTTTTTAATTAACCATTTATTTTTTACACAAACTTATAGAATATGCTTTAGAAGGCATTCACTGATCGACTGGAGTCACATGGATTACATCTATGCTGCCTAAGTGCCTAAATGTGACTTTTGGAACCCGTTTTCTTGCATTATACGTAACTGACAGAGCTCCATCTTCTTCTAAAAATCTTTATGTTCGAATGAAAAGACTGGAATGGCATCAGGGTAAGTTAATTATTCCTTTAAGTACACATAACACCGTAACAGTTCTTGGTTTATTTGGAGTGAGATAATTCAGTCAGCTCAAACTGATTCTTTTGATTCACTAAAAAGAGCCGGCACAAAAGATGGACCTACAGAATTTAAATATTCTTCTAAAAATCTTAATTTGTGTTCTGCCCAAGAAAGAAAGTCTTAAACATCTGGGATGGCATGAGGGTGAGTAAATGAGAGAATGTTCATTTTTGGGTGAACTATTCCTTTAATGTGTTCAAAGGGCTAGCTACTAAAACAAATTAGATGCTCCTTTACACTTCACACAGGAAGACAGCCTTTTCAACACTTGGTGGGTAATGCTCTTTTGTAAAGAAAATAAGGTCTTGGTTGTGTATGTATGTGCATCTGTATGTATGTTTATGTTTGCCACTGCTGTTTAAATATGTCAGAACAGTGTAATTTTAATGCAGTCTGTTTGGGCCTGGGGCACATCTTGTTCCGTGTACCAGCCAGTGCTGTCACTGCGTCCCTCCATGTAATCAACTCGGTCCAAGAGCGAAAGAGAAACAAAGACACAGTGAGAGAAAAAAAAATAATGGAGAAGGATACAAATATAAAGTCACAGCTGTGTGGGGTGTTTTGAAGGGACTGTGGTGCAAGGATTTGGTCCTTCCCCTATGGATCTTTCAGTTAGTATCTTAAAAGGTACAACATCTCCTTTCGGCCAAAGATCTACCTGAGTTCCAGGCCATTTAAAGCACTGTATCCTTAAAAAAAAAACATACTGCAGCATTGCCATACTACAGTGAAAGTATCAGATGGTAATGCTGTGCTTTGACTTGTCTAGATGTTAGTCTTGTGTAGCCAGACTTTTAACTACTCTGTCATAAAGTGTGGGCCACTTTGCAGCTTATTCTTGACAACAAGCATCAACATAGACAGTAAGGGATTGTTTGACCGACATGCACAGCGATGTTTGTTTGTTTTGTTTTTACATTATTGTATTGTAGAACATACTACAATAAGAGACCAGCATGGAAACAATAAATGCAAAATACATTCACAAATTCATTGTAAGGTTTCTCCAAGTCTGTGTTGCCCCAAAGCTGAATCTATGCATTCTGGTCCTAAGTGATGTCTCTCCTCTTTGCTGCCTCCCCTCTACAAGCCCTTCCTCTTCAGAGAAATGTGACAGACAGAGCAGTGTCACCCTCACACACACACAAGTCATGCTGGAACAAAAGGGCTATGCAAGACATGCTGGGCAGGCAGCTCTGCTGAGAGTGCGAAGTAAGAGGAAGTGAGCAGCCTCACAGAGAAAAGAGGAACGTGGGAGTTTTTTGAGGTGAGAGTTGAGGAGGAGACAAAAATGAGAATCACTTGAAAAGGTCATATGGGCAAGGTGAGTGACTGTAGCAGGTCACACAGATAGAGACACAGGGCCTAAACATACAAACAATTAAGAGCGGTGTCGATACAATAAAATCTCGATATACCGCGATACATTTTCTCACGATATTGTATCGATACTTAGATCCATGTATTGTGATATTTTCAGTGCAGTCAGAGATGCTTTGAGGCATGAAAGAGACTGAACTGATCCTGCAGGATTCACGGTTTCTCTCACGGACATGCTGGTCCTCTCACACACGTTTGGATCTGGATAGGGCAAAAACATTGATTTTCTACTTAATTTTAATTTGTACCATCCCAGTGTCGATTCTTAAAATGCCAATATTGCCATTTCTTTCTATCTAAAATCCCCAACAATGAGATGAGTAAATACTTCTACGCATCTATATAAAAAAAAAAAAAAAAAAAAAAAAAAAAAAGCTCTTTAAACTGATATGTCCGTAATTTAACAAGTTAGAAGGTCCACTGTATATTAAATAAAGGCATTAGCTGGAAGATAATTTCTTTTGTACTGTATGTAAGCAAAATGGACATTATAACTGAACCCAAATTAACTGAAATTAAAAGCAAAATCGAGGGGGGCCTGGGTAGCTCAGCGAGCAAAGACACTGACTACCACCCCTGGAATCCAGGGTGTGCCGAGTGTCTCCTAAGCAACCAAATTGTCCTGGTTGCTAGGGAGGGTAGAGGCACATGGGGTAACCTCCTCGTGGTCACTATAATGTGGTTCTCGCTCTCGGTGGGGCGCAGGTACACGGATCCACGTGGATGCCGTGGAGAAGAGCGTGAAGCCTCCACATGCGCATGTCTCTGTGGTAATGCACTCAACAAGCCAAAACAAAAAACATTCAAAGTGGGGCAGTTCTGTGGACAGTAGGACTGGGTATAGAGAGTTTCATAAATTTTAGTTTAGGAGGCAATTCTGTCGGTGCCTATCGAGTATCAAAAAACCTAAGGGGTATCTAAAAGTGCCGTGATTGGCCGTTTTTAGGCATCAAACACTAGGATAAACACTAGTTTATGCCGGTTACTCCCAGAGACGCAGCTCACACGTGAGGCTGTAGTGTGTATGCGCCCTGACACCCATAGATGTAAAAGATGTGGAAAAGATAAAGTGTGGCTACATTTCACCATGCTCTATGCCAACAGAGCGCGATACAATATTTGCGACAAGACAATTTCTGCCAAGACCGGCAACACGACAAATTTGATGAAGCACTCGACAGTGCACGGAATAAACTTGCTCTTGGGCAGGAAGTTGCTCTGTCTTCGACTGCAAGGAGACTGAGCCGGTGCAGTCATCCTCTCAGCTTTCTCATGCCACAGAGTTTCCTTCAACTACTGATGAATGCAGCGGCACCATGACTGGGACTCCGACAGGTAGGTTAACATTTAGCAAACAAACAAAATTGTCTAACTTGTAGTGGTAAATGCTCGTGTACTTGTTAAATTAACATTTCTGTGCGCGGTGACATAGTCCTATAAACTGGGACCAACGTAACATTAGATATCGTTTGGATGTATGGCTATAGATAGCTAGCTAAATTGATGCTAAAAATACTTTAAGGTTGACAGTAACTGATCAAGTTAACTCACATTAAACTAGTTATCTGGTTAAACGGTACTTATCCTTAAGGTTGGCTGAATTAACGGTTTAGTTTTCTTGTTTTGTTTTTCGCCTCTTCACATTAAGGTTATAGCCTCTGCCCCTGCCGACCCTGGCATGAGGAGACCAGAAGGCTCAGGAGATGAAAACAAACTGAAAAAATAAAACCAAAGTTTTTTGAGGTAATGTTTGTAATCTTGGTAAAACAGATTTCAGAAAATTGGTATCGAAAAAAAAGCATCATTTAGGAACCGGTATCAAAGACAAGATATCAGTATCGATATTTAATTTTTTTGAACAATACCCAGCCCTAGTGGACAGAAACACCTTTTTGATGAGAGAGAGCAACAGAGAATGGGCAGGCTGGTTTGAACTGAAAAAGTCTACGGTAACTCAGATAACCACTCTGTACAATCGTGGTGAGAAGAATATCATGTCGGAATGCTATTCTGAGATGCAGGTTGGCACAGTTTTGGCAGCACGAGGGGTCCTACACAATATTAGGCATCTTGTTTTAATGTTGTGTCTGATCGGTGTAAGTAGACCTTAATGGACTGCTATAATTGACACTTTATGATTAATTAATTGTGGCAGCTGTAATTACAATCGTGGTTATTTATTCAATTAATTGTGCAGCCCTAGCTTAAATTTCTATTTTTTTTTTTTCTAAATTTTATAGTCTCAGAAGTCATATGATGATCATCTTTAACTGTTCTATCATGATGGGTTTTTTTTAGAGCTTCAAACTCGGTCACTATGAACAGTCAAAGCATGAAAAGGGGCTGTGTGAAGATTCTTTTAAATTTCTCCTTTTGTATTCCACAGGGGAATAACTACAGAATTTATATTTGTGGGTGATCTTTCCCTATAAGAATACCTACATAACAGCTGGCAGTCTTTGTGTTAGAATTTATCTGCAGTCAGTACACAAAGTAAAACACACACTTAGGACTTTCTCTTGATGGTTGGCACACACACCATAGCAGAGAACTCCCTTATCTCACCACACCCTTCTGACGCAAACTCTGTTACTTCCCATAGCCCTCCTAACACACACACACACACACACACACACACACACACACACACACACACACACACACACACACACACACACACACACACACACACACACACACACACACACACACACACACACACACACACACACACACACACACACACACACACACACACACACACACACACACACACACACACACACACACACACACACACACACACACACACACACCATATGATAGCTAGGTGAAATGAGGGTTCTTGTGACGCAAACCTTAATTTCACCTCTTGACTGTGAGCCAAATTATCACCCAAGACCAGAAGAATTCATTTTTTTCTCTTCCAAAAATGCAGCTCATGTCTGCTGCAAAGCTGCATTGACATAGAAAAACAGAGCGAGAGCCGGAGAGATGGCGATGTCAACTTTAGAGGCAATGGGGCAGGCTGCTATTTCCAGACTGCATACCTGAGTGGATAATCTATACTTCCATTTCCCTGTAAGAATGTGGTTGAGAAACAAAATGTTACGCCTCTCTCTTTATAATTAAGCTACAGTGCAAGGCTAATGCAAATGTCTATCATTTGCATGCGTTTAGATGGGAGCAACAAAGGTTTGTATCTAGTTTTCCAAATCACAATTTCACATCCTGAGCAATGGGCTTGCATGCCGTTTCCAACATCAATAGACACACACAATCACATTCAGACACACCCTCCCCACCCTGAGCACCCCACCCCCGCTCCCCCTTTAATTGCAGACAGTTTGGCAGAACTGCAGGGGTTGCTATGGGGACGGGATTCTTTCCCTGGTTAGCGATTGTGCCGCATTGGTAGGGGGTCATTCTGTCACATTGCCTCTAATCTGGGGAGACACGGACAATGTCCTTATAGCCACGTACCACACACAAACACTCAATCCACAGCTCCAGAGCCCCCACCCATCCAAAACCTCACCCGCACCCATCCCTATATACAGGAATGCACTAAATAAGATTTTTTGCTTAATTTACAAATTGCCATTATTGAATGAGTACATCAACAATCAGTGTTCAAAACAATATCCTTACCTGACCCCGATTCACTACGGTAAGCCTATAAAAATCATTAGCATTTTGAGCTGTCGTGTTCGATTTAGTGCAAAATCACCGGTTTATGATGTTCACCTTGCGTCATTACGTTATATCCGTACACACAGGAAAGAAGTGCCGCCTGTCTCATGTTCTGGCTGGAGAAACCAACTAAACTGCTCAACTCAGTCAGTCACACTCTTACAGTTCAGGACAGCATCGTTGCAGTCTAGATGGATGTTTATCTGTTATCCGTTTGGCAAAGTTGTTTACCTGTTATAATGCTTGGATATGTTGAAGCCAATTTTTCTTGTCATGCTTGTATATAGTTTAGTATATAAAATGAATGGTCGACCGATATTATTGACGGATACATTTTCCCGTTTGGCCAATTTTTTCCTTGAGGGCGCCAGAAATCACCAGCTTGCATGTGAAGCGACTGAGACATGTAAATTACCAGTCATGTTTCATTTTGTTGTCATGTGCCAATGTGTTCCTACAATAGACCGATGTGCAACACAGTGTAATTTAAATGGTCCACATATCATAGCTGCGGCAGTCACGATTGAGCTCATAATGTCAAAGTGCTCACCGGTTTCATTCTCCCTCTCATTCGTCAACAGTTCCATGTAACTTTTAACTTTCCTTTTCTAATGATAAAAGGCAAATATCAATAAAACTTCTATTACATACCATCTGCAAATTGTTTAAACAGATGTAATAAACCAACCTCACACAACTTCAGCAGATCCAGCAAACTGTGGAGCGCCCATTTATTTACCTCTAAAGCACGTGTTCTAACAGCCTATCCTCAACAGTTCCCAGTCACCTTGAACTTTCTTTTCTAATGACAAAAGGCAAATATCAATACAACTTCTATTATATTCCATCTGCAAATATGCAGATATTTCATTTAAAAAGATGCCATTCACAAACCTCACGAAAATCCAGCGTTTTCTTCCCTTCGAGCACTTATCTAATATCTTCCTCTGAAGCGCATATTATATCAGCCAGAACCAAAACTTCAGGATCAGGATCAAAAGTTCCTCGGATTCACAAATCATGATGGTCAATCCACGACAATCCAAGCAGGTGATCCAGGCCATTTAAACCGTCAGGAGATTGCTGCTCACGCTGGATCCGCACAAGCAAGCAAGTGCAACCAAAGACTTCCTAGCAAATCAGTCCATTGTCGGCCATGTTTGGAATGCTCTTGGGAGGCCATTTCCAATCATGACAGTGCAGCTCCTATCAACTTGAATGGGGAAAGAACGAGTTCCAGTAGTGCAGAGTTCCAGAGTTTAGCAGTAAAATCTGACAACACTGGTCTTATAAATGATGCATCTTTACTTCAGATTACGCAAAAAAAAAAAAAAAAAAAAGTTCCCAGCTTTCATAGCTAATGTGCATGCATGATCTTTGAGTTTGACAGGCTATGTCGGTTTCTAAAAAGTGATTGACTCTTGACTTTTTTTTTTTTTTTTTTTTTAAGAAAATACGATCGCTAATGTGGACATTCCATCCATGGTTGGTAGACTACTGTGTGTACCGTTATATCCTTCTTCAAATATATTAACAATTTCTTCACGTGCAAATAAATTACTAAAATTGAATGACTAAACAGAAATCAGAAGAAACTTCCATCTACCATTTAAAATTCAATTTTATTTGTAACTTTTTACAAAGAAAGTTTTGTGTGAAAATATATAGTGCTAAATTGTTTTTTTTAGCAATTTTTTGTTTGTCATTTCATATTAAATTGTGTTATATATCTGCATTGTATCAGCCTATCGGCCACCCTGCTCTCTGGATATTGGCTACCTCAGAGGTTACCAAAGCGCTTTACACTGTGTCCCAATCACCCACCCACCCACCCACACACCCACACCCACACCCACACACACACCCAAACACACACCCACACACCAATGGCGGCAGAGCTGCCATGCAAGGTGCTAGCCTGCCATTGGGAGCAACTTGGGGTTCAGTGTCTTGCTCAAGGACACTTCAGCATGTAGAGTCGTGTGGGCCGGGAATCGAACCGCCAACCCTGCGATTAACAGCCGACCCGCTCTACCACCTGAGCCACAGCCGCCCCAATTCCGCAGTCATTCATTAATTTTCTTTATCAAAGCGAGTAATATTTCCATTTCAAATGTCGTTTAATCGTATAACATAATATCAACATGAGAATAGCATGTTATAACTCTGGCTCATGTCATCACCACACATAGTTGATGTCCAGGTAAGCTCAAATTGGGAGATTCATCAGCCAGGGGAGCAGTGCCAGAACACGACGTAATGTTTTCTTCCGCAAATTGTTTCAAGATGTCGCTTGAGAGCAAAGTTACGTAGTGCAGCTTTAAGGGGAATGGGGGTTAATTCCCCTTAAGGGGGTACTTTACTTCCTTAACACACATAATTGTGCCCATTTAACCTCACTCATTTTCAGTCCAATCAGTACACTGGTGTCTCACATCCGGACTCGGTTCTTTCTCTGACACGGAGTCCTCCTCGGGCAACTCCCACAAAGTAAATGCAAAAAGAGCTTCACTGTATCGGTTTTCTTCTTCCACCACCTATAACACTCTCAACGCACATAGATCCGACATATACAAAGTCCAAAACATTCTTAGGAATTCAAGTGAACTTTATATGTCTTAAAGTCAATATGAAATCCAAATGTACCCCATTTACCTTCTTAAGGCTCCTAAAAGTCAGAGAAGGCTGCGAATTAATTGATTTCGATCAGGACAATTCGTCAGAAGGACGGAGAGAGAAAACGCAAGGGTTTGTGAGAGGGAAGCTCCATCACGTGAACAAAAGTTGAGAACATTTTAACTTTGCCGTAACATACTCTGACGTAGACATTTGTTGATCAATGAGGATTGCTCAGAGAAGTGATTCCAGTTGCTCTAGGAAATCGAATTTGTTGTATGCCCTGCTAGAATCCACACCCTCCAAATGAAGCTTACACATTCTACAAATTCTAAAATGTATATATCTAGCAACTGGATGGTAAATGTTTAGATTTCACTGACCAGTAATTGTGTAGTATAGTATAGTGGAGTATTCAGCGAAGTTCACAGCGTGTTGAGAGAAAAAGTTGTTGTGTAATGCGTGTCCAAAGACTAGATCCATGCAACCAATATTTCATTGAATAATGGTCTCTTTTAATACCCTTTCTGTTCTTTACAGTCAGTTGTTGATCAAAAAAAAAATAAAATAAAAAAAATTAAGATGACTCCACGCCAGAGGCCGTCAACCTGCGCATCTTATCACGTGGCTTGTTGAGCGCGTTACCACGGAGCCATAGCACGTGTGGATGCTCCATGCCATCCACCGCGGCATCCACGCACAACTCGCAACGTGCCCCACATTATAGCAACATTGAGGAGGTTACCCCATGCGACTACCCAGGCCCCCAAAATAATTTTTTTTATCATTTTTAAATAGATTCATGCATTTTTTTTTTATTCACATCAGACAGATGAGAAAGCCGCTTGAGTCTCTCTCGTTAAAATATGCTCATTTACATACGCCGTTTACAGAAATGGTGTCTTCCTTAAAGAGACAGTACCGGTTTTTAACACACATTCAACAAATCAATGTAAATACCTGTAAATAGTACAAACTATGTTATTAAACAAACATGCAACAAAAAAATTTTATATGCAATTTATTATAATATTTCTTGATTGAATACATGGATTTGTTCATTTTTAAAAGCCAAGATGTGACCAAAATAATAAAAAACAAATCTAATATAATCAGTCAAACTTATATTTTCGTAATATACCTAGTTAGAGAGTTCCCTGTATAATTAATAGCATTAGCTGGGAGAAAATTTCTTTGATATGCAAGCAAAAGGGACATTATAACAGAAATATCATGAATTGATACTGAATCAAGAGCTTGTGATTCTGATCACAAATCGGTAAACCTGTATAAATAACCAGACCTACTTGATGCAGTCCTTGTACGGTATGTCGCTACTAGGTGTTCCTACTGCTGCCGCTCTAACATTATTGGTGTACTGCAAAACTGGCCATAGCTTTTTAAATTCTGATCACATATGAGAATGCCAGTAAAACAAAGATATCATTCTAAATTTATAAGAAATCAGTTTTCTTGCCACTAAAAATCAACATTCTGCAGGGTAGAGTGTTTTTCTATTAAACGCAGCAGTGCTCATTGCATCATATTATTAACATGAAGAACAATCCATCAATGAATCAAACTCATTCAGAATGCAGACAATTTCTTAAATGCAACAATTTTCGCTCACAGTAACTTAACTTCTCCTCAGTCTTGTCTGATGAGTCATCAATATTTTTGTTGAATTTTAAATGTGTATACGTGCCTGCTAAAACAGGCCTCAGAGTAAACAAGATAAATCTGAAACATTAAGGAGCCAAATGGTGGTCTTTAGTAGCCAAATCACAGATTTGCTCGATTTAGATTGCTGTTCAGAAACCAGATAGGAATTTGAAGAAAAGGAAGACAGCTGATAACCCATTAATAGGGAGGCTTAATAAACAGTATACTGTATAGTTGAGAGGATAATTTGCATTCCCTTTGGTCTCATAAATGTTCACACCACTTTAATAATTTATAAAGTACAGTATACATATAGTAGTGCGTTGCCTTCTTGAGCATCCCTTAATATTTGCACTTTGTTTAACAGTTGTGTACAAGTCCCTCAATTGTCCTTTAAATTGGTTTTAAAATATTGCCTTAGTCTTCCTTTACTCTTACCGGATGGCCCAGACACAGACTACAAGTGCAAATTGAATGAAATCCCAGATGCAGTTTATTGTGCTTCTCCAATCTCAATCAATAATTATCAGAAGAAAAAAAAAAGTGGTACACAATATGGGACTTTTAATTATAAAGAAGCCCCAAATACACAATGGGACTCTTATTTTGAAATGTCTGCACTCCCATTTGTGAGCTCAGTGATGGTTGATTCACTGAGAATGTGAATCTGATTCAAACTGCTAACCTGAGCTCTTGAATTCAAATCCTCAGTTCTTTTCAGGCGTTTCATGAAAAAGATACGGTTCAAAAGAGTCATTTGTTCACGACTTTCTCGCACTGGGTTTGTTGTGGTGTGCGCTGCAGAGAGCTCGTCAGAAACAGAACGTGTGAAAAGAGACTTGAGACACACTGGTGCGTGCTCTAAAGATGTATTCAATAACTCACAAGATATTTGATGAAACTGCATATGAACGCGCACATCCCGACTGATGCCAGAGGCGACTAGATTTTAAATGTATATTTTTGGTCAAATTTGCGAACATTTTTGCAACCATTTCACAGTCTGTGAAAATTATTTTCTTTTGAATATCAGAATATCCTGTTTCACTCAGAAATAAATCATATTAATGATGCTAAATGAGTTGTGAACACCATTTCAGGTTGACTTTAAAAGTGGAGAACAAAAAAACTTGAGCTTCAACTTGTCCATTTTCCTCACCAACTCAAAATTGATGCTTCGATTAATGTTCTTTGTGTTCAGCCACTGAGCTGAAAATGATGGATAATACTATAAAATATACACTTATGTGAAACACTTATGAGAAACAGACTGGAATGGATGGGCAGATGACAATATTGGAATCAATGGTCTTAAAATTGACATTTTGAGAGCACAAAAGTGGTCTGGTTTATTGCACTGAGAGAAATTTATTTCTACAGATGTCATACAAAACTGATTCTTTTGTGATTTCTTTGAGAATATGTGATTTCCTTTCCTCAAGAATATATTCACTCACGTTTAGACCTAAAACCATTATACAACCTGCTAACAACCTAAAGGATTTAGTTTATTGAGGCACCTTGCTAAATTCTAATACACACAAATGTATGCTACCTTGTAAAAAAAAAAAAAAAAAAGTGAATGTTTTCGTTTTATATTTTGGTCAACTGAATGATGCTAGGGTGCATTTTACACAAAGTTAACTTAATGTTTGTAGTAAATTTCTCTTGACAGACAGGGACTGCTTCCAGGAAGACTATTCTTTGGTTAAGAGTGTTTTACACTTACATGTTAAAAAAGATACAAGACAACTACTTATACCAACAACAACAACTGACTACTCATCCTCCACATATCCACAATCTCCTTTAACAGCAAACCAATGAATAACTACAATAACTTTAGATCTGCAGGTGTAAATTTGACCTTAGGCTTCAAGGTGAAAGAATATAAAGGGATTTTACACCTGACTGAGTGTGAGAATCTTTTATGGTATTGTCCCACCATCATCCCACTGTATTCATTATAAGGCCCAACCTAAAGTTGTCAGAGGCCTGATGTTGTCTTGAGAATAGGGACAATGGGCTTTTAAGACTGGGAAATGGTCAAGAAAGACCATGTCCATTGACACCACATTGTTGACCCAAGTGAAATATCTAAGGGGAAGTGCCCAACTTCATATGATGCAATCATAGTTAATCAAGTTTATACAAAACAGAACTTTGACTAATTCTTTGCTCTTTTACAACGAGGCTTTAGGACAGGTTAAGGGTGTGGTAAAGACACTAAAGTACAGTCAACACGTCTAAGGACGATTTAAGAGAGGGAGTTGGGAACTGCAAGGCGTGTACCTCTGCCACCCTGCAAAAACATAACCTTGGTCACACCCAGGGTCAACTGCACCCTGCTCCTAAAAATAACTGTGCTATCAGACAGCAAAAGTCCCTAACGGTCTCAACACCTAAAAAAGGAGGCACTCCACATCATGCCCCCCCCCCCCCCCCCCCCGGCTAGCTGGCTCAATTAGGCTGCCAATGAATGCCTCAACATACAACACACTGCCATAGTGATGTCACCCTGACAAAACCCAAAGGCTGAGACATGAAGAGGGTATCTGAGCTTAACCAGTTTGACCAAAGTTTGTCCACAACGGTTAATGATTACCAGCTGTCTGGCACACCCTAGGCAGAGCACTAAGTGTTCCTCCAATGATAATGTCTCACTCTGCTCACCTCCACCAATAGGTCTCCACCCAAAAATGTGCCCAGAGCTCAATTACAAAATATACCACAATAACTTATCCATAGCCAAAAGGTGATGTCTGAACAAATTTCTGGGTTGTCCCGTTGCACTGCGCGCTCACACTTAAGCATCTCAGCTGAGGAACTGTCTTGATTAGGTATGGAATTTATTCAGAGTAAATCTGGTCGTACACTGGACAAGAAGAAACAAGCCATGTGGCGTCACGAGTAGACAAGGCACAGAGAAAGCATTGGTGCAGCGCATAGAGGTGGCAGTCCAAAACAATTAATCTAATCACTGTACAGAGTACAGACAAAAGTAACATTCAAAGGTTATTGAAGTGACGTAAATGAGTTTGCAGGTGGTGTATGAAAAAAAGAATTAAAAAAAAAGATAGAAACAGCGCAAAGTAAAAGATCTGAGAAGGGGACATTTAAAATGCAATATCTTTATTTGAAAAGATAAACTTGTTACAGAGAAATTGCCTATACACAATGTTTCTTCTAGCCTAAAGCCAATAATATAGCTCCTTTATAATGTTTTGGGTCAAATTTAATGGAAACTATGTGAGTGGCGCTAGACGGCACGGCAGAATGTTGAGTAGCCCTCCAAGTAATAGCTGGGCGGTGGCTGAGTGTGTACATTGACAGATAACAATTAATTCAAATTTAAGGGCACAAATTGTCTACCTGGCACATTCAGTGTGCAAACCCCTTAACAATATATTTTTATTTTGACAGGAATCAAAATAGCCTCTTTTCCAATATTGGGCCAGTGTGAGTCAGGACTATCAACTCGCCAGCCGGGGCCAATAGCCTCGGACCTTGAGATCAAAATTGATCTGCATACCCATCATCGGGCCAATAACTCTGCAGCATTGCCCAAAAATCTGCCTTTAGTACAAAGCACATCCCGCCCATTTCACAAGCTAGAGGGAAGCTCAAGCTGAGGCATCACATTATCCATTTATCTAGAACATCAAGTATATATCGAATGTAAACAGCAAGATAACTTAGCATTGACAACTCACCGACTGTAACTTCCATAGTGTCCAGAGTGGTTTCTCCACTAACAGCGGGACGATATCCTAGTACTCTATGAAAGTTCACCGGACCATTTAAAGTAATTTCTTTGGGAACCGCTATGTCCATTGGACATTTTAATGGATTTGTACTTTGCATTTTTTTTTCCTCTTTGAACCTGTACAGTTGTGCGCTAGATATACAACCTGAGAAGTTCTGTGAAACTCCGCCTTTGACATAGAGCCCACCTCAGTCCCTGGTTGGCCTGGTTTGGACCAAGGGTAATCAGCGGGCCAAAAGGTCCTGAGAAAGCCCAGAGGAAGCACAATAAAGCCTTGGAAGTGACAGTGGGAACGCAATTGGCTCTGGCGTGCATTAACGTGCCCTCATTTGGCCCATTAGTGAAAAAACTCCAAATGAGGCTGTGAGAGATAGACTTGGACTATTCAATGGCATGCACTCTATAAAGCTGTATAAAGGTCACATATCACATCTTATTTGCTAGAGTTTGTCAACTTATTACAAATAATTCTAATGTTTCGGCAACAAAACCAAAAAATACTATTTAAAACAATGCGACCCACTGAAAAGAATGAAAGGCCATAAAAATACTTTATGCAAATACACATATGTAGAAGCAAGCACTTGGCCACTGCATTGCCAACGTGTGGTACGATTGAACAGATAACATGTGGAACATAGATAACAAGGGGGCGATAGCTTGAAGTTACCTTCAAAAGTCCATTATTCAACTAAGGTGCTATAAATGTATTGAATTAACCTTACTTGCTTAGCAATATTATCTTCAATCTGATGCTCCACCATGATGGTTGTTGACTTGAAGCAGAAAACTCACATGAAACGGACAGTTAAAACTAATGTCGGCTATTGTGGCAACGTTGAGATTGCTGCTTGTACTTGCATTGTTGTTATGAATTGCGGTCAGATACAAATAGAGCTTGCATAGCTAGAAGTGTTCATGTAATCGTTTTGGTCTTCAGTCTATCCTTTACAGCTTTTTTTAAAAGGAATATTCTGGGTTCAATGCAAGTTAAGTTCAATTGACAACATTTGTGGAATAATGCTGATTACCACAAAAAACAAGTTTGACTCGTCCCTCCTTTACTTTAAAAAAAAAAAAGAAAGAAAGCAAGTTACAGAGAGGCATTTACAATGGAAGTGAATGGGCCAATTTCTGGAGGGTTAAAAGGTGAGAAATGAATTCTTCTGTTAAAACGCATGTATTATTTGAGCTGTAAAGTTGGAAAAAAAAGCCATTTTTACATAAATTTTAGGGTTTGTTGACATTACATCATCATGGCAATGAAGTTGTAAAATTGGCAATAAATTCAAATAGAAAAGGTTAGTAATTATATCACACTAAAATTATGTTAACATGCATATTGTTTACTTCTTGTGGCTATACTTTTGAAATATTGAGTATTTTAATGGTTTCGGATTGGTGCCATTCACTTCCATTGTCCGTGCCTCACCTGGAACCCAGATTTTAGCTTCTTTCCCCCCCCCCCCTTTTATAAAAAGAGGGATTACAAAAATACAACTACAAATGCAATTAACAAACCTGAATCCCAGCTTACAAGACATTATGGGAAGGATATGACCGTTTTTTTTTCTATATAATTAAGTCAAGTTTTGGGTAAAAACAGGCAATGGCCTCTTAACAGGAAATGCAGTGCAACAAACTCACTGACAGCACTTTCATAATTAGTGTCTAATAGAGCCGTTCAAAAATGTGGCATGTAAAATAAGATAGCGCCATAACGGACTTGAATTTCTTTAACCCATATAAATGAGAGGCTGCTGTCACTTTAAGAAAGCAGCTAAGATGGGGTCACTTCATCTAGCTGCATTTGGCGCGCTTCCTTCCTGCAAATACCGCTAATAAAAACAGCACTGCAGATAAGGGACGAGTCTGACACAGATGTACCTCAAAGACTTTGATCACAAGTTGCACAAGTGTTTCAAATACGTCTGCGTTATCGTCAGGAGGCTTTCGGATGAGCAGTGACACAGACACGCGCAAACTGAAGGCAATAAGAAGCGCGCTAATCAGCCATCTCATATATTATCGGCCCATTACGGTTAACGGAGAGCACACCGAACCCAAGCAACTGCTCATAAGATGAGGAACTCTCATATGAAATCAATGCAGACAAGAAACCGGGCAGTGGCAGTCGGTTCGTAGACAATGTACAAACGGGCGGTAGCGAACGAAAAACGGACTTACTTTTTTATTCCGAGTCTCCGTGTGCATCTCGGTAGCTAAGCGCTGGTGACGGGGTGAAGTGGAGGGGGGGGTCGATCGGGCGGGGTGATATTTCAATAACAGTGATCTCGATGTTAGTTTTTCCACCTCAGTTTCAGAGCAGAAGGGTGCGCTTGTTGCCTCGGTAGATCACAGAAATCATATCCCCGGCGTCGAGAAATAAACCCTCTTTCCGTGGCCCCGGCTGTCTTTCAGTTTGTATGTGTGTGTGTGAGAGTGTGTGTTTGTTGCTGTGTTTCAGGGTAGGGCTCGAGCTGTGGGAGTCTGTCCTCCGCCTCTCCCTGCTGCTGACCCCACCCCGCGTCCCCACCCCTTCACTGTGTCAATCAGAGCCTGTGTGTGTGTGTGTGTGTGTGTGTCGAACAGCAGCGGCGCCCCACGCGATAATAGCATTCAGTATCATCATCGTTGTTGTGCGCGTAACAGTTTTAGTGAACACAAGCGGTCACATCACCTGATGACGTCAGGCTGCACCGGATGTTCTTAGCTGCTCAACTATTTTGTGGTCTGTTTGCATAAACAACAGTGCCTGAGATAATCCTCCATATGTGATTCACCCAGTCAATCATTCACATATTTTTGATGACGTTTAAGTCCACTTAAAAGATAGCATTGCCATTCACTGTTTGCCATGGCTTTTGACTTGTAACTGTAACAAAAGTCTGTATTTGTGAAACAGAGACAGGAGTGAGGGGTTGTGGTTGGGGATAGTGGTTTGTGTGAAAAACAATATAGGGCTACACAAATGTTTAAAAAGAGGTTAATGCTTCAAAACCCAACTTTTTTTGTAGTGATTTTAAATTATTTTGTACTTCAAACAAGAGAGATTATCTCGGTGTTATTTATTTGTGTTTTTTATTAAAATGTATGCATATATTTTTTATTGTTTTTATTGTAACTTTATTTGCCTAATTTTTATACATTTATTCACTTGTTTTTATGTTGTAACAGACTGGCTCTGCACTGTGCATCCCCTGTACTGTTTCTACATTTAAAATAAAAGCATAAAAAAAATATGAAGTTTGCTTAAAGTGGATTAAATTGTATCATTTGTTCCTTGTGACTGCATAATGCGTTGATACTGATAGAGATATTCATTATGTACAGCATAACTGTACATTGTCCTATTAGGACTTGATGCGTAAAATTTGTAGAGCCTTGATGCCCATTTCCGACAACATTTGTATGTGATGTCTCTTGTCAGAAAGGGGCCATTAGAAATGGATAGTGTGACTTTCTACAATTTAAAACTTTGAGCAAATTGAAAGAATTAATCAGCTTCCTGGAAAACAAACTTGTGTTGTTTTTTCACTTATATGTATTACAAAAAAAAAAAAAAAAAAAACCCCACACACACACACACACACACACACACACACACACACACACACACCACAACTTGTATGCCATCAACTATTAAATAATCAAAAAATAAAATGTGCCCTCTGTATTACTCTTTATTATTGCTTACAGTGTTGATAGAGATGATTATGACTTGATGCATCTAGTTAAATTTTATATTTCCCCCACATCACCCTACTGTGTCCCATTACGCCTCACTGAAAAAAAAACATCACTCAAATTATTTATGTTCAGACCATTGAGATGACTATCTAGAATATTTGTTTCCAACTACATTTCCCATAATCCTTTTAACCTACCCTTACTTCCTGTGAAAACAGGAAGTTTGTACAATGGGAAACATGAAGCGGTTAGGGACAAATATGTTGATGTCGTTCAAAGAGTTTGCATCGCTAGTTTCAGCTTTAAATATGTAATGCTCTTTGCGTGTGAAAAGAATTTAAAAATACTTACGGATTGCTGCTTTTCTGTCGGGTGGAATATTGTCGGAACAACTCCGTCCTTTAATACCAGCCTCTTTGCGAAGCCTGCATTAAATTGTGAGCGGTTCACAAAACAGCCCGGGATGAAATGTGCCGAACAAACCAGCAGGTTCGAACTGAAACGAGCAGGAACCTCCTTATAAAGAAACTTCAGCCACTCGTTTCTAATGCTGGGATCCTTTGGAAGGGCATGCAGAGTTGCAGATGAAATCCTACAGCCAGGAATAGCACAATGTTTTATGTATTTCCCCCACAAATACTTATCAGCTGAGTTGTTAGTATCTTTCGGTGTTTCCATGACGAGGAATAACACTCCTGCTTTATCGTTTCACCGGGTCTGGGCGGGGCATTAATGTGGGCGGTGTTATGTTAATATAGATTAAATTAATCTGACGTCACGCCGCAGGAAACCGTGCTTCCGGGTTGAGCAGCAGATTTCAATGAAGTTTTAATTATCTTTTAAGCTTTATATAGTGTAATAATGTCTTTTAATGTTAATAAAATTATAAATGGTTTTTCTACTGTTTACAGTGAAGAAATTATGTGTATTCTTTTCTGAAATTTCTTAAACAGCAAAACAAGTTTAAACTTGGTTCAATGAGCCTGTATGATTATGTCAGACATGTAACAGGTTGATGAATACACATCCTCACATCTAACACACTTCTAAATTTTAAGAAATGTGTGATATATAAAAATAAAAACTACCATTAGACATGCAATGTGTTTACTGCTTAAATTATTAACCCAATAATAATATTCTTACTTCAATATGATCATATTCCATATCAAAACTTAATATCAGCTGTTTTCGAATGAACAATACTGTATTCAAAATAAATGCAAAGACATAATTTAAGCAGTATGACATTATTTTTATTTATTTATCCTTTTCACAAACATGTTTAGTCCATGTGCTGCGGTGGTGGAGACAGGATCTGGGGCCAGTTGCACCAGCTATACATATGTTACAACTTAGCCTATTTGTGGCAGAAACGAGCACTACTCAATATTTGAGCGTTGCACCTTTAAACTTATGGCAGTTTTCCACTGCATGTTACAGTTCGACTCAACTCTACTCACTTTACTTTTCTGAGCTGTCTTTTCAACTGCTGTTTAGTGCCGGCTCAACATGGGTGGGATTATAGGCTGATCATCATAGTTGCACAGCCTTTACTTAAACGCCGTCATCTTAAACGTGAGACAAACATTACTGAACATAAACAATAACACGACCACTAGCTGTTAGCTATTAGCTCATTGTGCTGCATAAAGCAGTTGTTGCATGGTGATTTTACACAAGTGTAACAGTTCAATTGGCTTGGTTGTTTTTGAAGCAAGCTTTCCAGTAGCTGGTCAACTAAATAACGTGAAGATTTCAAGCAGAGTATAGAGTTAACATACCATCCTCCATCCTGGACTCCAGCCATGGCTGAGTCCAGGGCACTCTCCCTCCCATTGCTAGCCGGTCTATATAGCGTCCATTTGGTCGAACCACTTCCACTCTTCCTTGATGGTTCTGTAGTCACTTTTACAGTTTTGTTTTTACTTTTCCCTACACTGTTGATAGGTCTGATGGTAGTCGTGTGCGGTCAACAGCTGAGACACTTCCTGGAAGACTTTTTCATTTTGTTCGTCATTAACGAGTGGAACATCTGCACCTCGTTTATTGACCACGGCGTGGTTTTGCACACAGCCATTTCTTTTTACAATTCAAAAGTCATGTGAACAAATGATACTGCTATCGCTGTTGCTAACTTTAAAACTAGCGGGTTGATGTTCCGTGTCGAAAATCCAGTGATGCTGGTAGTGACAATTCTTTCAGACCAATCAGTGATCGGCAGGGTTTTCACGTCACATTTATTATCGGCTCAGCTCGCTTGGAACCTCGACCATACTAGGTGGTACTAAAAAGTACCAGGTACTATCCACAGTGGAAAACCCTCAAAAAGCGAGCTGAGTCGATTCGAATCAAGTTGTACCGTGCAGTGGAAAAGCCCCATTAGTTAGGACGTAACCCTACGTATAAACAAAATATTTATGGAAGCCTCCGACCAGGAGTAACGGATGGAATAAATAAAGCAGACTCATTTACTGACATCAATGAGCTCATATTTTGATTGACAGGCTTCAGTACTTTCTGCATACATGATGATGTTGGCATTTACACTTGTTTACATTTACGGGAGAAAACATGTTAAAAACATACTACTTCAACATGAAACTGATCTATTGGTGCACTTTCCTGTGTACTCCACCCGGTGTCAAGTTTCAACATACAAAATAGATATTAAAATTAATAAATGTCTATTTTTCCAACCTGTTGTAGGCTATTAGTATTTATTGTCCCTACAATATTCAATATATCTAAAGACAGACACCGAAGAATGGTCTGTACGTGCTCGTTCGTGAGGAGCGCACACATTCTCACGGAGTCGAGACAAACTCCTAAAAAGGAGATTTGCTGGCTGGGGAATAGTGTGCTTTTCACACAGCTGACATTCAAACCCTGATTTTTCAGATGGCAAAGCAGCAAGTCTCTGTGTCCGCTCAGTAGTGCCACTGATTGGGCTAGTAATAACCAACCGTCGAGGTAATTCAAAACACACACACCGTTCATTTTCAATGGGGCGAACGCTGCATTGATACATTTCATGAATGTGTGGGGAGCCAGAGAGAGACCGAAACGTAGGACTTTGAATGGATATGCAGTTCACTCGAAGGTGAATCTCAAAACCCGCCTGTGACACACTGCAATTGGTACATCAAAGTACACGATAAGATTTGTTTCTGAGAAGCCTGCCGTTTTCTTCGGAATGAGAATATAATGGCCGTAAACCCTGCAGTGTGGATCGCAGTTTGGTGAATCTCTGCGCGCGGAAGGGCTCTCGTAGACGACTGTGGCTTCAATCAATCAACAGAGCTGACTGGACTGAGGAGATAAACGTATAAAGCAAACATTATTACATATTTGTAATTAACTTGTTTCGTTGTAATAAATGTATAGCTAGGAATATTTAGTGTAATTATGATGGTTTTATGTTGTACTTTCTTTTAATCTTCTAATTTGTCAAACCTAACATAGATTATTGACTTTCTGCCACCACGTACTGCGTGCACTGAAATGTTTGTAAAAAATAGTATTGGTCTTTACATCATGGTAGAATTTGTTGCACTTCCTTTAAATTATCCCATTTTAAATAGATACATTAAAAAAATCTCTCACTTTTTTTCAATAGAAAAAATTAGAATTACATTTTTTTTACAGTTACCATTTTGTGTGTGACATATGACCATGGCAATCTTAATTCACCATTATACAATTGATGGAAATATGTTTTTTCAGGGTCACTCGTGCCTGTGACTGTGCACCCATTCCTGAAGAACCGGAGACATAGGGCCAGAGGCCACAATCTACTGCTTCAGTAACTAGATACTGATGTAGACATTGACCATTTCATTTCTACTGTCTATGCATAGCTTTATACAGTATTTTAATTTTGCCCACAGATGTTTGGAGCTTGTGGAAATATGTAGCAGTAAGATGACTTGATTATTAGTGTCTGCTCCCTGTGTTGGTTATTTGATAGATTTTAGACATCAACGGATGTGATGATTATTGGAGTGTGATGTGGCTAAGTGGTTAAAGGACCTGTGCTGGTAACTGAAAGGTTGTATGCCCGCAACACACCACACCGGCTCATTGATTTTGTTACGTTCCATATCCTCTTTTGTTTATGCACTCTTATTTTTAAGTTCTGTCACCTGTTACGTTCCATATCGTCTTTTGTTTATGCACTCTTATTTTGAAATCACTCTTATGTTCCTGTTTCCCAGTCTTGTCATGTCCTGTTTTCCCTCCATGTTCATGTGTCTGGTTTTCATTGGTTCATTGTTTGATTGCTTTATTATCAGTTCTAGTTTTGTCATTGGTTTTAGTTAATTGCCTTATTATCTTGTTTTTAGTTCTGTTTGCCCATTGGCTTTTGTTTCCCCTTTGGTTTTGTATTTAAGCCCTCATGTTTACCTTGTCCTTGGTTGGTTATTGTTAGGTGTTTGGTGAATGTTCTGCGTCAACCCTGCCTTCATCCGTGTTCCTGCCTGTGCCCTTCTGGAAGATTCCCCGTGTTTATATCTTGTGTTTATACCTTTGTTTTCCCACCGTGGATGTTTTATTTATTCCTGTGTTCACTGTTTGCTTGACTTCCTGCAACCCACAATAAAACCGCTTTTGGATCCTCACTCCTCGTCTGCCTCCCCTTGTTACAGATTTCATATTCTTGCTCAATTTCAAATTTTTGTGTTGAATAAAAAAAATACATTTCTATTGACTGCTAGTCATGACAATGAGCCCCACCTGTGCAAAAGTTGTGATAACTTTAAAACATATAAAACCACTGTAAATGTAATGTGTATTTTTTCTAGAGAAAGCAGCACTTTATAGCTCAGACAAATAACATGTCTGAAAACTTTTTTCCCAACATACAGATTAAAATGTACATGAAAGTACAAGGGAAAAGTGTGTATTTTAGGTGCTGTGACAAGAAAGCATTTCTTCAAAGTTTTAAATAAAGGGATGCGGGCATGCGTCTGCCAGTCAGATTTTTTCTTCGGAGCTGAGCGGTTGAACAACAGCAAGCTGAAATTCACCACTGTTCCACTCACCTCTGTTTGCAAGAAGCACTGCTGTTGGATCCTACGGCACGTTTCCAGTGGCGTTCTCTCTCTCTGCACGCTGTGCAATCCATGCCCCTGCGCGCTTCGACAGCGCTTTCTTTGTCTGAAAGAGTGTTTTCCCTCCTTAAAATTGTTTAATATCTCTAAAAGAGTTTGAGTTTTCACTCATAAAAGCAGATATTGAACGTCCTTTTGAGGATGCGTCTTTTTAAAGATGCCTTTCCGCCTCTGTGTAGTTCCTCCATATCTCTCCAAGACCGACAGCCACAGACGCTGCCTTGTGTGCCTGGGCAGCGATCACACTGAGGCGGCGTATGTGGATGGTTCATGTACTCACCGCGAGAACATGACCATGGCAGCGTTGCGGTTGCGGCTCTCCTTCCTTTAGGTGAACGCTACTTTATCCGCCCCCCATGTCGCTCCTTCTTCCCACGGGATTGAGGATGACCCAGCTGGCAATGAAGGCAATTTGGGGATAACGATGGGCTCGGTTTCGCCGGGTAAATCCCCACGAACCATCCGCCCCCCGGCTAGCTCGCTTGCTTCCATCCGAGCTCGGGAAGAGCGCGGCTTACCTTGCGGCCAGCCGGCATTCTCCATTGAGCTCCCCGGAATTGAATGACGACATTGCCACTGCATCAGACAGCATCCAGGCATCTGACGCAGAGGACTCGACTGGGCTGCTACCTTCGGGCCAGCCCACCCAGTCTGAGGCTGACGTGCAGAAACCTTGGCTCAAGGCACCGTTCCCAGCCACGCCCCCCCCCCCCCCCGGTACCATTCTTCCCGGAAGTGCATGACGAGCTGACGCGGTCGTGGAGGGCACCATTTACTGCACGGAACCAACCCCTCCGCTCATCCGCTCTCACTACCCTGGATGGCGGCCCACGTGTACACGGAGGTCCCCCAGGTGAACTGATCGATTGCGATCCACCTGTGTCCTGAGAATGCCACCACCTGGCGGGACCACGCAGTACTCCCCTCCAGGACCTGTAGGACGATGTCGTCGCTGACTTTGAAAGCCTACAGCGCCACCGGAGAGGCCGCCTCCGCCCTGCATCCATACCATTGATATCCTGCAGGTCCACCAAGCCAAGGCACTCAAAGAACTGTACCTGGGTAGTCCCAACCCCGACGTGCTGTAGGAATTGCACTCTGCCACCGACCTTGCTCTCAGAGCCACGTAGGTCACGATGGCCACCCTCATGGTCCAGGAGCGCCTCCTCTGGATGAACATCGTTGAGATGCACAACGTTGACAAGGTACGCTTTCTCAATGCCCCTAGCTCCCAGCTTGGCCTCTCCTATCGTCAACGAATTCACCTAGCAGTTTTCGGCGGTTAAAAGGCAGACGGAGGTGATCCCTCACATCATACCACAGCATCGCCAAACCATTGCACCATGTGCCCCACCTGCCCGCCGAGGGTGTCCCCCTGCGGTCAAACAACAGCCAACTACGCCTCAACCCGGGCCCAGCTCTCAGCCCCAGCGTCGAGTGCCCCACATCTCCAGGACCCCTTCCAGGTACCAAGACCCCTCCTTCCCCCGGTGGAGGGCTGGGAGGAGAATCCTTGTTTTCCTTATTTTACTTTGCTGCACCCCCTTCAGGCTGCGGTACCCACATTCTCAATAAAAAGACCGATTTCCTCACTCCTTGGGTCATATAACCGGTGCATGCTGTTCTCACGGCACCCCAGCTCCAAAATCCTACAGTCCTGGTTCCCCGGATGGAGTCACTTCGCCTCCGGTACCGCGACTGTTCAGCCCTGACAGGCCAGCGCTGACAAGTTCCGAAGATGCCTTTCCAGGATCTCTTCCTCAGTCTCTAACCCGACCCTGCCGGATGCGCAGAGCAAGGTAAGTGCTTTGAGTATTTTCTCAGCACCCAAGCCTCGGGATGTTCTTCTGCCTCCTACTACCTGCTCCCCCCGCCACGAAGCACCACCCGGTATGTCAAAAAAGATCGTCCCTCTAGTGCTGTCCAACCCGTTGTATTGGTTGGCCAGGACCATTTGACTCGGCTATGCAATTCAATTAGCCCGGCTCCCGCATTGTTTCAGCGGCATTCGCTCCACCTCTATATGCAGCAAAAAAGCCAGAAAAAAGCTTTACGGGCAGAGATTACGGCTCTGCTCCTCAAGGATGCGATAGAGCCCGTCCCTCCAGCCGAGATGAAGAAGGGTTTCTACAGCCCTTACATCATCGTTCCCAAGAAAGGTGGTGGATTGCGACCATCTTGGACTTGCGAGTTCTCAACCGGGCTTTACACAAACTCCTGTTCAAAATGCTCATGCAGAGACAGATTCTGACCTGCGTTCGACAGCTAGATTAGTTCGCGGCGGAAGGCCTGAAGAACACGTACTTCCACGTCTCCATCTTGCCTCAACACCAACCCTTCCTACGGTTTGCGTTTGACGGCCAGGCATATCAGAACAAGGTCCTCCCATTTGTGTCTTCACCAAGGTCGTAGAGGCAACCCTTGCCCCGCTATGGGAAGTGGGCATCCGCATACTCAATTACCTTGATGACTGGCTCATTCTGGCTCACTCTCGAGAGTTACTATGCACTCACAGGGACAGGTTCTCAGGCACCTCAGCCGCCTAGGGCTTCAGGTCAACTGGGAAAAGAGCATGCTTGCCCTGGTTCAGAGCATCTCTTTTCTCGGCATGGAGTTAGACTCAGTCTCAGCACTGCTCGGGTTGATGTATATGAGACCGCTTCAGCACTGGCTTCAGACTCGATTCCCGAGATGGGCATGGCACCGTGGCACATACCGTGTGATAATCACCCCCTCCTGCCATCAGACTTTCAACCCGTGGCCAGACCTCTGTTTTCTGCGGACAGGAGTCCCCCCTACAGCAGGTGTCCAGACATGTCATGGTCACCACAGATGCCTCTCAACTGGGTTGGTGCACCATACACAACACGACGGCGGATGCGCTGTCTCAACAGGTCTCGCCCAAAGGAAAGTGGAGGCTCCACCCCCAGGTGGTCCAGCTGATTTGAGGCCGATTCGGCATGCCACAGGTAGATCTCTTTGCCTCCCAGGACAACTCTCACTGCCCGCTCTGGTACTCCCTGACAGAAGCTCCTCTCAGGACAGACGAGTTGGCACACAGCTGGCCCCAGGGGCTGCACAAGTATGCATTTCCCCCAGTGAGACTTCTTGCACTGGTGCTGTGCAAGATCAGGGAGGACGAAGAACAGGTCACCTTAGTGGCTCCTTATTGGACCACCCGGACTTGGTTTTCAGATTTCACGCTCTTTGCGACAGCACCTCCCTGGAAAATCCTCCTGAGGAAGGACCTTCTTTCTCAGGGATGGGGCATCCCCTGGCACCCGCACCTAGACCTCTGGAACCTCCACTTCTGGACCCTGGCTAGACGCGGAAGATCAGAGTGACCTACCACCTGCAGTCGTAGACACGATCAACCAAGACAGACCTCCCTCCACCAGGAAACTTTACACCCAGAAGTGGCACTTGTTCACGAATTGGTGTTCTTCCAGAGCCGAAGACCTGCAGAGATGCACAGTTCGGTCAGTGCTTTTATTCCTGCAAGAGAGGCTGGAGGGGAGGCTGTCCCTCTCCACCTTGAAGGTGTTTGTAGCCTCTATCGTGGCCCACCATGATGCAGTGGACCCAAGTCCTTGGGTAAGCACGACTTGATTATCAGGTTCCTTAGAGGCACCCGGAGACTGAATCCTCCCCGGCCAAGACTGTTCCCCTCCTGGGATCTCTCAGTGGTCCTCTCGTGCCTTCAGAGACACCCCTTCGAGCCGCTTGACTCAGTTGAGCTCAAGGCCCTCTCCTTGAAGACAGCCCTCCTGATAGCACTAGCATCCATCAAGAGGGTCCGGTACCTGCAAGCGTTCTCTGTCAGCGACACCTGCTTGGATTTCGGTCCGGCACATACTCACGTTATCCTGAGTCCGCGACCGGGCTACGTGCCCAAGGTTCCTATGACCCCCTTCAGGGATCAGGTCGTGAATCTGCAAGCGCTGGCCCAGGAGGAGGCAGACCCAGCCCTTTCGTTGCTGTGTCCGGTACAGAGCTTTAGATGTTCTGAGCAGCTCTTTGTCTGCTTTGGTGGATGGCAGAAAGGGAACGCCATCTCCAAACAGAGGTTAGCTTACTGGGACGTTGAAACCATCTCTCTGGCTTACCAGACCCAGGCCGTGCCCACCCCATTGCGGGATCGAGCACACTCGACGAGAAGTGTGGCATCCTCGTGGGCATTGGCCAACGGCACCTCCCTAGTGGACATCTGCAGAGCAGCGGGCTGGGCAACACCCAATATCTTTGCGAGATTTTACAATCTCAGGGTTGAGTCGGTCTCCGCCCATGTTTTGTCAGGTCCGAGCATGTAGAACTCGTTAATGCGGAACAACCAACCGGGTGTTGATCCAGTGCCCTTTCTCTCCCAGGTGAGGAACTAGTGTTGCTTCCTGGATGTTCTTCCTCCCTAGCCTTCTGGCCTGCAAATTCAGCGGAGCAATTTGCGACCAGACCCTCTACGAGCCACAAGTGTTCTGTACTGGGGTAGGGCTCCACAGGCTTAATTCCCTCTTGAGGCAACTCCCTGTGATATATTTTCCATGGTACGGTCCCCCTATAGGCAGATCCGTGTCTCCCTTGGGCAGTCCCACTGCCCCCTGCTCCCACATCAGGCAGGACCTACCACTGCGCTGCTCCCACGTGCGGCTTCACAACCCACGTGGTGTATTAGCCACATGTCACCTCCCCCTAGTCTGGGCACGATGTGGCCTCCGCAGGGTCTTTTCCCCCTGAAAGAATAGGATTGGGAAAGACCACCTTCCCGACACATTTCATAGCGTTAAGATAGCCCCAGCCGCTTCACACTCTATGCAAGAGACATAGAGAGAGAAAAGGCAGCGGCTACCGGGCTTGCTCCCAGGCTAGTCATGTAGCACATGTTCCCCCCTCAGGGGTGCTGGGAACCTAAGGTCTGTATATGACACCTTTTCTGGGGGCGTTGGGGAGGGTTACATGCAGCCGATACAGTTGCTTCTAGCATGCAGCAGCCTGCTTGCACCTGCATCAGCAGTTCACTTAACACGGTCTAGTGCATGGCGCTTTTGAAAGGGACCCTTTGTGTAACTTCTTTCGATACATCGAGTGAGTGACAGAAGGGGAACTTCACGGTTACAAAAACAAAATTTTAATGAACGCCACCTTATTAAAAGTTGCGTAAATATTGTCCAATAAATTCTGTTAATATGCAAGTATTACCTGTTACTGAATCTTACAAAAGGCAAAAAACAAAACAGTTAATATACTCACTGGAGCACCATCATTTGGGTTTGTTGTCATTGCTGACAGCATTCCTGTAATTTCAAGCACCAGCGTCCTCCTGTCACATGGTTTGATTTAATACAGAATCGATTGCTTTTCCTCAGTGTCCCGGATGTTTAATGTGAAAATTTTAACACAGAATTTTGGCATCTGAATTTGGCCTATCGAATTTGAGCAACTCGAATATAAATGATTTGAATTTTTAAACTTGAATGTTTAATTCTGAATTTGTGAATATTGAAAAATGAAAGTGAAAATTAGTTATTGAAATTTTGAAGAGTTCAATACAAAGGCAAAACATTCACATGCATAGTTTCAATGCTGAAAAATTCAGTGCTAGAAATTCAATGGCTTTTTCATTTCAAAATCTGGTGAGACAGAAATGCTTCCATACGTTTCAACCATATTCAGTTAGTACAGTACACAGTGAAACGAGACAACATTCCTCCAGGACCATGGTGTTACAAAAAACAACATAGGACAAACACAGAACCACATGAGACTACACAGACTAAATAACATACCTATATAAAGTGCACGTGCAAACGTGTGCAAAAAGTACAGGACAGTACAATAAATGACTGACAATGAACAGGACAATAGACACAGTGAGAGACAGTGCAGCGCTGACCAGTACACAGTAGTGCAAAAAGATGACAATTTCTAAAAAGGCCAAATGTAAACATAACATACTATGAGATAGTGTTTTATGCACATCACAGTTATTGAGGTAGCAGCCAGTAATAAAGTGACAGTTATTAAAGTGCAATGTGTCAGTCCAGTCTCGGAGTATTGAGGAGTCTGATGGCTTGGGGGAAGAAGCTGTTACACAGTCTGGCGATGAGGGCCCGAATGCTTCGGTACCTCTTGCCAGACGGCAGGAGGGTGTAGAGTTTGTGTGAGGGGTGTGAGGAGACCTCCACAATGCTGGTGGCTTTGCGGATGCAGTGTTTTTTGTAAATGTCTTTGATGGAGGGAAGAGAGACCCCGATGATCTTCTCAGATGTCCTCACTATCCTCTGCAGGGCTTTGTGATCCAAAACGGTGCAAGTCCCAAACCAGGCAGTGATGCAGCTGCTCAGGATGCTCTCAATGTAGTGAGGATGGGGGGTTGGAGATGTGCTTTCCTCAGGCTTTGAAGAAAGTAGAGATGCTGCTGTGCTTTCTTGGTAATAGAGCTGGTGTTGAGGGACCAGGTGAGGTTCTCCGCCAGGTGAACACCAAGGAATTTGGTGCTCTTGACAGTCTCCACTGAGGAGCCGTCCTCCTGTTCAGCGGGGAGTGTTCACCTTGTGCTCTCCTAGTCAACAACCATCTCTTTTGTTTTGTCGACATTCAGGGACAGGTTGTTGGCTCTACACCAGTACGTTAGACTTTCTTAATGAAAACAAAAACTTAAAAAAAAAAAAGTTGTCTGCTGCCACAACCAAAATCTTGCAATAAAGAAAAAAATGGTCACTAATGACAGACCTAAATCATCATGCTTTGATACTGACCAAACTGTCCCAGTCTTTGACTCCAGTTTATGTAAAGACGAACACAAATGCTTGGAATCAGGCCCTGTGTCAGACACTGTCAACCAAACACAGTTGTTGTTGTGTTTGTTTTTGTTAGTTTTCTATTATATATTATAACAGATGTTGAAAGTGCCCAAGCAGCTCTGAGCCTGTTAAAAAGATACAGACTACTTAAGCCTCCAATCATTGAGTTTGATAGAGAGAGAGAAGTGAAGACAGCAAAGACTGACGGATCCTCTGTAGATTCCAACACCACTCCAACCCTAGAGGATGGACAATCTTACATAGAGAAACCTTCCTAAATAAATTGTTTTCATTTTTGCCTTTATTAATGCGGTATATGCTGTTTACATGTAAATAAATTCACATTGTGAATCTCTATTCCGATCATCTGTTCTGTATTTAAACTAAGAGGCATTTGTAATTCTTCTATTGACCAGCGGGTGTCACCATTGTATTTTAAATACTGCACAAGCTCTGAGAAATAGAGCTTGGTAAACAACGTTCAAATGTTACTGAATTTTTTTTTTATAAAAGTGATCTTTCGCGAGTAAGAAAAACAGATGGTTTATAACAATATTAGGAACTACATTATTACATGATTTAACTCGAATTACAACTAATCTGTTCCTAGGTCTGATAGCCTAAAGAAAACCGAAGAAAACTTAAGTTTCACGCTTGTATATTGTTACAAATATGAATCGTGCGAAAACACCAAGTAATCTCAAAGGACAAAATATACTTTTATTACATAATTATCAGACATACATTTATCAGCAGCATTTCAAATCTGAATGAATTGTCTATTTTCATGAGGATTTACACTAGTTCTCTACATTGCTGATTCATGTTAGACAGGGAATTCAACTGCAAGAGGATGTTACAAATAGTAAAAAAAATCATAATAATATTTGAGCATGGCTGATGTTATGAGAGCAGCCTTAGCTCTGCGTGCACGTTCATACGCAGTGCGCTCAGGTGCGGTCTGTCAATCAAACATGCGCGCTCACAATCTCATTTGAGAGTTACTCAACACGCTGTGAATCTGTCCAATCTCTTAAATATCATCAGAGATATGTACTCATCATGACAACAGCATTTTACATGAAAAAATAACAGTTCCCTTTCGATTATGGTTCACTCAACATTGTGGTAAACGCTTTTGGGGAATTCCTTCTACAGCCCTAATTGAAGCCCTTGTATAATAATGACAATCATATGATTGGCAATGGTGTGTGAGCTCCACCCCTTTAGGCATGCAGTTGGCCTATATAAGGGGGGGGGCTCAATCACCATTTCTTCAGAATTTTCTTCCTTTAAGGACGACATCGTCTCATCTTGATATGACAACATTGTCTTGAAAATCAATCTTCATCGTCAACTTCAAATCAAAATCAAATCACTTTATTGTCACACGACCATATGCACAAGTGCAACAGTAGGTGAAAGTCTTGTGTGCAGTTCGAGTAACATAGCAGTCATGACAGTGATGAGACATATACCAATTACAATAAACAACATATTTACACAACACAATTTACATATCTAATGTACACATAATTACACAACACAATAATAGTATACAATGTACAGTAAACAATACACATAATATGGAATACATGTACAGTAAAGAAGTATATAAAGTGTATAAAAAATATACAGTAGGTTACACCCTTCACTACAGACACAACAGGACGATTCATCAACTGACTCTCTGCACCAGCAGCGAAAGACTCACCCGCCATCTACAGTGTTTCGGCAAAGATTCTCTCTGCCGGCAACGGGTTTTTCGCTTCAGATGCTCATCGCTTGACAACAGTGTCTCAGCGAGACTCCTACCTTCTGGCAGGAGCTGTATCCTTTATATATAAATCTGTACCTGGGACGTTACAAGTTCTAAAAAGAGCCGCTTGTGTGTATGTATCTTTCTCAAGACGTCGTTCTGCAAATCTTCTGCATGCGTGTAGTGACACATTGCTCCGTCAGATCATCGTGAGATCCCACACTGAAGCAGCTCTAATGGGGACAGATTGCCCACCTGTGAGAGCCTGAGATTCCGGATGCTCCACTCGATGGTCCCTCTTGTTCTGAAGGACGATTCCGCCTCTCACGCCCTCCCATCTGCCTCCTCTTTGTTAAGTTCTGAGGGGCCACATGAGGAGGCACGGTGGGGCCGCAAGGGATATTTGAAGCTTCCACCAATTGAAGAGGTGTTTGCAGCCCATCTCTGCCCAACTATGGAAGTCCCACCCCACCCACCCCTGTCGACTGACATTCACATTGGCTGGACGAGCTTATACAGCGGGCTAGGCCGGTTCTGCACTTCATAGCATATCGGTGCTTCAAGTCTTCCAGGCCAAGCTTCTCAAAAATATATATGAGCAAACCCTGAACCCTGAAGTGTTTAAGAAGCTCCGCACCGCCACAGACTTGGCACTGAGTGCTACAAAAATCATTGTTCAGGCCATCGGAAAAGCAATGAGTAATCTAGTGGTTTTGGACCGGCATGTCTGGTTAACGCTCATGGAGATGAGTGATGCAAAAAAAGCCACCCTCCTCGACACACTGGTGTCACCTGACAGCCTTTTCAGCAATGCTGTGGAAGACATCTTTGAGTGCTTCATCATGGCGCATCAGTTACAAGTGATAAAGCACTTTTTGCCAAAAAGAGGCGCTTCTGCTCATCTGGCCAGCTCTGCTTCAAGCCACCGCCTGGCGAAGAACCCAACTCCCGCCGCCTCAGCAGCATCAAGAGCCGCCAATGCGCCATTGGTGAGACCACTTAAACCGTGGCCCAAGCGAAAGCCTCACCCGCCTCAGCACGAACCTGAAGGAAAACAACCTTCCCGGGCAGCAGGCGGGTTCCTGATTGAACACGCTTTAATGATCCAGTATGCACGCCGGCAACCTTGCTTCAATGGCATTCTACTGTCCACGGTTCTGTCATGAGTCACACCACTGTTGTGGGCAGAAATTCACAATCTCCTTGTAAATAATGCGATAGAGATTGTTCCAGAATTCCATTCCCACAAAGGGTTTTACAGACGCTATTTTCTCATTCCGAAGAAAGATGGTGGGCTTGGACCCATTTTAGATCTGAGATGCTTGAACCACACACTTGCAAAATGCCCGTGTGACAGCGGGGCCGTGGTCAAGTGCCCGTCCGGAGAGATAGAAGCGGTAAGGGCACTTACACCTGAGCTAAATTATGACTAACACCTGTCTCTAATTAAAGTGAGCGCGGGGAGAGTGGCATAAAAAGAGCCACACCTCCAGCAGGGGAGAGAGAGAGTCTGGGTCTGGAAACTTATTGTGAAGCTGAAATGTGTTATAAAGTAAAAGCTTATCGTGAAGCTAGAGTTTACTGTGAAGCTGAAGTTTATTGTGAAGCTGGTGTGTTGTGGCACCCCTGTATAAGCCAATAAAAGCCCACTTACCTGGGTTGAAGGAACCTGTTTTCCTGTGTCCTCCTTGAAGTCTCTACAGCCCATTAAAATGTTAATTCAGAAACTGATCTTATTGCACATCCGCCCATAGAACTGGTTTGCATCAATAGATCTAAGGGATGTGTTCTTTCGTGTTCAAACTATACCAACTCCATGGGTGTAGATTTGGCTTGAACATTAGGGAGGTTACAGTATGAAGAATTGACATGTTTTCATGGATCATGCTATAAATACGGGGGGTGTGGTTCCTTGTTTGGATTATACTCGATCAGAGGCTCTGTTATGCAAGCACAGAGACTTGATACTTCACCATTTGAACAGCCTAGGTCTCAATGTCAATTGGGTGAAAAGCCCACTTTCTCCCAGCCAACAAATCTCCGACAAAGACTCGACACCGTGAGCATGCACGCGCACCTCATGAGTGAGCAAGTTTGTACCAATTATCAGTGTCTGTTTCAGTTCAAACTGGGAAAAGCATTTCCACTGAAGTAATTTCAGAGAATGCTGGGTTTTACACATAAGACCTCTCCAGTGCTTGCTCAAACATCATGTACCATGGCATGCCTGGCACCAAGGAAGCATGCACATCACTGTGGCTTGCCGCTGTCTGGCTGCTCTAGCACCATGGACAGCTCCAACCTATTATCAGCAGGGTATTATGCTGGGTCAGATTTTTAGGCAAAAAATGGTGACCACAAATGCATCCAACACAGGCTGGGGTGCGCTGTGTGATGTACGCTTGGCTTTTGGCACCCAGATAGGTGCAAAACTGGTGTTGCACATAAACTGCCTGGAACTACTGGCTGTCTTCTTTGCCATGAAGGCTTTTCATTCTGACATAGCGAATCATCACTTTCTGATCTGGTCATACAATATGTCAGTAGTGCTGTAAATAAATACCCAGGGCAGAACACCTCCTCATGTGGAACGAGTGCCATCTCCTTTCCCTGCGAGCAACATATGTCCCAGGCCAATTGAACTGTGGAGCGGACGTGCTGTCATGCCAGGGACCTATGACAGGGGAATGGAGACCATCCGCAGATGGTTCTGAGCATTTGTGATGTCTAAGCAAAGTGGAAGTCTATTCGCCCCCATTGCCCTCCTTAGTAGTCCATGAACCAAGCCCCATTGGGGGTGGACGCCTTGGGTCACAAGTGGCCGGCGAAATGCAAATATACAATATGTCTCCTTCACTATGTTATCAGCAAAATGACAAGGAAACGGTTCTGTTTGTTGTGCCAAAATGGCCCAACCGGTCCTTGTTTCTGGAAATAATGGAGATATTAGACTGCCCTCCATGGGAAATACAGCTGAGGATGGATTTCCTCTTTCATCCTCTGTAGGCAGACATGATCTGATCAGAAAGTTCCTTAGCGGAGAGAGGCGCTTGAACCCTCCTCGTCCTGCTACAATCCCAATGTGGGATTTAAATCTGGTGCTGAGGGCACTTAAGAGCCCTCTGTTCGAACCATTCGAATCCATTGAGTTGCATGTGCTTTCTCTAAAGACCTCACTTCTGTTGGCTCTGGCCTCAGTTAGACAGGTGGGTGATATCCAGGCACAGTCAATTGATAATTCATATCTGGAATTTGGACCGGCGCTTTCAAAGGCCACATCAAACCCAAAAAAGGCTATATTCCTATGGTGCTTTCCACGCCATTTAGGGTTCAAATAGTTCATCTACAAGCTTTCTCTCCCCCACCATTTAATTCAGATGAGGAGCAGTTAGTGCATTTATTATCCTCCGTGCCAGTTTAGGCTGTCAGATCAGCTCTTTGTTTGTTATGGAGGATGCACAAAAGGCATGTCCGTATCTAAGCAAAGGCTCTCTTACTCAGTGGTGTAGTAGTGTCTGAAGAGATGGGCATACTGTGAATTTAAGAATATTTATGTTCTTGTTTTTGAACACATCTCTATTGTATGTGATGTTGAACACTCATGGTGTTTGTTAGTTGACAATCACAGTGACAACAGAACTAATCTATATCAGAACTTTCACACCCCTTAAGTTTAAAATAATTACTAAAAGGGATTGTTCACCCAAAAATTAAAATGATCTCATCATGTCCTCACCTTCATGCCATCCCAGATGTGTGACTCTCTTTCTTCTGCTAAACACAAAGAGTTTTAGATAGCTCCAAAAAGCACATAAAGGCAGCATAAAAGTAACCAATATGACTCCAGTGGTTAAATCAATGTCTTCCGAAGTTATATGATAGTTGTGGGTGAGAAACAGATCAATATTTAAGTTCTTATTTTACTATAAACATCCACTTTCACATCTGTAAGTCACAAGTGGTGCCTGTTTAATTTCACTTTAACATCTGAAAGTAAAAAAAATAAAAATCCATGGACTTAAATATTGATCTGTCACTTAAATATTGATCTGTTTCTCATCCACAGAGAGAGTGAGTAAATGATGAGAGAATTAACATTTTTCGCTGCTTCATCAGTCCTAAAAAATTAAACCAATAATTTCTGAAAAAATATTAAGATATTTTATTCATTCAGCTTGAGGTCTTACATAAACATTATTATTTTGCTGGTAACTGAACATAAACCTGGTATTTTCATGAGATTTCAGAATCAGCTAATTAATGGAATAATCCTGGTTCAATTCAAGTTAAGCTCAGTCGATAGCATTTGTGGCATAATATTGATTACCACAAAAATGTATTAAGAATTGCTCCTCCTTTTATTTAAAATAGCAAAAATGTGGATTCCAGTGAGGCACTTACAATAGAAGTGAATGGGGCCAATCCGTAAACATTAAAATACTCACTGTTTCAAAAGTATAGCCACAAGACAAAAACAACATACATGTTAACATGACTTTAGCGTAATAAAATTGCTTGCTATCCTTTTTTGTGTAAAGTTATAGCCAATTTTAAATGGCGTTGTAATGTCAACAAACCCTAAAATGACTAAAAATGTAAACAACTTTACAGCTCGAATAATACATGAGTTTTAACAGAAGAATTAATGTAAGTGCTTCACATTTCTGACCTTTAACCTTTCAATTCCATTGTAAGTGCCTCACTTGATTTTTACATTTTTAAAGAAAAGGAGGGATGAGTCTAAATATTTTTTTGTGGCAATCAATAATATGCAACAAATGTTGTTGATTGAGCTTAACTTGTATTTAACCAGGAATATTCCTTTAATAAATTGTTGCTTTAGAGGAGATTCCATGAATAGCCTATGTCTTATGTTGTGGTCAACAGCAGCATGGATAGACTGGGAATTAGATCTGTGGCAGCTTCTCTACCAAGGTTGTGCTTGCAGTCAATGAACAGAACAAGTACAGGTCTTACCAACGGAACCAATTACATTTCAATGTGGTTTAGAATAGTATCTTTCCCACATGGTTTCACATTAAAATCAAAGTCAAATCAATGCAGTTGGGTTTCAGTTGGAGTGCTTCAAGTGCACTGTAAATCATGTTTAAATGATAACAAACATCAGTGTTAAACCTCTGTTTAAGTGTTTATGCACAGGCTTGAACAGATTGTTACATTTGGAACGCATGGTTGCTATTTGGATAGCACATAAAAGCTGACTGTATTAGGACAATGTTTGGTTTCTCACCGAACCCAATCAAACCCATTGGCAGCATGCATGTCTTTCATTATAAGGGCATTAAATTGTTCATTAAAGTCCTCCGATTTTTACAAATGTGTTTATATCTGTGTCTTTGCACATTCCTCCTTTTCAATACATCCTCTCTATATATTACTCTAAAATACAAATGATACACAATATCTTAAAGGAGTAGTTTCACCCAAAAATGTAATTTCTGCAATAATTGACTCACCCTAATGTTATTCCAAACCCATATGACTTTCTTTCTTTTGTGAAACATAAAAAGAGATATAGGGACTGAGATTTCATTGCATGGAAGGGGAAAAAAAGAACAGCATCAACATTATTCCAATTTTATTTTTGTGTGTTTCATGGAAAAAAGAAAGTCATACAGGTTTGGAACAACATGAGAGTGACAGAATAATGACATCATTTTTATTTTGGGAGTAAACTATCTATTTAACATATTGTGATACATAATATTTGAAGAACTGAGTTGCAGAACTGAGTATATCTGTGACTTACCAATGCGGAGATGTTTATTGTTTGTTGATATGGTGTCTGCCAGCTGGAGAGCAATCTTTATGGCTCATATGAGAACACTGCAGTATTAAAAGCACTTAGGAACAATAATAAGAGCTTTCCATGGTCTTTGTATAAAGAAATGAAGGAGAGGTTGGTGCTATAGACTGATGAACATCCCAAATCTATATTAATAAACTGAATATGATCATTTAGTGTTCAATTATGTGTGCATATTGATTTAATATTGACAAAGTGCACAATTCTTGTATAAACATCTTTAACAACTACTAAGTGTAATACAGTCATACAAAACCATTAAAAGTTAAAATATGTATATATAATATCATATGCTTGAGTGCATTTTTAGCTTACAGTTCACAAGGACTGACCCAGTGTTTCATGAGAGGGCTGCCGAAGAGGTCATTGTGAAATCTTAGCTCAGCATGTTTGCAAAGAGGACAAAATATCTATTTACAAGGGCACAGGTGTATTGTTTCATCGATACATATTGATTGGTTTCTTTCCAAAAAGCATCCTCATGTTTATTTTGATTTTTCAAGCCTCCTTGAGACGAAATCATCCAAAAGCATCTTTGTGTCCCTCTCTTTTCAGTTCAATTAGAGGCATTTGCTCTTTCTTTGGCAATGCATCCATTCTGCTTGTGCCTTAATCCAACATCTTGCCAAATATAAGAGTCTTTACACAGTCTTAGCATTTATCACATTAGTCCTTTAAGGAGAAATGGTACAAACCAAAAGTATAACTGAATCCTCAGACATAGCCTGTGACGTCATACCCAGCTGCTGTGTTCTGATGAGTTGATTTCCTGGAATCATGGGCTGGTGCCGGAATAGCAGAATTGGTATTAGTGCTGGTTTGGTTCTTAAGCGTCTGGTTCCTGTTGGTAACTTTTGCGGCAGTTTGTAGAATGGGTGGATGGTAGGGCATTGAATGGGTTGCTCCATGTGACATCCCGATCCCAGCGCGGTCAGGATATGGGTAATGTCGCCTGGTTTCCCTGCCACCATCTAGGTCATCGCAACAAGATGTACTTAACAGCCCTCCACCCAACATGGACATGAGCGAAGAAGCCAGCCCCACATATAGGCAATCACCTATCTCAAATTTAAGACTGGGAGGCATGTTGTTGGTGTAGAAGGTTTGCACCACCTCATAGGTTTTCCAAGACACCGGGATCAAAGACAAGAGCCCTGCCAGGAGAAAGAGCGAGCCACCTGCCCCAGCCACCTTGCCCTTGACTGAGGAACCATCCATACAGACAGTGCACTGCATGCCGATGGTGGACACGGCAAGAGCCAAGACAGAAAACATTATGGAGATGACCATCATAACTCTGGCTGCTTGTAGATCAGCCGTGAGCCCCAGAATGCTGTTGTAAGTCTCACACTGGAAGGCTCCAGTGCTCTGATAGACGCATTCCATCCACAGACCTTTCATGTTAACTACTGCAGTCACAATATTAGCACCAATGTACGCTGAGGTTGCCCAGTATGGCAGAAGAGTAGCTACCAGGGTCCCGAACATGCCAAAGATGCCCAAAAAGAAGCCCATCAACTCCAACGCTGCTATTGCCATTTCGGCCACTGGATCAATGTGTACTTCAAAGGTCAAACAAACCGTAGCTGGATTGCTGTAATGGAAAACAACTCACTTTAGCTCATTAAAGCAAAAATTCTGTAATTATTTACTCATATTCATTTTATTTCAAACCAGTCCCTCTTGTATTTATGATTCAACCATCTCTTTTGCTCTTTAGATATTATGAGCTGCCCCTGTCCATGTACACACAGGCACTTCAGGAAAAGGTTAATTAAAGATATACTCGCTACTCACCCCAAAACTGACCTTTTTCTGTATCCATCCCAAAAACAAGGCCACTGTGGGAAAGGACAGTGTCAGTCACTTGGAGTGAGTGTTATTTTTTCACTAGTGTAACTGATGAGAGAAAACAGTGTGTTTATTGTGTTTATTTGTGTCTCACAGTCTCAGACACCCTACACCAACCCTTACCCCTAAACCCAACCTTCCTATACAAAATTTTACCATAGTTTTACTACAGTAATGATAGTATCACCATGGTATTTTGTAGTAAAATCATAGCAAATACGGGGCGGCTGTGGTTCAGGTGGTAGAGTGGGTCAGCTGCTAATCGCAGGGTTGATTCCCGGTCCACACGGCTTCACATGCCTAAGTGTCCTTGGGCAAGACGCTGAACCCCAAATCGCTCCTAATGGCAGGCTAGCGCCTTGCATGGTGGCTCTGCCATCATTGGTGTGTGAATGGGACACAGTGTAAAGCCTAAAGCCTGTTAAACTCTTAAGGTTAAAATAGGTGCTATATAAGTGCAGACCATTTACCAATATTAAACATTGTAAATAAAAAAGGTCACATACTCTAATATTTAGTTGGATCATAGCTTTGATTACGGCATGCATAATGGCATTGTTTCGACAACCTTATACAATGTCACAACATTTATTTCTGACCACAGTTGCATTCATTTTTGGCTGAGATCTTGATGAGTCCAACCACTCTGTAAAGTCTTCTCCAGCACATTCCAAAGACCTTCAATGGGGTTAAGGTCAGGACTCTGTGGTGGCCAGTTCATGTGTGAAAATAATTCCTCATGCTCCCTGAACCACTCCTTCACAATTTGAGCCAGATGAATCTTGGCATTCTCATCCTGGAACATGCTGTCAGGAAAGAAAAAAAATCCATTGATTGGATAACCTGGTCATTAAGTACATTCAGGTAGTCAGCTGACTTCATTTTATTGCCGCATAAAATTGCGGAGCCTAAACCTGACCAACTGAAGCAACTCCAGATCATAACACTGCCTTCAGAGGCTTGTACAGCGGGCACTATGCACGACGGGTGCATCGCTTCATGCACATCCCTTCTTACCCTGATGCGCCCATCACTTTGTATTAGGGTAAATCTGGACTCATCAGACCACATGACCTTTTTCCATTGCTCCACAGTCCAATCTTTATGTTCCCTAGCAATTTGAAGTCATTTTTTTCCAATTAGCCTCACTAACAAGTGTGTTTCTTGTGGCCACACAGCTGTTTAGTCCAATCCTGTAAGTTCTCTACACATAGTTCATGTGGAAATGCTCTTACTTCACTATTAAACATAGCCGTAAGTTCTACTGTAAATTTTTTTACGAAGTGACTTCAAGTTTTAGTGATCTCCGAATCTTTTTTCTCGACCATATTTCTTCTGCAAAGCTGACGGTTCACTATCATCTCTCCAGGTTTTAATAATGCGTTGGACAGTTCTTAACAAAAATCCAGGGATTTCAGCAATCTCCTTAGTTGTTTTCTTTGCTTGATGCAGGCCAATAATTGGCCCCTTCTGAAACACAGTAACATCTTTTCCACGACCACGGTATATGTCTTCCAACATGGTTATTTAAGAAATGAGAAGCTAAACACTGCATCAGTTAGGGTTAAAATATTTTTTGCCTGCTGAAACATATTAATCACTGGAATAATTATCCAATCATAGGCTTAAGAATCTGCTTATTTAAATCCAAATGGTGACTTATTTTTATTTTTGGCCAGGCAGTGTAGCATTAACACCATACTACTGTTGTAACACCATGGTTAATTGCATTAAATCTACTGCCAAAACGCATGGTTACAATATTACTAAAGTAAAAGCATGGTTAATTTTACCTGCATTAAACTCCTCACCATGTCCAAAAAACATTTTACCTTTGTATTAATTTTTGTTTATTATTACAAGTAGTATTAAAGGAAATATTAAGAGTGGACACAAGATGGAAAAAAGTGGGAAATCGAACCCGGGACATCCACTTGATAAAAACCTAACAAAACTATCTTTAATTTCTGTTTCCACCACACTATTTGAGAGCAAAAATATAAAATAAGAAAAATGGGATAGTTCACCAAAATGTACCCACATGTGGTTCCAACTGAATATGTATTGTTATATTAGCAACACTTTACAATAATGTTCCATTTGTTAACGTTAATCAACAAAATTAATTAATTAACAATGAACAATACTTTTACAGCATTTATTAAACTTGGTTAATGTTAATTTCAGCATATAGATGTGACGAGGCAGGCAAGGAATAAGAAACTAAACACAGCTTTATTAAACTGAAAAACAAACAAGTTAACCCGGAGCAAAATGAACCGCAAAACACTGGGAACCAAGCACAGAACATGAATGCTAAACATGCAAGAACTGACACAGGAAACAGGGAAACCAAGGGCTTAAATACACAAGGGAACAAACAAGGGAACGAGGAATACGTGGGGAAACAATCAGGGAATGAGAAATAATCAGGGAGAACCAATCAAGGAATAAAACTACAAAGGACTACAAAACTAACAGGAAACAGGAACTAAACAAGAATTTCAACATAAAAGTACAAAAACAAACGACAACAGGGAATATGACAATAGCAAAGTAATTATTTTTTTAAATCAAAAAAAGTTGTATTTGTTAACATTAATGCACTATGAACTAACAATGAACATTTGTATTTTCATTTACAAAGATTATATATATATTGTACATTGTTAGTTCATGATACCTAATGCATTTAATAATGTAAACAAATGCAACCTTGTTTTAAAGTGTTTCCGTAATATTGTTAATAAAAAAAAAACTGTCTTTAGCTTCCCATAAAGTGGAAAAACACAAATCTCAGGAACAGGAACTGTTCACAACTCTTCAAACATAGAAGCATTCTCATTCAGTGTTAAAAAAGATTCTGAATAATTCTAAAAAATAATAATTAATTAATTAAGTTTAATTTTTGGATAAAATATCCCTTTACCTAATAATGCCAGTATAATAATGATATAAAGCCAAACCTTTACTAACCTATCATCAGTAATGACAAACATTGTACCATTGCACACAGCAAGCACAGAAACAAGCATATGCATTAACTTAAAACTTACCTGACTCTTTCTTTGTGTTGCTGTACCCCTGCTGAAAGATACAGCTCTATATTTAATCAGTGTATGTACACAGCGTGTGCCAGTTTCAACTGAACCCTCCACTCAATCTCACTAAATCTTCCGCTCACGTCACCTCACTGTAATGAGATTATAACAATAATCCAGCCTCTAACTAGAAGGGTCAACTATGAACCAGCAAAAACAATAGATATGACTGCAATGTTCACATCAGCAGCATGAACACTGGGTCACAGTGTGGTCTCTCCTCAGGTCAGGGGTGAGATAGGTGCTACAGTGGGAACGGCGATCCTATGTTTGGACCCAAAGAAGGTGCCAGTACAGAGAAAATGAGAGCAGAGGAGCAGAGAGGGGGAGAGGAGTGTGTCTACAGAGGTGTGACAGTTGATGCCATACACACCTCCTCAAATGAGCTGAAAGGTGTTGAGATGCACACGGCAGTCTGAGTCTGAAAGTTTATTCCCAAAACAGCAGCTATTAACTTTGACCTGAGCATTGAGGTAAACAACAAGTTAACATTTATGCATTTGGTAGACACTTTCAAAGCAACTTACAGTCCATTTAAACTATAGATTTTATTAGTACGTGTTCCAATATCTAGTTGAAAGCCTTCTAACAGGCGGTGTGTGAAAAAAGCTTGGAGGATCATCAGAGACTCCATCCACCCGAGTCATGGTCTGCTCTCACTAAATGTTCAACAAGCATACAGTATATGGAAATAGTACTCAGGTTTCCACTTTTTGCCATGAATGTATCTTAACTGTAAACGTGTTGAATTGTGTATCTAAACTGCACAGGGGAGCATAATGGGAATAAAATGTGGTCTTTTGAGTCTCGTCATGCTGTAGGTGGATCACCATAATAACCTGCAGACACTAAACCATAACATACACCTTAGTAAAAGATCCCAGTTTCTCTCTGTCTCAATTCATCACACTGTTGCTCCCATCCCGTCTCTGTAGGTCACACTCTGCTGGTCTAATTTGGGGAGGTGTGCGTATAGCACCAGCTCTTACACCTCCATGGACACACTTTTCTTACCCTTCTGCTGTCCTACTCTCCCACCAACGTACACACGGTACATGTTTCCCACAACAGCACCTTCACACTTCCCATTTCTAAACTGGACCCACACTGACCCCACCATAGCCTCTACTGCTTATTAGTGGTGTTTGCTAAGGCAAGAATCTATTATATTTTTTTTATAACTAGTATTCTAAATCATGGCAACAATTGACTTGCTTCAATACACAGTTAAATGCAGTTTCCCAGTAAAATGTCCAGCGGGGGGCAACAAAAGTGAGTAAAATGGTGTCATAATCAGACAAGGTTTTTTAGGTTAATATTAGATGGATTTTATCATGAGTAAAATGTGCCTCCATGATCTCAAACTTTAGCCTAAATCTAACCAATAGTCTCTAGAGGTGAGCAAAACAGACATCCTTACCCTAAACCAATGCCTAAAACTAACTGATCTGCAAATTCAACATTAAAAGCATATTTACTGAAGCAACCACGTTATTTTGTGTTGCTTCTATGGCATTTTTGCTACACATTCATATAGAGCTATGCTGGGCTTGAGGTTCAGTCTCAGAGTCCAAAATGCAACACTCTATCAGGTACGCTAATGCAGAAGCTATTCATTTTGGAATAACTGTAAATGTAAGTGGGTCTGTAATACAAGTGTTAAAATAAGTCATTTTTTAAATGATGTGTTAAAGTAAAAGTGTTTCGATATCATAACATAGCATGGTGTGAGTAATAATTAAAAAATTACGGTTTTAAAGTCATAAACAGACATAGTACACATGATTTGTGCGAAAGTGAACAAAACACAGTTGTTGTGGCTCCTCTAGTGTTACATCCACCAGGAAACTGCAGCAAATGTAGAAAGCGGCAGGTAAATCGAAGTTTGCAAAAATGTATTTATAGTAATGTTCATTCTTTGAGACTAGATTGCAGCCATTTTTGTCTGGCAGATGATAAACCAGGCAAAAAATCCCATTGACTTGCATTGAAGTAGGGTCTCGATCCATGTCTATGAAGCAGAATATCTTATACAGTTGAAGTCAGAAGTTTAAATACATCTTAGCCAAATACATTTAAAATCAGTTTTTCATAATTCCTGACATTTAATCGTAGAAATGTTCCCTGTCCATAAGGATCACTATTTTAAGAATGTGAAATGTCAGCATAATAGTAGAGAGAATTATTTATTTCAGCTTTTATTTCGTTCATCACATTCCCAGTGGGTCAGAAGTTTACTTACACTTTGATAGTATCTAGTAGCATTGCCTTTAAATTGTTTAATTTGGGTCAGATGTTTTGGGTAGCCTTCATCAAGCTTCTCATAATAAGTTGCTGGAATTTTGGCCCATTCCTCCAGACAGAACTGGTGTAACTGAGTCAGGTTTGTAGGACTTTTTGCTCACACACTCTTTTTCAGTTCTGCCCACAAATTTTCAATTGGATTGAGGTCACGGCTTTGTGATGGCCACTCCAATACCTTGACTTTGTTGTCCTTAAGCCATTTTGCCACAACTCTGGAGATATGCTTGGGGTCATTGTCAATTTGGAAGTCACATTTGCAACCAAGCTTTAACTTCCTGGCTGATGTCTTGAGATGTTGCTTCAATATATCCACATAATTTTCTTTACTCATGATGCCATCCATTTTATGAAGTGCACCAGTCCCTCCTGCAGTAAAGAACCCCGACAACATGATGTTGCAACCCCAATGCTTCATAATTGGGATGGTGTTCTTCGGCTTGCAAGTCTCACCCCTTTTCCTCCAAACATAATGATGGTCATTATGGCCAAACAGTTACATTTTTGTTTCATTAGACCAGAGGACATTTCTCCAAAAAGTAAGATCTTTCTAGCTTTTTATGGTGGTTTTGAATCAGTGGCTTCTTCCTTGCTGAGCAGCCTTTCAGGTTATGTCGATATAGGACTATCATGAACTACCAATGAACAATGTATTTTTTTTTTACAGCATTTGTTAATCTTTGTTAATACTGTGGATATAGATACTTATAGATACTTTTTATAGGTCCTTTCCTGTTGTTCTGGGATTAATTTGCACTTTTCGCACCAAACTACATTCATCTCTAGGAGACAGAATGCATCTCCTTCCTGAGCGGTGTGATGGTTGCATGGTCCCTTGGTGTTTATACTGGAGTACTATTGTTTGTACAAATGAGCATGGTACCTTAAGGCATTTGGAAATTGCTCCCAAGGAAAAACTGACTTGTGGAGGTCCACAATTTGAAAAGATTTATTTTGATTTTCCCATGATGTCAAACAAAGAGGCACTGAGTTTGAAGGTATGCCTTAAAATACATCCACAGGTACACCTCCAATTCTGTACACCTCCTATCAGAAGCTCATTGGATAATTGCCTAAAGGCTTGACATCATTTTCTGGAATTTTCCAAGCTGCTTAAAGGCACAGTTAACTTAGTGTATGTAAACTTCTGATTCCCACTGGAATTGTGATACAGTCAATTAAAAGTGAAACAATCTGTCTATAAACAATTGTTAAAATGACTTGTGTCATGCACAAAGTAGATGTCCTAAACGACTTGCCAAAACTAAAGTTTGCTAATACGAAATCTGTGAAGTTGTTAAAAAATTTGTTTTAATTACTTCAACCTAAGCATGTAAACTTCTGACTTCAACTGTAGACTCAAAACCCTTTAGCAACCACATAGCAATGCCCCTGGCAGGGTTCGCATGGGCAAGAACAACGAAAATGTAAAAATGTTGTATTTAAAGAAACATTCTGGGTTCAATACAAGTTCAAATCTATTTGACAGCATTTGTGGCATAACATTGATTACCATAAAAAAAGTAACTTCGATTCATCCCTTGTGTGTTACAAAAAACAATGGAAGTGACTGGGGCCACTCCATAAATGTTAAAATACAAACGGTTTCAAAAGAATTGTGCCTATACTGTTAAAAAATTTGTACATTAACGTTTACAGATTGGCCCCATTTACTTCCATTGTGAGCACCTTATAGTAACCACATTTTTTCTCTTTTAATAAACGAGGGACTAGTTGAAATCATTATTTGTGGTAATCAACATTATGCCACAAATGCTGTTGATTGAGCATAACTTTGAATCCAGAACATTTAAAAATGATAATAATTTAAAAAAAGCACAAACAAGCATTATTCATAAAGATTCAGTGGAAGGAATGAGAATAAGCTGAAATCTACAGAGAGAACGAGTGCATGAACGAATGTATGAGTGCATTCTGTAGATGATCCAGTAGTATAAATGAAATACACCAAGTTCTTTTGCTTAGCACTAATTAATCATCACTAATTCTTTCCTAATCTAGGCATGTGACACTTCTGACCATTTGGTATCAGCACCCCAACAACCTAGTTCTGAAACTTGATTTGGTCCTTTAAAGTCTCTCTGACCTCAAACACTGGCCAAAATAATGGCTTTCTTGTCGGAAAAAGAAAAAAACTTTCAAAACAAAGGTGCTGGAATTTAGGTTACACAATCAAAATAGTATCGAGAAATGAGCTATTCTCCATGTATTCTGGTCAGCGATTACCTGTGAAAGCTTTTTCACACAGATCAATGTTTTTTCATGTACAGTTTTAAGGGCTTCCTGGAGGTCAGCATCCAGGTCAAGGGTTGAATGTGTAGGTGCTGATGTGGGAATGGTGGCCCTGGCTGTGTCTTGACCTGGGTGGGTATGTTCCGAACAGAATGGGAGTAGAATGGTGGAGATCAGCAGTATGAGGGATGGTGTCACCTCAACACCTCCTCAGATAAGGGCAGAGGTGTGAGGAGCACATAAGTGCACAAGGTTACTGGACGGTCGTTGTTTAATGCGATCCTGGTTACCTTTACACAGTGATAGAAGTCAAAAATATTAATGCAGTTATGATCATAAAAGTCAAACATGGCACCATTAAATGCATCATGTAAGATTTTACATCAATGACG